>VZRW01000748.1:35110-68987 GCA_013398125.1 Aegotheles bennettii
CGGTTCCGTGCTCGTTGTTCGTGTGTCGGTTTCCCATGAGGGAAGAGGGGGAGGTGTGCCCGCCCTGCCCTGCCCTGCCCTGCCCTGCGCCTCCTCTGTGCAAGGCGAGCAGGTGGCGTGTGCTTATTTTGCTTGTTTCTGGCCCTCCTTCTGTTTCTAGTTCTGCTTTTCCTGAGATCAGCATCAATACACAGCACTTTCTTTAAAAATACACTTGTTTTGGCAAGGGCCGAGTAAGGACAGTGTGGATTTGAGCCTCACCTTAAAGCTTGCCTTCCCTCCCAGGGTGGTGCCTGGGGTGCTCGTCACGTAGTTACCCCAGTGCCATGGCTGGCAGCAGCTGGCAGGTGGCTGAGGGTGGAAAGTGAAATGATGCTGATGGCTGCAGAGGAAATCCTCCTCCACTGACCATTATTCTTTCTTTCTTTCTTTCTTTCTTGCAGTTAATACAGGCAATCACCCTGCCATCTCAGCACTGTCACCTAATGTACAGAATTCATTACAGGTACTGCCAAGGCTCGAGATCTTGGAGCAAAATTCTAACAACCGGGTGTCAGGACCTTAAGAGGAAACTTGCCTTTTGGGGAAGATTATTCCAGAAGGTTTGCTGCAATGTCATCTGAAGTAGCGTGCACTGGCTAGTGCCATTAGTGGACTGCTGGCCTGACTGCTATGGGGACTGTTGAGTTTCTGTATTTGTAATTTAAATGCACAGCTCTAACATGAGACACAAGTTCGAAGGGTTGCTTTGTAGGAAAATAATTTCTACCTGTAATATTGGGCATAATTTCTGCACTTCATCCTGTCATTCTTCTGCTAGCCAAACTCTCAAGTACCTTCTTTAAGAGAAGCACAAACTTTGCTCAGTCTTACTAGAGCCTACCTACCCTCGGGAAGCAGCTGAAAGTTGTGACAAGTATGCAGTATGGGAAGCTGTGATGTAATGATGCATCTTTCTGATTTTCATAGCTTTTAGCTGCAGCCTTCCAGTGTGCTCATTCTGGGTGTGGGAAGAAGAGGGTGTTTCTAAGACCAGGTCCCCCCTAGGAGTGCATTGCAGGTATAGTATGTGTTGCACTTTTAGCAGTATGGATTTCTTTAGCCCCGGCGTGTTCTCTGATCACTTACTGTACTCCTGAGAGTGAAACCAACTGTATTAACAAAACCATGGCTTGACAGGTTCAGTTGTGTTTGTTATATGGGATTCACCCAGCACAGCTGATTTGTCTTGGGATTCAGTCCCTGGGATGGCTAAGTCTTTGTAAGACAAATATGGCCTGAGTAACTTTTAATTCTTGAAAAAAAAATTTGTTTATGAATAGCCTTTAGTTTTTAATTTGTTTTGATTTTTTTTGGATGGAGAAGCATGTCTAATACATTTGTTTTGTCTCTACGTTTCATTCTTTGAATGATTTAAGATATTTCTATTCTGAAAGTCTCTGGTTACCTTACTGGCAGCTATCCCACTTGACTTGGAGGGGCATTGATTTAATGACAGATAACAACCATGCACTTTGTATCTGCTCTTTTATCTTGGTTTCCCATGTTGCTGAACTCTCTAGAATTGCGCATTACATTTTTAGCAGAGCAAGAAATCATATTCCTGTTTCCCAGATTTTGTGTCTACAGTAAGGAATTACTACCTGGTCTGACAGAATTCACGACAGAGTTAGGGATTACTTATGCATTGTGCTCTCCAGATGAATTTACTGCATACTCGGTAGTTTTAAGACTGAAATGATTCTGCCTCAGGTAATTCAGTAAAATTGGCTGACCTGTGCTCAGGCTTGCTCAGCCACTGAAGAAAGGAGCTAGATGAGATGGGTACATTCTGCTCCTTCAACTGCATCCATGTCTTCAGTACTTCTAAAGAGCCTTGATTCATCGACAGCAGTAGTAGAAAAATAAAGGAATTTTTTAAGAAGTAAAATAGCTGTACTATATTTCTGCTTCAATTAATTTCTTCCTTCCTACACCTTAGGTTTTTTGGCATCTTGTAACCTACCCTGAAGGATGCAACAGCCATACCTTGTATGATGTTGTTCTCTTGTAGATGGTGTAGGGGACTGAAAAACTGGATTATGGAAACTTTCCTGAAACTTAAAAAATCAGCCTAAGGCAAATGGAAAACTTTAGTCCAGAATATTCTACAAAGTTGTTGCCTATATTCTACATCAGTTGTTTCCTATCTTTTCTGCTCTGTAATGTGTTATTGAACATGCATCATTTGAGGAGTTTTGCAGGGAATAAATGGTGGGTTTATTAGCAAGCCTTTGCTAACTTAAACACATGATAAACACAGCAAATGTGAAGCTGGGAGTTTAATAGACTTCTACAGATTGCTTAACAGATGCAGCAAACCTTTGATAACCAGATTTCCATCAGGACAAACATGGCCACCTTTATTGTCTTGTGCTGATCGAATTTTATTTGGATTCAGAGAAAGTATCTTTTTGTTCTTAACTGTTTTTGTAGTTCCTCAATGGAAAAGGTGTTAAAAACTGCCTGCAGCACGATGGGAGCATGGAGACAAAATAGTCATCTGTTGAGACCCGCAAGGAACTGTTGGGCAAAGTGACGGAAATGAAGAGCTTGAACCATCCCTTCAGCATGGCAGCAGCTGAATCTGACAAGGACTCCGGATATTCAGGTTTAGAAAGCCACTGCATTACCTTTCATTGTGTTGTCTTGCTCAGACTGATTTTATTAATGATATTTGAGAAATCTGACTCCAGCCCCTTACAGTTTGTGTCTCGTTCCCTGAGAGGGCCTTTGTATGCAAGACTGGTTGCATCTGCTGTCATCCTGCTGTCAGACTTCTTTGGAGTGGAGCTTTATGTAGTTATGTTTATTATGAAGTTCATCCTGTGAACTTCAATGGTGTGGGAATTTAAAATGCCTAATAAAGAAGTGAATGGAAGGAGCTAGACTTCTGAGTCTAGAAGTGAGGGTGACAAGATAACTTTTTGTTCTTTGCAGTGATGAATGAACTCTTGGATTATGCCATCTAATGTCTTATGATCTGACCAGATTGTCAGTAGATCCTGATAAACCAGAGAGTAATTGTTACAGCATCAGTAAAACGTAGACACGGTGTGCCATTTTAATACTCAACAAACTGTGCAGAGATTGCCTTTAAAAGAAAAAAAAACACTTTTGTGAGAGATACCAGCCTTATTCGCTTTGTAGATAGATTTCAAGACACAGAATGCCTGCAGAATAGACCAGGGCTGTGGCAATGCTGGAACCCATAGTTCTTTCCTGCACCAGGTTTTAGATCAGTCTTCATGACATGAGCAGTCTTCAGTGCACAGTCCCTTGGAGACTAAATACGAAAGAACAAAACCATAAGATTTTTTTAAGAGACAATACGTGTATGAGAACTGGCCTGAAATATAAAGCCTTTTATTAAAAGCTATGCAGCAGCTGTCACAGCAGGTCTAATTTTATTAGTATTCCAGAATTAAGCTTTATTCTTCTTGGTGGCTTGGTCAAAAGGAGGCAGAATAGTAAAACTGAGAGCAGGTAGCAAGCATGCTGCATGTGAAACAACTAACAGCTGAATTCTACATCTGGCAGATGGAAGTTCAGAGTGCCCGAGTGCTATGGAGCAGACTGACTCGGAGGACACACTGAATGCCTTGTGTTGGAACGCAGAGGATGGGCCTTGGCAATGCCCAGTGACCACAAGCAACTCCTTTCCTGCACTTTCTCCTATGGTTGTGATGAAAAATGTGTTAGTTAAGCAGGTAGGGAAGAAATAATATCTTGAAAAACAGTGCATGTTCTTAAATTGTTTTCTTAATAATATTTTTCATTTCAAAAAGATTTTACAAAATTGTTGCAGTCCAGAAAGTAACTGGTAACTTGAAAAGTTCTGTTGTGACAGACTTCTTTTGAGGGACAGCTAGAATCACTAAGATGGAAAAAATGTGAAATGGAGAAGCTCTGCTACGTATACTAAACCTCTTTGTCTCAAAGGGATTCCCCAAAAATAGATCTTTAAGAATGTTATGTAAATAGCACCAAAGATAAACCTAAAAAAGTGTTTTTTCCTTTTGAAAGCTGATGTTTGCTCTCTCATTCAATAAAGACAGTAAAGTAGGATGATAGGTTTTGCTTCCTAGTTCTTACTCCTAGAAGTGCTCTATGTGCAATGGGGAACACTAATCCAGGGTGTTATAAATGAAAAAAATAAATCTGTATCTGAAGTTAGTTACTGTATTTTAACTTCAACATTTGTTTCTCTTAGTTGCGTGAGTTGGCTCACATTGCAGCAATTATGTCCTATTTATGTCCTCCAGTATCTGGTTATATGTTGTTCTCCATCATGTCTTGAGTCTCCTAGGTTTTACATTGTAGCAGAAGAGATGAGAGCTCCAAGTTCAAAGTATTGCCATATCATTTGGCCTCTTACTCTGTGCTCACTGGTGTTTTCTGAGCAGAGCAGTTCTTCGATGTTTTTATTAGGATACTTCTGAGAATACAGTGAGAAGGGGAAAAAAGAACATAGGACCTGATTATTTTTCTTCTGAATCTGTTACCACAACAGGCAAAACCTATTAAATTCAAATAATATGTGTCAGTGCTAACAAAGATACGGGTTTCAATTCATATTTGGCAGGTTATGTGTTTGTGGGGGAGATAGTTCTGATCTCTGAGCATTGTGCTTTATGTTTACAAGAAACAATTTTATTCTATAGTCATGATCCTAGATGTGGGGACAAAATACTGTCTAAACAAATGCTGAAGTTTTTATGTAGTAAGGAGTAGGCAAGCTTCCCCAAAGATTGATAGCCTTTGGCCCAGAGCTCAAAAATTAAATACTGATTGCAGTGGTAGTCTAATATTAAACTCCAGGTTGTGTTGCAAACAGCTGGGAGAAGTAGCTAATAATAAGTAGCTTATATATATACATATATATATATATAAATAAAAATTAAGAATTTTTTTTAAATTAAAAAATTGGTAGTGTAGCAAAAAGGGAATTTGGGGAGGAAGAGTTGGAGGAAAATAAATTACCAAACTCAGTTCTCTTGAGCAGTGTGTCATAACATCGAAGTCTGATTATGGTTAAGGACAATAATGTTAGATTGAAAAATGTTTACTGCAATAAACAAAAGCAATGAGTCTAGGTAAAAAAAATAATGAATTCTTTCTGCCTCTTCCATTATGCCTAGTTACCTCAGATAGTTATGCTGGTCATCTTTGTAGAACAAACTTTTTAACACAGTGCTTAGTTGGGCTTGCTGCTCAAAAAACAAAAAAACAGCATCCAGTTACTGCTGTTTATTTGTTCCAGTTTCAATTTCAGTCAGCATCATCTTTCTGTCTTAGAACCACTGTGATCCTGCACAGTGATGGTTACCTGCTGTCCCAGTTTCAGAGTGTAGCAGCTAACAATAAACTTAAAAAAAAATAATAAGCAGGGATTAATTCTCTGAAACGCAGTGCTGCTTGTGGGGCAAGGTTTCTGTAAGTCTTGTAAAAGCCCTTAATTAGTAGGAAGGCTTTTTAAACAAGTGACACTGATACATGCAGGCTGTTAGCTTTCATTAAAAAAAACCCAAACCAAAACCAACTAACCAGACTAAAAAAACCCAGACAAAACCAAACAAACAAAAAACCACCACCAACAAAAACCACTTTGCAGAATTAGTAAAATGTGTCCTTCTCTACTAAAAATGAGATTTTGGTTAGGAGAACAAGAGCAGACTGCAACATGAGTGGAAAGGAAAAGAAAGCAGATAAGAGATAGGAAAAAACAAGAATAAGGTGAACAGTTGCCACAGCTCTTTTGGCCTTAACAGTTTTGGGGCTCTGCTGTGCTAGATGCTATACGATTGTGCAGTAAATGACAACTTCTGACCCCCAAACCTTGCTCCTTAAGGCTGTGTGTTCTGCCCTGTATTTGTATAGCCATGATATTTATATACTTCCTCACTCCTAACTTCTTTAGATAATTTTCTTTTGAATGTATTTGTCCTTTCTTCTGTGATAAGGTAGTAATATTTATTTTTCACAGGTAGTTGTTCTGTACCCCTACTCCCTAAACATTGCCCATTGAACCAAAGAAATCCTTTGTCAGAGTAGGTAACCAGATCTCATCTCCAAGTCTCAGTGGCCTGGTCAGTGGGTAGTACCCGCTTTTAACAAGTTCAAGTCATTTACTGGGGGAATGGACTTCAGCAAAGCATGCTGGCATTTGCCAGTTTAAATCTTTGGAGACTGGGGGAAAGGATTTCAGACGACTCAGGATAGTACCAAAAATAATAGAATGTATTTGTGCTAGCTAAAAACTGCCTTCAGCAGGCCTGCCAGTAGCTTTCCAAGTTGTAAGGAATGGGAAAAGCAGCTGACAGTGTATTATATTAGTATAATTGTAGTGGTGATGACTTAAATATATTTAAGAAGCAAGATTTTTCTTCAAAAAGAAATAGTATCTAACTAGACGATTTGATATGCTTAGAGAAAAGCAGGCATGCTTTTTGGCTAGGAGGTCTCATGAAGATCTGTAGTAACGTATTGGAGGAAGAAGAGGTAATGTCTTGTAAAAATTGATGTATTCCCCTATATTGCAGAAAATGGCTTGTGGGAGGGAGTCAAAGTTGGGCATTTTTCTTAAAATATAATGCTTTTAAGGTTTATCGGTATATACTGTTTCATCAGAGGTATGGAGTTAAACTGCTCTGGGCTTACATCAGGCTTTTTTTTCCCTTGTGTTGGTTGATATTCAGCATTTTTTTTTCTATTTTATGGTTTTAAATTTATTGAAACTGTGTATTGTACTTAAGACTGCTGCAAGACTTGCTGAACAGCTGTCGCCTATTTTAAATAACCATTTCAAAAGCTTTGCTATAGGAATAGAGTTGACAAGATTAAGACTTGCTGCCTTTCAACAAAGAGGGAGTCTGAATTTTTCCTAAAGAGGCTGTGCAGTCTTTCTTTGACTCTCAAAATATTTCATAACCGCAATGTTTAATTATTTTTCAACTTTTCTGTATGCTTGTTGTTCGACCCCAAGTCTCGGTCGAACTTTTACATGAGCATTGTACAGTGTAAGCATGCACTGTAATCCTCATTTAGGAAAATGTATAAATTCAGATTGAATTGTTTTTAAATGTAACTGTGTTGCATAGTGAAAGGATTATGGGTTACAGCTTTGAATCTAGTGCTGTGCTCTCGTGAGAGAAGGAGAAGGATGAATTTGATGGAAAACTGTTCAGAACACACTAACTGGACAGTGTATATCAATTACGGAGAAATGGCACAGTCCACCTGTTCCATTTAAGGTTTTTTGATCCTATTCTACAATGCTGTTGTAAGACTTCTGTTTTTTCCCCATTTGTACTTCTCAGGGGAGTTCATCACAGCTCCAGTCTTGGACTGTGCAGCCATCCTTCGAAGTGATTCCAGCTCAGCCACAGCTAGTGTTTCTTCGTCCATCAATCCCGCCTCCCATTAACCCTCACCCTGTTGGAAAAAAGAGAAATGACTCCACCGGTTACCTGCCCATCCTGAATTCTTATCCCAAAATAGCACCACAGCCCTGCAAAAGAGGTCACTCCTTTGATCTAGAAGAACGTCAGGAAACCCATTGCCATAAACGACTCTGCACAGAAGCACCCAAGATGGAGAATTCTCCTGTATTGAGGAGCATGGGCTTGCCTACTAGTACTTTTGCACACCTACCAGTTAGCTTTAAGACCCCTCAGAATTCTAACCAGCAAAGTTCTTCAACTCTGGTGACAAGTGGAAAACTGTCAGCTCTTACTGGTTTTCATCGTGTTTCCAGTGACACTCAGAAAGTGCCAGGTTTGACTCCCCTTTTGCCTTTTGGAACTCTGCAGGCAACAAAGTGCACCCCTCACGAGAGTGAGAGTGCGGCACAGACTACAATGCAGTCTGCAGTGTGGAGCCCCCCACTGATACCAGAAGAGATTTGCACTACCCCTGAGTTGCTCTTGCAACAACAAAGCAAGTGCAGACGCTTTCAGAATACACTTGTTGTGCTACGCAGGTCGGGATTGCTGGAGATCACTTTAAAAACCAAGGAGCTCATTCATCAGAACCAGGTGACTCAGTCTGAGCTGGACCGGCTGAAGCACCAAACACAGCTTTTCATAGAAGCAATAAAGAACAATGCTCCACAGTCATGGGCAGAGCTAGAAGCATCTCTAACAGGATCTGATAAAACTGATAGCAGTCTTGAAGACCCCACTTATCCCAACATGTAGTGAAAAGGTACATAGCTGTTGATCAAGTTACTTCTGTGCCTCCTCTTTCCTGTCTCAAGCTTTTACTTGAGCATTTTCTGAATCCAAAACTTGGAAAGTGGCATGCCATTAGTCTTCAGAGCCAGTTTTTGGACTGGAATAGCATGGTGGAGTCTTGACAGGATAGGTACTTACTACTTCAGTGTGACCTTGAATTCCATGCTAACTCTGTGTACTTCCTTGGACTCAAGAAGCTTGGATGTGCTCTGCTGGTATGTTCCCATTCTTGCACTGAAAAGACAGTCATTTGCAGTATTCTACAAGCAAGCATCTTCCTATTCTCATCTCCAGGTAGTCAGTTCTGAGAATGGAACAGCAGAACAGGTCCCAATATTGGGCCATCATCTGCTGCAAGTAGGTGGAGGGGAGCTGGTGTGAAGAGAGGAAACTTAGGTTGATGGGGTAGAACCTTTAGGCTGTTGCTGTCCTTTGTTGTAGCAGAGAGTCTTGCTTTGGGGTTTTAATGTGTTTGAATTCGAGGAGATCTGCTTGTGCTGAAGCAGCATTCTATATTCATTGCAGTCTTTGGTTAAAATGAGTGTCTTAGGACCCAAGTGAAATGACATGTTTTGATGAGTATACTTTTGATTTTGATCTGTACAGTTGAGTGACTGAAAATCATAAGGCTTGCACTGGGAGTCTTTGTTCCAAAGCTGTATTTATTAATGGCTAACAAGTATATAAGGCAAGTAGCTTTGGATTTTCTCAGTAGCTAACAGATTAAATGTTGTTATTTGACTGCAGTGGCTCTTTTTTGAAACGGTACAAGAAAGATACTTGTTCACCGGGATTAATTTGGCAAGACTAGTTGCTAGTATTTGCTTTGTGTATCTTTAGTTTACAAGCTTAAACTCCTTTTTTCTTTTTTCTGTGAAATCAGATTTCTAAGTATAAAAAAAAAAGGAGGTGAAAGGAAAAGGAGCATAGTAGTTTGTGGTGAAACAAGTCTTTCTCCCATCCCAATTCCCTCTCTTTTTTTTTTATTTGGAGAAATCAGACGAATGTATCTTGACAAGGGGGAGAATGGGGTGGGTGGAAAGGAGGGGGAAAAAGAGAGAGATGTCAGCTTGGATAATCTCCCTAAAAATTGTATCTACCTGGTTTGAACTTACAAACAAACAAAAAACAACAAACTCCAAAATGTTTTTCCTCCACATATGTTTATATAATTCCTAGCCTGCTTGCCTTGAGATACAGCTAACGCCACTGTGTGCATAAGGTATTGGGGCCTTACTGGTAGTCATCTTACAAAAACTGTTCAAGAGACATTTATTTCACTTCAGTTTATCTAGACACTTAACTATGTCACTTCCTCCAACCTGAAGGTTTTTTTTCAGAGGCAGTTTGTGTAGAGAACTAAGAGTGTTTTTTTCTAAGAACATTAAGGAAGCTGGATTGTTTATGATATGTTCCTTTCTGTGTGACAAGGTTTTAAAAAAAATTGTACAGTTTGAGTGACTGGGTATTTTGATGCTTTGATCACTTCTATCATCTGTTTCGGATTCCTAAAAAAGGAAACTTTAGAGTAGACGTCTTGCTAATTTGTGACTGGACCTTTTAATTTTCTGATGCCTCTGGGAATCAATATTGCAGAAGACTGTGGAGAATGCTTTTGTAGTCTTCCTCATGTGCACTAGAGAAATTGTAAGGGGCTTCCCCCTTTTTAGACTGATGAAGAGAAATGCTGTACATGCCTAACAAAGAGGAGAAATGTGAGTTGTATTTCTACTAGCCACGGGCCCAGAGAGAAATTTTGTGGCAGGATTTGCTGTAGTGGAGCTGTAGCAAACCAATAGTCATGCCTTTCCTGGTGTCCCGCCCACCTGCTGGAGACTAGTGCAGTATGTGGGAATTGATTAAAAGAAAAGTGTTCGTACACTGTTCTGTCATGTATTTTATTAAATACACCTTCTGTAATTGTGCGTACTAGGGTGTCTCATAACTTGCAGCACAGTGGTATCGAAACTCAGCCAGCAAACCCAGAAGGCAGCCTAGTACAGTGTAATAATGTAGGGCATGTCCCATCTAGCTCTTTTGGAACCAGTTGTGGTATCTGTACCAAATGATATTTGGCAGGATAGATGTGATGGTACCTTAGACCATTTGTGAGAGAATCCCAAAAGATAAGTTTTTTCTGAGCTTGTTACGGGAAGGAGAGGAGACAGTAGGATCCATCCATCTGATACCTTTAATAGGCCTAGAGGTGAGGTGTGAGAAAATGCATCAAATATCTTTCCTGCTTTACTAAAATTCTTACTCTACCTATCAAGCAGAGAGGAGAATTTGAAGTTCAGACATATATATATATTTAGGAAGTGATTGTCCTAGAAAGTGGAATGATGGACTCAGGCTACCTAGAGATGAAAGGAAGTCAGAAAAAAAGAAGTCTAATCCTAGCTGTTTGAGACAAGAAAAAGTGAGTCTAACAGTAACCTCTAATCCATCCTATTTCCACTGCTCTTGTGGCAAAATTGGCCTTGCAGGGTAATACCCTCTGACTTGCTGATGGAAATCTCGCACTCCACACAGCACCACATGTATTTTTTCCCCTGACAGCACTAAGGATGGGCTGAAGTGGGTGTGCTTATAGCTGAATGGCCTTTCAGCTGGTGTAATTTGTATAAATATATACTCAATAAATCTGTGAATAATGTCCAGCAGCTGATTAGAAATCTCCTACTGGGCATCGGTCCAGATTTAAATAGTATTTGCTGAACTAGAAAAATCCACTCTGAAACTGTTACATGTGAATCTTGAGCCCCATAGGAAACATATCCCTAGATAACTGCAAATCTTGACACAACGTCTATAAAAAGAGAAAGTTGAAGGCCCCTAGTGATAGATACGTCATCAAATACCATTCTGTTCAGTTTCTCTTAGCTGCCTTTATTCCTAGAAGCCCTAATAAACCTTTAAACAATAGGGCTTTTCTTTCTTGGCTGCAATTTAATAAAATAGCTTAGCTTGGAACAGTGTTGAGAAAATCTGTTGACTACATTAGGACCAGAATAGGTCCTGATTCTGGGCAGGATCTAGAAGTGATCCAGTAGGTTTGAGCAGAAACGTTAGCCTTTCTGATTGGAAACCTGTAAGCAATGAACTTACAGATTTATTTTTTTTTTACCTTTGAAGCAGCAAGACATTAACAAGTTAGATGAAGATAGTTGTCCCATCAGGTGGCCTGCTAGAGCTTCAGTTGCTGCTCACAACTAGCAGGCGGGTTAGCTTGATGGGTCAGACAGACTGCTGGTTTGGTTTTCTATTAAGTTTTAATAAATGTTGGTATTTTTGATTATTTTTATTATGTATTTTTGAAATTCTACTGCTCTAGTTGGAATGCAAACATTTTCTGTACTTTTGAAGTCCATTGCCAGCTCTGAATACAGTAGCCTAAGAACTCTGTTATAGAACATGACCTTTTTGCTAAAACTTTACAGAAACAGACTGTGAAATATGAATGAAATAAAGTATATACTTGAAAAGCTTGTGGTTTATTTCAGTGTTATTAAACTGCAAAGTTCTTGGTTCCAAAGCATTTGTTACGTGCAGCTCCACAACAGCATGTTGCCCATGTGGAAAAGTGCAGATCCAAGAGTGATACTATGATGTATTTTTATGAAGAGAGACGTGTGAGCTTCAGCAGTATGCATGAATTAAAGGGTCTCTGGAAGGAGCGTGAGTAAAAGTGAGCTGTACAGAACACTAAAAATATATTGTCACGGGTGACCATTGCCATAGATCTGTCATGAACAACCTGGAAGGATTTTTCCATCTCTGAACTGTTATCTTCATGTGATGACTGTACATCATGCTCACCGTCTGTGCAGGATGAACTCCTACACTGCATCTTAATCCTGTCAGCTGGGTATGCAGAAGTTCCAAATTGTGAAGTGAGGATCTTGACTACCAAAAGTAAAATTTTCCACTCAAGTAATTCTCTCTCTCTCAGAACATTCTTCAACTAAATCCGTACAGTAGCTTGTCAGTGAAACGTGTTTTTCAAAATGTGGCCATCTTTACATGGGCTTGCCTTTGTTCAAAGATTGCTCTTACAGTGAGAACTAGGCAGTAATTCCCAGCACATCCAGCAGCCAGACAAGACAATAACTTGAATCTCATGGCTTTACATCCAAAAAGGAATGCCATCTGTTGAAGTAATTTTATTCCCTAAGACTGGAAACTCAATGTTTGCAAATCTTGTATTTGTAAAAGGTATGGGTACAATTCAAGCAGGAAATTTTCAGGTCTTTGTGTCTCCTCTGGCTAGCTCTTTACCTGGTGAAGTCTCTGCAGGATGTCAGGCCTGTTCACCTGTATTTCACTGAGGTCAAAAGGGTGAGGGTACACACAGGCTTGAGCTGAGGAATCTCCTGGCATACAAAATTTCTGGTATCCACTAGACTGAACACAGCATGCTGTTACTGCTTTTGTTCTCCTAATTCCTAGGACAGGAACATGGGGTCTCTATGTACACAAATTTACACTCCTGCTGTATCTACAAGGTGCTTCCTTTCAGGCCACTGTGTAATGCAGCCATCTAGCCCCAGTTGCATTGCACAGTCCAGAGTGTCCCAAGACACATGAGACACTGCTTCCTAAACCTGTACTTCCTTTGAGGTATGTCCATGCGACAAACTTAACTGTTCCAGTGCAATCTGATTAAGAAGGAAACACAATGTGTTCAGTCTGCTCTCTTGTAGGGCAGTTTCCAAGACTTCCTCATATTCTTGTTTGAACTAAAGCCTGTTTTTAGAGGAAGCATCCTGCTTTCACTTGAAAGCTCCTAGCATGGAAGAATCTACCCAAATTGTTCAAGATATAATTACTTACTGTTAAAAATGTATGTCTTATGTTGAGCCTGAATTTGTCGTCTTTCAGTATCCAGCTGTCAGATCTTTTGCCTTTTGTCTGCTAAACTGTGCATGCTGTGCATTGCTGTTACATTGCTGTTTTCACTGTAGGCATTTACATACTGAACAAGTAATTCTTCAGCTTTCTTTTTTAAAGTAACTGATTAAGCTCTCAAATCTTTTGAACCCTTTTCATTTGTGGCACTCTTCTTTGGATCCTTCAATATTATTTAAACACATTTTTAATTGGAACACTAGCAGCTAAAAGAGCCATACAGTATCAACCCTCCCTACTGCTCATTTTTGTAGCAGCCTTGGCCGTTGCATCAGATTGGAAGTCTAAATAATCATTGGACCTGTTGCTTCTGTGGCTGGTCAACCTTTGTCCTTTAAGTATGTTTCCGCACTCTTTCGAATGCAGTTTGCAGCCAGAAAGTAAAACAAACTTCTTAATAGGTGACCAATTACATTCATTAGTTACTTCTGTTTCTGTCCCTTGAAACTTTCTCACCTTTAGGTTTTAAAAGTGATTTTAAATTGTATTCAAATTATTTAAAAATAATATTAAATAATGTTACAGTCAAGAGCCAATTTTATAACATTTTCAAAATCAGAGCAGAAGATAGTGTTTAATAGATCACTGTATCAATTCAGAAACCATAATTGTAATGCATTTCACACCATCTGGTTAATTTTGTCTAATTCTGGCTTCAGTCTGCTATGTGGCACACTGTTAAACCGTAGGAAGTATAAATATTATATGTGTGTTGACTTTGTCCTCAACCAGTTTTTAATTCTAATTCATCAAAATAAAGAGTCAGTTTTATTTGACTAGCTCTATTTCTTATAAGCTTCATTAACTTCAATTATTTTTGCTTTCTATGTCCTTAATTAATAAAAAAATTATGAGGTATTCCATTATTTTCTCTCAGTTGTCCAGCCTATCTTCATTCAGATAATTTTACCTACTTACTGAAAAACTGATGCTGAATTAGTTCTTTATCCCCTCAGTCCTTTGAAATGTTTCCTAGTGGTCTGAAATTCATTGAAATAGTATTGATGGTCCAGAGAGCTGCTTGCTTAGTTCCTGTTAAATTTTCAGTCACAACTTAGTCTTGCTGACTTTAAAATGTTTAATAATGGTTGTTTAATATCTCCTGAATTACTTTTTGAAGTGGAAATCAAGCTGCTGTCATGCTATGAGAGGAAAACATCTGGCTTTTTTCTAGTGGGTCAACAGAAATTTTTGTGAGATGCTTTTGCTGTTCTGCACTGCAGCAATGTAATTTCCATCTGAAATGGAGTGCTGCCAGCATACAGATCTCTTCTGCATCTCATGTATTCTAAGAAATGGAGGAAGTGGGCTTTCTAGGGCCAAAAGGGGAGTTTCATCAACTTTTTCATTGTTTTCTTCTTGCTCTTCTTGTGATTAAATTAATTGAGTTAGTTTAATGGAACTGGAATGCCTCTTATCACGCCCACTTAGGTAATCTTACCTTTTTTCCATAGCAGTAGTAAAGGATTTTTTAAGACCACTTCTATTTACCAGGACTAAGAAATCCGGTAACAGACAGAAAACCAGTTCTTACTGGTTTTTAATAGATAGAGCTGCTTGAAAAATTTATGTGTTTTCAATGGAAAGCTCCCATGTTTTTATTGGAAACCAAAATGTATTTTGGCTGGAAGCTTAGTGTTTTGTGGCATTAGTCATAGCATTCATTTTTCAATGAATCTGAAGCACAATGGAAATAATCTAGACTGTGGAGATGGGGGAAGATGTGATTTCCCTTTGCCCTCGTCCCCTTCTCCTGGAAACAGGACCCCAACTTTGATGAGTGGTTCCATCACCTCATACTGAAGAAGCAGAAGCCCACACAGACAGCCAAAGCTGCTCAATCATCTGCAATGGGGAAAGACTAATGGAGAGCTCCTGAGTAAGTGAGGGTGAAACAGCATCTCCCAAGAAAACTGCTAACTCAAATACTGTTTTTCACCATATCCCTAAAAGTTGTAACTAAAAATAATCTTAAGGATTCTGTGTGGTAGAAAACATCCCTGTGCCAGATAGGCCTTGTTCTACATTTGCCAGAGGCATAGTTCAATGCAATGACTATCTTGTGAGATGAGCAGTGTTTAGTATGGAAAGTGTGAAATATGAGTAGAGAGTACAAAAGCTGTTTTACCCAGAGTGACTGTTAACAATGCCTATTGTTTTGTATTCTTGCTAAGTATTGTCTCCCATGCAAATGGTAATGCTGTACAACATGTCCAAACACGCTCAGCAGTCAGAATAAGATATTCTTCGTCAACACAAAATTGGCTTTCATTGTTCAACATCCTATCGCTGACCGTGCTTGCAGCATGCTTAAGGGATAATGCTTTCTGAGAACACTCTGAAAATGGGTTGCTGACATCAATTGTGTGAGAAATGGCCAGAAAGAATTTCAACAACATTTGTTTCCACACTAATTGTGCAAGGAAGGCAAGCCTGAGCTTGAAGATAATAATCTGAATACTGAAACGCCTCCAGATGTGTAAATGGGAGCTGCAGCCAGCCCAAACTGGAACAGAGCAGAGCAGTGAACCGCACTGAGGATCTCTTGCTGTAGTGCTTGTGGTCTGCAGTGACAGTGTTTGGGCAGAGACTGTTGTAGTTAGAGAGGCAACGCCGTTCAGAGTGAGATGTTGGGGCACAGACACACCAATGGCCCTGACTGGTTTTTAGCAGTTCAAAATCAAGCTGGGCAGCCTGGACGTGTCCCTGATGGCCAAAGCCAAAGGGTCAATTTCTTTGAAAGGCTGGGATGCAAAAATAAAACTTGACTGTGGATTAGAAATGTTACCCTGTTCATTTTTTCCACAGCCAAACTTAAAACAGTGACGTTAGGCAAAGCAGAATGATGCATTGGCTCTGCCTGGTCCTGGAGCCAGGAGAGTTTTGTGAAACATTATTGCACTGTCTAAGGCCTGCTTTTTTTTCAAATTTCACCGCTTCTTCAGCACCTAAACACCTACCAGGCTGAACCACTACACCCATCTGATGTAAAAGGGATTAGTTTATCAGCGAGCTTAGTTGGGTGAGTGGAAGCAAATGAATGCAAATAAAATAAAAATTCTGAATTCCTGGGGGCAAAATTACTTGCTGGTATCACTTTTCCTGTTCTATATCATTACAAGGTCTGTTTATCCATGGGTGAACATCTTAGGGGAGTGCCTGCATGCTTGCTTCATCTTGCTGTTCTGGCAGTTGGTTCAGTAACAACCAAGCACTTGGTAGCCCTGCAAAAATTCACTATTACCTCTTAAAAATTGATGCCAATAACAGTAAAAGGCAACTGCCTGCATCTCACATTAGTATGGGGAAGGGAGGAAAATACCCCATTGTTCTCCACAGCTTAGTTTAACTTTGGGCATGCTTTTATAATTTCTTTATCACACCCTGTTCTGATGCAAGATCAGTCCTTAGCACATCATTTGTCAGTAAATGAGCTACTGCATCCATTTTAGGTTCCTTCAAAATATAAATGTGACTAAAAATAAGTCTCTCTTTGCTTGAAATGGTTTCTGTTTGGGATGAGAACACTTATAGCAGCACTCAATTCTTGTTGGCCTCTTTTCATACTTTCCTATGGCACCTAAGCTCTAGGTCAGAACTGCTCTAACCTGAGCTCACATAATGGTATGAAATTGGTAATTGTGTTCACACTTAATGTCCAACAAGTGCCATTAGCACTGATATGCTTAACATATGCTTTTGGACTTCTTCCTTTTTTTGAGATTTCCCCATGTCTCTTTCTTATTAAATCACAAAAGATCTTGATGTACATGTGATATTTATGATGTGTAATATCAGCCCTCAACCTTCTTTCAGCAATTGCTGTTGATGCTCAGTACTTCCTTGGCATGACAAAGTGTTTGTTTTAAATCATATACTGTTCTCAATGCACTGTAATTTTCCATCCCTTTTCTACAGTGTAAACAGTCACACCAGGTAGAAGATAAAATAAGAGAACTTTGAGTGAGGAACTGTTCACCATATGGCTGATGCCTAAAATCTCAATAATTAGAGGGAAAAAAAGTGGAAAAAGATGAAGTAAATTCTGCAATATTAATGCCGTAAGTAGGTAGCAGCTGTTAGTAAAGGAGAACAAAAGCAAAGGCAAAGAATGTTGAACGGCAATGTTACCAAGGATTTTTCTCACCAGTGCATGAAAATAGATTTTAGGGTAACCATACACACAGTGTCCTAAACCTGTTTTCCAGGTTTGTTTTTAAAAATCTGAACACTGGGTTTTTAACTACAAAGATTATTTTTTCCCATTTGATCTAGATGTATAAGCTCAAATGTATCTTGATGATGGAGATGAACTCACTGTTTTCATTGAGTGCTTGCTCTTCTCCCCTCCTCTTTCCTTCAGCCAAAAGGTATGCTGTAAGCTTAAGCTTGTGGCCTTAGTCCTGCAAATCGCACCCAGCTCGAAAGCACTACAGGTGCAAGAAATAATTCAAACAATAACATACGGTTGGAATTGAGATGGCCCCAGGCTCTGTTCCCTGTCTCACCTTAGAGAAGGCACTTTGATCTTCTCAGCTGTAAAATGAGAAAAGTAATACTTGCTCCTTTTTATGAACTGCTTTAAGCTTCTTGTATAAGAATTGCAATATTGGTATTTATTACAAGTTGTGTCTGTGGGCTGTCATGGTTCTGGTTATACTAATCTATTTTGTTTCATGTTAATAAATTAAGCTATATACTGGATTAATTTCCCCTAATGTTATTCCACGAGTGAGTATAGAGACTGTTTCCTTATGGTGTGGAAAACTGAAAGGAAGGAATATAGGGGTCTAAAATCTCTACTTCCATGCCAATTCAGGGAAATTTTTATAAATATCTCAAGGATGATAAGGCTAGGGGAATGGATAGAGTGTTAGCTGGCTGTGTTGCAGACACAAAAAAACCCTTTTGTGGTATACACAGACATCTGTCTTGCCCCACTCATGTGTTAATTTATGCCCACATATGCCATTTTCCTCTTCAGCATGTAAACCTATTCATATAACTGTAGTAGTGCCACATGTGAAACTGGGGTCAAAAGCCTGGAGGCTTATCAGCTGTTACATTTTCATATCTAAAAAATTAGGACATTTGACATCAGAAAAATACCCTCAATGCAGATATTGATGACTTCAGCCTAACCAAAAGAACTGAGAAATGCAGGAGTAAAACGAAGGGTGTGAGTAGTGCAGCTGTAGTTATGGGACTATGTCTATGCTTTGAAGCTAAGAATATGCTCAAATCTTTTTTTCCCAGACTGAGCTACAGTACTCTGCAACTAGTAGGACTGAATATTTTCATTATTGTCTCTCAGAGCTTCTGTCTTTCATGCTTATGTGTGTTTAAATAGTTTGCACCATTTTGTTGGAGAGACACTGGGATTTGTCAAAGCCCAAAGTGAAAAATTTCAGGACATAGGATTTATAAGGACTGACTTCCAAGATAGCATAAAAACTTATAATTCTCTCAGATGGCTTGTAATCTGTAGTAGTGCATTAATAAGTGGAATTTTTGTATGCCTTGAAGAAACTTTAGGGGCAAAGTCTTGCTACTTGTGCATCTATATAACCTAAGGGATTGAGCATTCCTCTGAAAATTCACATTTGTTAAAAGACTTGATACTTGGCTAGGTAACTGCAAAAGGATTACTTTCTCTGATGCAGTGCTGGAGACTCCTGACTACCAGAGTAATGCTCAAGGACTACCTATGGGGAGTGAAAATCTGTAGAGCCTCTTAATGCTGTGACTTAAATGTAAACCTTAATTTTAGTCTTTTGCTGGAAATTTAAATTATGTATTGGTTACATTTCCCCCGGGGTTTCAGTAAGTAAATTTTATCAAACTAGCATAAAAGGTCATTCTACTTGATTCATAAATAATAAGAGCTGAGCTCATGAAATGTCTACTTTCTCCTCTTTGGTATTTTCCAGATACTGTGAAGGTCTCCCAGTACTTCCACGTAAATCTTTTGTATATGGCCTGCTATATTTTATCAAAAATGTTTCCTTGTATTAGACTTGGAATGAGAAGGAGATGGAGCAAGAGTAAAGAAGAAAATGAAAGAGTATCTTAAAATTATGTCAGAATTCAAAAGTGATCTTAAATCTATTCTGACATCTCAATTTACATGTGTTTATGTAGCTGCTCTATTTAAGGGTCCTGACATTTCCAGAAGTTCTTAATTGGCAGTGTTTCTCCAAACCATCTGAAGGTTGTGTTACGGAAAGATAACATACTTAACTGTTCATTTCAAGGTTAAAAAAAAACCCAAATAGAAACATAGATATGTTTTCTTCATTTTACATAGAGTACCATAGTAAAATGCTGAGAAATATCATCACAACTCATCATTGAACAGACAACTACTTTAGGGATATAAAATTGTAAAGTTCTCTGCTGTCTGTCAGTTGTTGCTGCAGTTCCTACAAGCAGAAGCCATGTGGGAAACACATGCTCCAATGCCATGCTTGTAAAGAGAACACCAAAACACTGTGCTTCTATCAACAGATATCACCTGTATATAATTACTTTATTTGCACAACTATTTGTATTTCATGTTACTTCTTTTGAATAAAGCACTCATACTAATAAATATTTTGAACTCAGCTGAGACTGCAAGAAGTGCAATGCAGAATAGCAAAGGGTCATAATAATATAAACAAAACCCAGGTAAGTATGGTCAGTATCTGTCTCCTCTTACCTTAAGCTTGAGCAACTACCTAGGTAAAAAGTGAAAGCTTCTCTGGTGTATTTTTCTTCACTGTTTTCCATCAACAGCAAGCAGTTCCCTATTCACTGTGCTTTACATGGTTTGCTTCTGTAGCTCCCTAGATGTGAGGATTTCAGCTTCTCCAAACAAAGCTTATTCTATAGGTTGACAATGCGAGAGCTACTGTTTGGAAGTATTTCATGAAATGTTAACATGAAATGTTTCCTTTTCTTAAGCTGATGCTTGTTTATCCAACAAGAATTATTTCTCCCACTCTCCAAAACAAGTGGATGGTGGGCACATTTTCTTCACATCCCCTTTGCTATTGTTACCCAAGCTAGGCAAATATAACCATTTTTTCCTCTTACAAACCCATTTCTCAGCTTCTTAATAATTTACAGCATTTCTGTGAATTCTATCGGATTTGACCAATGAAAGCAAAACTGAATATAATAATCCATGTCTTTATTGTATCAGGGCACCATGGAAAAGGTTTATTGTATTTTTTTTGCTTCAAGTTCATCCTCATTTGCGGTCTGAAATGCTGCCATCTTACTCTGCAGGCTCATACTGAGTTTGTCCATCATGCTACTGTTTGTAGGATGGATCAGCACACTCCTTCACATATTTCACACTTTCCTACTCTTTTTCCCATCAGCATAATACATACCCTAATGAGTCCCCACTAAAATTCATCCTTTTCCAGAGGATGCCAATAGCTGGTTGGATGACGCTGGACAAATTTTGGCCAAATTAGTTCCTAAGGAGTAGTCAGTACGCAAAGCCAAAAAGGGGTTGTCAAAGGGAGAGATGTGGTGTTTGCCTCCAGCCTGACTACAGAATTTCTTCTACTCTAAACCTGGATCTGATAGAATGCTTATGTGTTACATGAAAGATACTTGCCTGAGCTAAGGGGCTTTTAGTGTGCTGTTGACAGCGTGGATAGTAACATTTCTATCTGAGCTGGTGGCATCTCTTGCTTCAGGATGTTGGCTCTGCCCAGGCTGACTGTGCCTGCCAGCTGCATTGATTATATAGACAAATTTCTGAAACACTTGACTGCCCTGAAGCAATGGAGTGATCTGAGGTGGTAGTGGGCTGAATTCATACACCTGGAAAACACTTCACTTCTGGGAGCCAGAAACTGGGTCTTATAGTTTGATTTGACATTTCAGCTTTCCTTCTGGCATGAAAAATATTATGAGTTTTTTGGGGCTTTGTTTCAATAGGCTTTAAAAGAGATTTTAAAACTCCATGGACTATATCACCAAAAGCTTAGTAGAACTTTGTTGCCACCTTTCACAAATTGGCTTATTACTTTGGGTGGTTATTGACTATGGAAATATAAGGGAAGGTAGCTAGAGCACTCATAAAATTGCAGTCTAGTGCATACGTGTTTAGGCACATGGGCAGATGGGTCCAAAATATTTTTATACTCTATACTGTGGCTTGAAGAGAAAAGGAAAAATTCTTTGCCTTGACAATAATGCTTCCCAAATCTCAATCCAGTTTTGTTTGATGTAATAAACTGTTTGATTAATCAAGGCTTTCTTAAACAAATCCATCTCACTGGGTATTACAGGTGTTCCCTGGAGAAGAAAATCATAGTATCAATATGTGCTACTGGGAGGATCTAAAGTAGTCTTCAGTATTGTATTAACCACTCTCACTTAATTTAGCACTGAATGTTTTGGGAGAACATCTGGTCACAGCCTTGAATAAGAAACTCAGCGGAGATTAATAAAGATCTGGTACTTGAAAGTTATCAGTAGAAGGACAAGTTCTCCAAGTCTTGAAGGAGCTTGCTTTGCTCAAAACATTGATCTTAGCCTTGAGTACTTGGAAGTTCTTGTCCTGGGGTCCTGTCTGATAATAAATTCTTGTCACTAGGGGTCCTGGCTGATAATGCTGGATCTATCTCTTGTTTTTCTGCCACTGAAGGTAAAGCTCATCTGTGGTCTCAAGCAGTTCTGGATGATAACATCATTCCTTCATAACAGCCTCTGTAACAGGGCTGCATTCAGCAGCTGCTTGTTAACTTCTAGGGCACTCATGTGTTAACCCCATCGCCCAGTAAATATACAAGAATCTTACGGGTATGGTGATGGCAAACCAATCTACCATACTTTCAGGGATTTCATGATACGTAGGTTCATGTATTCACCTCTTCTTATCCAACACAAGCAGCTAAAATTCTGACCTGACATCTAATGGAAAATTTCCAGTCAGGCACAATAATAATGTGAATCTGGGAATTATTGGTGGTAAAGATAGACTAAGCAAAACAGCTGAAACACATAGAATCATAGAATGGTTTGGGTTGGAAGGGACCTTAAAGATCATCCAGTTTCAACCCCCCTGCAATGGGCAGGGACACCTCCCACTAGACCAGGTTGCTCAAAGCCCCATCCAACCTGGCCTTGAACACTTCCAGGGAGGGGGCAGCCACAAACTCTCTAGGCAACCTGGGCCAGTGCCTCACCACCCTCACAGGAAAGAATTTCCTCCTAATATCCAATCTAAATCTACCTTCCTTTAGTTTGAACCCATTCCCCCTCACCCTATCACTCCATGCCCTTGTGAAAAATCCCTCTCCAGTTTTCCTGTACGCCCCCTTCAAGTACTGGAAGGCTGCTAGAAGGTCTCCCCAGAGCCTTCTCTTCTCCAGGCAGAACAACTCCAACTCTCTCAGCCCGTCTTCACAGGAGAGGTGCTCCAGCCCCTTGAACATTTTCATGGCGTGAGTCCTTCTTATGTTGGGGACTCCAGAACTGGACACAGGACTCCAGGTGGCGTCTCACAAGAGCAGAGGAGCGGGGGGGAATCCTCTTCCTCTACCTGCTCGTCACGCTTCTTTTGATGCAACCCAGGATATCATTGGCTTTCCAGGCTACAAGCTCACATTGTTGGCTCATGTCCAGCTTCTCATCAACCAACACCCCCAAGTCCTTCTCCTCAGGGCTGTTCTCAATCCATTCTCCACCCAGCCTGTATTTGTGCTTAGGATTGCCCCAACCCATGTGCAGGACCTTGCACTTGGCCTTGTTGAACTTCATGTGGTTTGCACCAGTCCACCTCTCAAGCCTGTCAAGATTTCTCTGAATGTGTCGACCGCACCACACAGCTAGGTGTCATCAGCAAACTTGCTGAGGGTGCACTCAATCTCACCATGTTGCCAACAAAGCTGTTTAAGAGAACCGATCCCAATACTGACCCCTGAGGAACACCCCTTGCCACTGATCTCCATTTGGACATCAAGCCATTGACCACAACTCGTTGAGTGTGACCGTTCAGCCAATCCTTATCCACCAAGTGATCCATCCATCGAGTCCATGTCTCTCTAATTTAGAGACAAAGATGTCGTGTGGGACGGTATCAAATGCTTTGCACAAGCCCAGGTAGATGACACCAGTTGCTCTTTCCTTATCCACCAATTTTGTAACTCCTTCATAGAAGGCCACCAAATTCACCAGCCATGATTTGCCTTTAATAAAGCCATGTTGGCTGTCACCAATTACCTCCTTATTTTCCATGTGCCTTAGCATAGTTCCCAGGAGGATCTGCTCCATGATCTTATCAGGCACAGAGGTGAGACTTACTGGCGTGCAATTCTCCAGGTTTTCTTTTTTACTGTTTTTAAAAATGGGGCTTGTGTTTCCCCTCTTCCAGTCATGAAACACATGCCAGAGGCTGTGCGTTCCCCTAAGTTGATGGGTCTACAGTAATCATAGGTAACATAAGTTGATAACTATTCAAGATTTAACAGCAGTGTTTAGAAATTCAGTAGCAGACAAATGAAACTTTTCCATCCCTGTTGATTACGAGGTGAGCCTTCTCTTTCACATGCAGAGCTTGCCATTGCCATCCACCACTTCGCCTGTTTTGAAGTAAACTGATCAACATGCTACACTTTTTTTTGATAACAATTCTGTAACTACTATTAAGGAGTCTGCCAACATGCTAAATGAGGCACTGTGCAAACAGTGTATGACACTGGTACTTGAGAACTTGCATTTTTTATTTGTAAAAATCTGGGGGGACTAGCAGATGCTGGCTCTAAGCCTTAAGAGATATGGGACTGGCCTGCCTGAGCTCATCACTTGCCAGTTAGATTTAGTAGGACAACCAATGATGAAACCAATTTGGTGCAATGAAGACAAGGCTGCTGGTTGAACGGCTCCACAAGAGGACTGAAACACTAATTGGTCTGTATTTGCTGATTTTGGCATAATCTCCAAAGTCTCTTTATTTCCCTGGCTTTCTGGAAAAGAGCTGGAAAAGCAGAGAACCCACATGTGGACATGTAATTATTAGAGAACACTTTACTGTTCGTTAGTGTAAGTTGTCTGACACTGTGTTTCCATCGATTTAAATATATAGCAGGGCACAGAGACTCCACATACACTTTAAATTTTCTTTTCCCTTTGTTTATCTATATTGGACAAGTAGGTAATTGTTTTAATCCAACCATGATAGTTCTGGCTAGTCTTTAAATGAATCAAAGAGAACTATATAGACTCTGCTATTGTTACTTATGACTTCTACCCATGCACCTCCTGCTTGTATAACATCATCTGGTGCTCAAGAGAGAAAAACCCTTTTAGCTCCACTAGGGCTTTGAGGGTTTTTGTGCAGAAAATGATTAGCAATGAGTTTTCTCAGTCTGGGCTTTCTTTGTGTCCATTCAGTCGCCAATGAATGAACATAACTTGAAGATAACTCTGTTGTCATACCTCCTACTGCCCGATGGCTCTCAGTGCACCACTCCCTACCAACATCAAATCACTTCTGCTCTCACTGGGGCCACTTTCTCCGATTGCTTTTTTCTGACTGTTTTAAAGATAAATTCCCTAAGCTCTGACCTCAGCTTTTCTTTCTCTCAGTCCGGGACTGCCTGTCCTCCTCCAGCTATCTCCATAGAGTTAATGAGTCTCCTCATTCATTTATTCTGTCTCCTTGAAGTATTTTTAGACTGTGATCATCTCCCTTGAGTTAGTTATTTCTTAAGCAAGATAAATGGTGTTTCATGTCATATTTTCTCATATGTTCTCTGTGCCTTATTACTCGAGACTCTCCATGTTTTAACTCTGTATCTTCTGAGGATATCCAATGAAGATCTCTTGCATACAGGTCTTGAGGGCTGCCCAAGTCATGTAGTATGAAAAGGATAACCATAAACTTCTTATTTTTTATGAGAGTCTTACTATGCATAAGAAAAGACTTCTTCCAGTTTGCTTCGCAGTTGCATCCCCTAATTTGCTCTATACTTTCATTGCAAAGACTTCTGAGACCTTAGAGATGGTGCCATTTTTTCAGGTAGCCACACTTAAAATAGACAAGCCACTAAGAAAAGTCTATGGTTTCTGTGCAAGGTCTTAAGCAACAAGGAGCTTTTACTTCAGTCACTAGCATTATCAGAGAAGAAATGAGGCTCATCTGATTTTCCAAAGCCAGAGAACCCCGAAGAGTTTTATTTTTAAAACCTTTATAGTTATTTAGACATTGCCACAAGAAATCATGTTCCAAAATATGTTTGCTATTGCAGCTGCTATTTAAGAAAATGCAAATAATAACTAATGGCTCTCTAAGCATAGAAAATTGAGAAGCTTTTGTTATGTATCCTTACAAAACTTTAGAGTCATTGAATAGATTTAGAATTTGTGACACTTCCATTGAGCTCAGTCTTCATTTACTGAATCATAGCTAAGAGCAAAGGTTCTGTTCAGAGTTGGGGAGCCCTGTTACATTTTCTTGCCAAGGATTTCTGTAAGTGGATGCACAGGTATGACAAGGAAGGGATGTCAGGGAAGCTGGATAATTAAAGAGCTATTCTCAACTGCTCCTGTAGAACCACTACTCTGCCTACAACGGGGCAGTCCACACACTTGGGAATGAGCAGAGAAATAAGCCAATATACAGGGTCAGTCTAATGTAACACTCTTATAGCTCTTTTTATCCCAGAGGATCATAACTGTAAAGGCTGCATCTACCTGAAAATTCCACCACTACTGCTGAAATCCAGTAGTTTGCTGCAAAGGAACCACTTAGCTGCATAAAATGGTGATGCAGCAATTTGCAGCCAGGAACACAGGTGTCTGAAAGAATAATTATGCAGAACTGCTGCAGCTACTCAAACTGGGATCTCTCTGTGCTTCAGCAAGAACTGAGACTTCGTGGGGAGGGCAGACAGTTGTGACCCTGACACAGGGACTGGGCACCTGGATCCAACCCTGGTGTGAAGAGACAACAGACTTCATGGACAATAAATCCTGTTGTGCTGCATGGGGACTGTCCTTCCAGAGCAGCCCCCCGAGTTGGTTGTGCCCTTCTCAGTGGCCCCAAAGAGCTTACAGCCTGAGGCAGCATGGCAGCAGGCACCAAGTGTCTGAGACTGCAGTGTCAATCAAACACCAGAAAGAGAGGATGAATGTGTCAAACCATAATTTCTGCTGACGTGAGGAAGCTGTTGGCTGAAATGTTGGGAGCCTGTTGCCTTCAGAAATATATAAAAAAGAAGTTGGATCAACCAGTCTGTGGAATAAGAGTAATCCTGGGAATCCTTCCAAGGTGAGGTGTATGGCATGAGGCACTGGCTCTGGTTCCAGCTACAAGGTGACTGTCTGCTCACCTTGATGCTGTCACACCAGTAAGGAATAGTTTACATCAAGATGCTGTTTGTGGGCAATGATAATAGCTTAATTTTTCTGTAGCTTTCAGTTGAGGTTGATCATGCTATTTATAAATAGAAATTAGAATGGTTCTGCAAGTTGTTTATTAAATACATTTTTAGATTGGTTATTACATTAAAGCAGGAAAGGTGAAAGGACTTGTCCAAAGTCATATGATGATTTATTGGCAAAGCCAATAAATAAATCCTGGCCATTTCCTTCAACATGTCCATGCGTACACTGTAACAAATGCGCGGAGACAGCTAATGAACTGTCAAAAAGCACAATACAGCTCATGTAAAAAAACAGAACACTTTTTATTGGTCACCATTAGCGAGAACATAGCATATTACACATGGAAACTGCAGTGTGTTCATGTGAACACACAGTGTGGAAGGACATATATATCCTACAAGTTTTAATTATCCAGCTAACAGGTTTTCCAGTATATATTCATGGTTACTCTGCTCATCACAATAGACTTTGTTTGTTATTGATCCAAATGTGTATACAAGTGTGATGCGGTGAGGATCGGTTACAAAGCCTTTAGGAATGTGTGTCTCTGTTCTGGCTCGTGAGAAACTCAAGGATGAAAGCAGGTACATTTCCCTACCTGGGATGCACTGAGAGCATTTCTGAGGAAGAAATGGCATTTTTCACAGCTTGTCAGCATACTCCCCGGCCTATTGAAGAGAATCAATGGATTCCTATCCAGCCTTCTTAAGCTGATGCAATTTGCCAAAATGGAGGCTTCTTGCTGCAGCTGCTGGGGAATCCAATGCTATGATCCTGGTAGGGATGTCATGGTATCCTTTCTTAAGGCACCTATTAGCATAGGATCTCAGCACTGATCTCGTGGGCTGTTGCTGCAGCTAGAAAACAACTGACACATTAGGCTGATTAATCCCTGTAGTAATTCCATTAACCTCCTTAATGGAGTTATAACATGGATGAATTTACCCCTCTGCAGCAATGCAAGAGGGAATTGCTCTGGAGAGCCTGTAAATACAGTGTGGCAGGGGTGTCCGAGGTAAACATTCTTTTTGTTTGTTTTAGTGCAAAGTGAAGCATCCTGACCGACTGGAAAACCTCCCTGTCTTCGGGGATTTTGAACTCTTCACAGCACTAATGGTGCGGGTACCCCCTGCAAGAGGGTGATGCATCAGGGCTGAGACACATCCGCAGGGCTCTTGGCACCCTCCTGACAGCTCGCTGTGTGTCCACACTTTCCTCTCTCTCTCTCTTAGGCACACATGGCCTGCCTCATCACACAGCTTCTCAAACACAGCCTTTCATTCACCTCTGCGGTTTTCTCTCCTTGTGATGCTGTCTGATTATGATTTATCTGCTTGCTGCTCCCTGTCAGAAGGGCAGCTCTGCCTGGACTGTGTCATTGGGCAAATGACTGCTAAAAATAAGTAGCAGAGCTACAGTCCTGACATATCATTGCATAGGGAGCAGATCAAGGAAAGAAATGAGAAATTCTGAATTTGTCTTTGTTTTTTTCCTGATTTTCTAGCCTGTGGAGAGGTTTTACCTGCTACATTAGCCATGTGCTCCTAGGGCAGCTTGATTGCATTGCAGTTCTGTCGTTAAAGGCTTCTCAGTACTGTGAAGTTACCTCAAGTATGTAAGAGCCAAAAAGGCATCCCGTAAAACTCTCCCAAGGAACAGACACTATTTTTGTGGTCTACCACAACAGCCCAGGCTCTCTGAAAGCTCCTGCTGTGGTTTGTTAGGGACTATGTAGGGTAGCTAGTGGAGTGGGAGGCTGGAGGAGTCAGGCAGGAATCCACAGGAAGGTCTGACTAATTTTTCTGCTAATTCAAAGATTGTTGCCACATTCACAGGTGCAGTGATGTGACTACTAAGCTGCAGTATCTCTTCATCTACATGGTTTGTGATCTTCTTGTTAATATGCTAAATCTATTCTGTTTAACAGCCAGTCCTTTCTTCCCACAGAGGCTGTAATCTGAGAGGTGGAGTCACCCAGCTCTTTAGTGAACCAGGAGACAGTGGGAGAGAACAGGGGAGGTGTTGTGTGCATGGGATGCACGCACAAACATGGGGATTTTATTTCTCTTTTTGCCTACGGTAGTCACTTCCCACATTTAGCACAGGGACGAGAAGTCCTAGCAGCCACCTCTTGCCAAAGACCTCTTGCAGGTTCTCCCTCCAGGGCCGGGCTCTTACCACCATTCCTTTCCGCATCTGGTACCGCGTCTGCCCACGCAGGATCAGCAGCATCTGGTGGCAGCAGAAGCCAGCACAGGCCAGTCCAATCCCGAGCCAGAGGTAAAGCATGAGGATGACAAACATCTCAGAGCTAAGGAGAGCTCCTGTGGACCAAGAGTCAGGGGTGAGGGAGGACAACAAAAGAGAGAGTTTAGACACACCTCATGTGCCAGTGTAACACTGAGGTTCAAGAACCAACTGTATTCTCTGGTCACGAGTGGGGAGTTAGGAGCAAGACAGGATGGTTGTCCCAACTATATAAAATTGTCTCCTTTGTAGCATCTGATGCAATGGACCCCACTCAGGAAATACTAAACTGATACAGGTCCCTGTACACTTCTCCCTCTGCTGTTAATGTGAGGGTCTAGATTACAGGGGCAAAACAAGACAGAAGTGAAACATGTCTGTAAGACTTCAGCAATATTTTGAAGAACGATTAATTTATTTAAGAATCTACCTGCTCATCATAGTGAATCTAAGATTTCTAAGTTCCTTTTGAAAAGACATGGGTCCTACAGCATGTAGATGCTTCCAGAAGCCTTATTGTGTGCATTATTACTAGGTAGAAAGATGTGGGATTTCTCTCTCTCTCCCTCTCATCACTATATATATATATATTTATAAAATATGTTAAAAAAGAAAAATCAGTAATTACTTTTCTGCCATCAGACAAAGGCAGTTTTTATATGAATGCAAGAAACAGAAAACTTTTCAAAATACAATCAAAATTCCTTTTTTAAAGCTGCTGCTAGAATAATCAAAATACTTTGTAGATCTGAAGCTCCTAATTCAACAGCTTTTATAGTATATATTTGTGCTGAATGCATTTAAATAAAAACATTCTGTGGGCCCTTTCCTTTACAATTATTTTAGAACTCCTTCTGGAAAATATTGGTATAATAGCAGGCATCACTGAGTGACCTTTTAGTGCGTAGGTAGATCTAAACCCATTAAAATAATATTTTCTGTGTGTGCATATGAATGTGTACACACATGTTTTGTGTATATCAGTGTATTACTAAACATCCATATTTACACAAAGGTACACAAAGAAAATTACATGTGTGTAGTACTGATGTAAATACCTGATATCCTCTCACTGGTTCCTGCGAGGTTTAAAAATGAAAAAGCACTCACATGCTCATGTCCCTCTGAAAGACCATGAGGCAGATAGGCTTGAGCAGGTGAAAGCTCTGGTTGCTCTAAGGCACTGCAAGAGCAATCCTTCTGGACCAGGGATTTCATGGACAGCAGAGGAGTGATGCCTAAAACAAGTACGTGACTGCTTCACGTTTTAAGTTCAACACAAGGGGGGCTGGATGAGCATCTCTTGCGTCTCTTATACAGAAGACCAGATTGGATGGTGTCATCTGGTTTTGCAATCTGTGAATCCCAGATTCTCCACCTAGCAGTGCTGTAAGTGAGAGATTGGGGCTGACCCATGACCATCACGTCAATCTTTTGGCTCAGCCAGCAGGCCCCTCTGAAGATGATTTGTAAGGACACTGACTACAGCCTCAAGCTTTCAGAAATTGTCCTCACTTGAAAAAGGCACAGGAGTCATTCAGTGTTCTTCCTAAATGCAATGTCATCTTTCCCTTCTCATTAGATCCCACTCAGCTCAGTGGGCTTCATATTCAATACAGCAAGGGAAGAACAAGCCCTGTAGGATGATGACAAATCCTCATACCAATTCTGTCTGAATAACTTAATCTACCAGGTGGGAAGCCCAGAGCCAAATGTGGGCTTCTCTGTCCCTCTTTTGCTGGACCAGAGTGTGACAGACATTTGTTTTTTCCTACAGATTATATTCAGAGGGGATATGCAGAAAGACAGCTATTTTCTTTAGCGCCTTTGCAAGGTGGGTATGCTTTATTTCTATCACCTGCTGAAATTCACCATAAAGTAAGTAATTAACCTTGTTTCCCCTTGCAAATATCAAGCACCTCTGAGCCCTGCTTTCCAGACACATGATTTTTTTAACCTTTTCTTCAGGTTGCCTACATAAAGCATTTTCTATAATTTCTTTTGTGGATCCAATCTAATCTGTGTTTACAAAAGTACTCCCCATTTGTCCCTCCACCACAGTCCATCTTAGCCTCAGATTCACTTTTGCTCTAACTGACCCTCTGTGATCCCAAGCTTATTGCCATACATTATCTGTGCCAGAAAAGCTGAATCTCAAGCTGAAATTATTGAGTCTGGGTCAGATCCTAAAATCCGTGCCTGAGCACAGTCTGGGCAGAATGAGCCAATTGAAAATTTTCCTATCATGAAAGCAGAAAACACTCTTTTGACATAAGACTGGCAGATTCACCTGCCATCCTCCTTTGCTCCTCCTCCAGTCCAGAGAGCATGCTGGAGAAGAAGAAAGGTGAAGTTTTTTTCCTGCTGTAGCAATGCTCTGTTTGGATCCTACAGAACCCTTAAGTAATATTTAACGTTAGCTGAGAGACATTGGGTGGACAGCACTTCCAGGTAACTATTGCAGGCTGTGTTTTTCTTTCTCCAACTGGAGGTTAAATGTGCTGGTTGAAACCCAGTAGGCCCTTCCTTCCAAGCAGCCAAGACACCACATGCCCATATATTGCCCTATGAGGCAGCAGTTCTCAACCCAGATGAGCTAGGGGTTCAGTGGGAGCTGCTGGGAGCTGCTGACTCTCAAGGGTTGTCTGGGTCCCAGTTCCCAGCCCTGCACCCAGCCCTGTTGTGTCCCACTCAAACACTGCCCACAAGCTGTCTTTGGCACTGCAGTTTCTGACACCAGAGCTGAGGTTCTTCAAACATATGCCAGGGCCCTGCACAGTGCAGATGAGCCCACAGAGTCAGAAAGAGAGAACTAATTCCTTGATAATCTCCTCCCACATCCCTGCTCCCCCTCCCAGGCTGTTGTGCTGAACAGAGCTTAGGCACAGGGGAAAATCATTCCCAGCATTTTCAATGCTAGTGAAGCTTGTGCAACATTATTTACAAAAATTCTTCAACTTGGAAAACTGACTCCATAAAAATGTCATGGTAGGATTTCGTGTTTATTGTCTCTCAGTGATTACCATGACAAATCTGCTAATTTGCCAAGTGGAAAGATTATTTGTTTGTTTTCAGATAGCAACCCTGCAAACCCAGCCTGGAATCTGAAAAGCAAGCTGGGGCCTCTCTGGCTCCTGTATCCCCAGCAGCAAAGACTCCACACTTTGATCATAATCAACACTTCTGGTGACGGTGCACAAACCAAAACAGACTCCGAGCCCTTTTTACTGAGCTCAGCTGAATCTGCAAAGCTAAAATATATGGGATACCTATTTTAGTCTAACAAAAGCTGATCTAAGTGTGCAAGGCATGAGCTACATGGGGGGAGGGGTGTGGGGGGGAAATAGCATTTTTCTGCAGTTGCTTTCAGGGGAGAATAGCAGTCTAGGCTGTCTGCATAGTGCCTTCTCTGAGAGCAGACTTCATCTAGATCTTGGGTTTGGACAGAAGGGTTGAGGTTGGAGAGTTTGAGGGAGTGTTGAGAGATAAAGAGGCAAGCCTAGAAAAGCAGAGGAAGAGTTACGGGAGCAGAATTAGGAGGGGGAAGGGGAAAGGTTGTGGAGATTCATGGAAAGGCAGGGAGAGAAAGGAAAGGGGGAGAAGGAGAAGGAAGGGAAAGGGATGGGGACAATGAGAAAGAGATATCTGCTTTTGGTGTGGAGCTCTTGAAAAGAGCAGGCACAGAGAATTTTCCCTGGTTTTCTGTGGACCTGTGTCCCAGACTGGGATCATGAGAGAGGTGGCTGATCATGTCACATTAACTCCTCTCTTGGTTTCTGTTGCCTGAACCCCAATTCTACTGTGCTGGAAGGATGGCAAGATCTTAGTAAGTTTGTGATGCCAGGAGGTGGATGACAGTGGAGGGGGTGAGTGGACCTGGATGAAGAGAATAATATCTTTGCTGGGATTTAGGGAACCTGCAGACTTGTAGGATATGAAAACCTACAGACCCTCCAACTGCCTATAGGACAGGCTAAAGATTCCCGTCACCTGCAGTACAATGGGTGAAATCCATCTTCTCTGTCTAATTGCAACACACTCCCTGCAGAACAGATAGCCCTGTTCTATCACCAGCAAGCTGGTTATGGGCCATTTTACAGAGCCTAATGCATTAGGAACAGGGCTGTGACCATAACCTGGAGTGGGCTCCAGCCCCTATTTCAGGTGAAGCAAAGTCCTTTGCAAAGGCTCTCTTTAGCTTCTAAGGAGGACTTTGTTGAACACAGCCAATTCTCCCTCTTGTCCATTTCCCCACCACTGCTCCCCACACACAGCTATCCAAGGAAGATCACGTCCCCCCTGACCGCGGGAGCCCTGAAGAAGAAAGATGCTCCTCATCTCCAAGGAGCAGTCCTTACCTGAGAAGAACTGGCTGATGGAGTGAGGCAGAAGAGTGAGGAAGGCCAGCGGGTTTGCAAAGGACATGGAGAGTGCAGCAGAAATGTAAGCCATGCCTGCTACCAGGGAGTCGAGGCAAGCCAGGGAGGTGTAGAGGCAGAACATGATGAAGTTTCGCATGTTCCTGCTCCCGATGCAGTTCCCTGTGAAGAAACAGTGGTGGTCATGCCTCTGGGTGACTCTGGCACACAGTCTACAGAAGTGAGTGCTGGGCAAAGCTGAGCCAGGGGACCTGCTTCCATCCAGCCAGTTCGCCACCACTTCGGCGCCTTCGCCCAAGTTTAAGCCCTTGCCCAAGTCCTCGGGAGAGCTCTGGATCACAAGAACGTAGTTGCCCAGGGCGTTAGCTGAGAGGAAGAGGAAGAGGGCCCCATGCAGCAGAGCAGGAGAGAAAAGTGGGGTGGTGGAAGGGTCTCTGAACATGCTGGGGATGAAGAGAAAGATCTGGAGGACGAAGGTCACTAGGGAGATGCACAAGAAGTAGGCTGGAGCGACAACATTGAGCAACCTGAGAATTAGCATTGCGGGTTACGTTCCTGCAGGGGAAAGCAAGGAGAGAAGGAACATCACCGCGCCAGCTGCACACTTCATCCTTCCATTTCCTGCCGGGTCCCGGCCCCGCTGCCGCCGGGAAATGCCCTCCGGGGGCCGCTCCCCTC
>VZRW01000748.1:87641-129760 GCA_013398125.1 Aegotheles bennettii
CCGGCGGGCAGCGGGGAGCGGCTGGGGGTCTCCTGGGGTGCGGGACGGGTCGGGGCAGGCGTCTTGCGGGGGGGGGGTGGCGATGGGGAGGAAGCCGTGCTGTGCCGTGCCTGGGGCTAATCCCGATCCCCCCCCGTGCTGAGCTGCGCCTCCGGGCGGGCCCGGCTTCGGGGCTGCGCTGGGGGATGCTCCCGGCAGTTTGCGTGACCCCCTGGGCTGCCCGCACCGCCTGGGGTAGCACCCGGGCGTAGCTCCCCGGGGCGACTCTGCCGGTCCAGGATATGGGGGTGGTTGGTTCGCTGCTGTTGGAGATTTTGGGGTGCAGTTTCTGTTTAGACACTGCTTCCCTGCCCTCTTTCTGGACCATACCAAAGCGGCTTTAAGTGATGCTGGTCTCCACCCGCCTGATGGGCAGCTAAGGCCCATCGAGGTGCGGGGCTTCCCTGGGCTGCTGAAGTAAGTCAGTGGCAGAAGCAGAGAGCAAGCCCCAGCCCCTCCGTGTCCCTTCCCAGTGCCTGTGAGCTGGCGTGCACTGCTGGCCCCTCATGCAGAGTGACGAGATAAAATGTCATCCCACCGCTGTGTCATGCCACGGCTTGTGCTGTCCCAGCGTCATCCTGGCCACAGAATCCTGCAGCCTGGGGCCACACCTGGTGGTGTTAGAAATGCTTCATGCTGGCGGGGGAGGAGGAAGGGCGATCTCTCCCCATTTCTCCAGCTTTTGAGAGATTGATGGTTCTGAAAGGACTGTTGGGTCAGGATGATCTAATGCTCTGGCTAAGATGCTCTCCCTCCCAGTTTGTGACTTCAACCAGATTTGTCTGCAGATCAAGGCCCTGCCTTCTCCCTCACTTGCTTCCCTGTCCTCTCTAGCAGCAGGGTGTTGCACAGTGGGTTTGCAACTGAGAAAGCTCCTGAAAGAATGGGTGTTACACAGGAGAAAGAGACACCTTTGTCTGGCTGGCAGATGTTATTTCTGCATGAACATCTTTTTCCTTTTAACTGTTTATCCACCATCTCCAGCGCTGATCTGCATGCCTGCCTTCTCCACTGCCAGAGAGCTCGGGGGGAGTGGACAGAGAGCGAGTAGATGAGGGGAAAGCTGGTGGGGAAGAGGTATGAGAAAGCACCTTGCCCTGTGTTGGGGTTTTACAATGCAGTGTGACGAGTCAGGCTGCCTGTCTGAGCAGCAGAGAGAAGGCAAAATGTGCCATTTCAAATAAAAGGTGCTGTTGAAGTGGTTTGCGGCATTTGTTCAGAGGAGAGAGGAGGGAAAATGTCGGAAAAGCAGAAGGCAGAAAGACTGGCCCTGAGACCAGAGCTGAACCCTCGCCTTGCTGCCTTTCCTGCTAGGCTGCAAAGTGCTGGTCAGGGCTGGGCAGCAGATGGAGAGGGAGGCAGAAGCTTTTTCAGGAAGGATTTGTCTTAAGTATCCTGGCAAACAGCCACTGGCAAGCAAATAAGTAACAAATAAAAGCAGGGAGGCCACCGGCACCCCTGCAGCCTCTGACTCCATAGCACATATGGGCTTTTCTGGCTTCCCTGAAAGCTTAAACCTCTGCCTTCTTCCCATGGCAGCATCCTGGCTCCTGCCTTCCCGCAACTCCCCTCTGAATGCCTTTCAGCTCTTTTATTTTTTTGCATGATAACACTTGAATTGCTCTGTAGCTGCTCTCCTCTTCCAAGCTTTCTTTGAGGTTAACTAGTTCATCCCTGGTTTGGTGGCTGCTGACAGTGGTAAGCATAGTGTGGTCCTGCAAACGGACAGAAATAGCGGTGCTTGCTGGGGATGCTGCTCAGGGGTGTGCATAGGCCCTCACAGGTAAATACTGTCCTCCTTCTACGCAGAGTCTTCTGTCCCAGGGAAAAGCAAGGCCAATTTCATCACATCTGCAGAGTTGTAAAAGGAGGAGTGTCACTGCTTTAAAATGCTTCTCGCAGGAAATACTCCCGTCTTAACAGACTGCCAGAGCTTTCCCAAAGCAGCAAGGAGAGGGAGAAATGTTTCTAACACCCACAAGTGAATTCAATTGATATTAAACTAATCAGTCACCTAAACTCTTAGGCAAACATCAGTGTGCTGTGCAAATGCTGACTCCTCCGTGAGTCCTATAAACACCAAAGCCTTCTACTGTTGTCACTTCTGCATTTGGTGAAACAGCTCTTCTTACCTACTTTAATTGCTGTAAATATATTTTGTGTACTAAGCCTTAAGTCTGAAGAAAACATTGCACTGCTGATGAACTGCACTCAGCAAAAGCGGATTTCCCTGGAGATTATTTCAGGACAAGCAGCTCCAGTCCCAGTTTCCTTCAGCTATGGCTTGGTTGCATTCAGTCTCTAAGCAGCTATCAAATCCCTCAATGAGGAGAGGTCTTAGAGCTTTTGCAATCCCACTTGGCATCTAGCCGTGCTTTAAGATGGCTAAACATCTTTTAGAAGCTGGCTTAAAGTTATTGCTTCAGCTGTAGCAGGTAATGGTAATTAGGCTGTGATCACACCTTGTTATTAGGTGGGGACAATGGCAGCAGTTTGCTCATACCATTACAAGGGCACCGGCCCTTCCCATTGCCCAGGCTGCTATTGTTGCTGGTTAATGGGTGAGACAGGCACAGCAGGTCCCACAGGGGGGTGGTAGGGTGCAGTAGCCTGGCTGGGGGCATGGACTCCACTCTCCCAGACTGCTGCCCAGGTTCCTGTGTCACCCTCAGCTCTCTGGTTGTTCAGCTGCTGCTCGATCTCACACCTCATCACCAGGTTCGGGTTTTATGACTCATCTTGGTGGTTACCTAAGCTTCAGCACTGTCGTGCCTTGCCTGTCCCAGTACAACCTTCTCTTAGTGGATGACTGTGTTGGTGCAAGAGCTGCAGCCATGCTAAGGGCTGCAGAGAAAACCTCTTTGGCTGAGAAATCACCTTCCTAATTGAAATTACTGTAATGTTGCCCAGTCTCTGGGGAGCATGAACACCATGGCATGGAAGCATTTCAACACCGGGATCAGTTGTGCAGTTAATGGCAGAGCTCTCATGAGAAGCTGTGGGCATCATTTTGACCGAGTAGGGGCTTCTATGCTGTCATAGTTTCATCTGAAATAAAGATGTGTTTAAAATGGAGTATCAGAGCAGAGAGGTTCAGTGCTCCTGTTCAGTGGGAGCCTGAGAAAGCTTTGGGTGACCTGATTCCCCTACCCCCAACACCAACATCTTGTGTCTTGTCATCTGCAGATTGTGGGTGAGCCAAGAGGGAGTCAGGATCTGAATGAGCCAAGCTCCACTGCACCCCCAAGTGCTAAAAGGCAGGTTGCAAGAGGTGGAAAAATGTGTCATCATGTCATTCTGAGTTCCTCCTAACAGAGGAGCCTTGCTCTGCTGGGGAGCACTTTATTGTTAGCTGGGAGTGAGTGGCAGGAGACAGCTGGGGCAGGAGGTGATGGAGATTGAGGCAACGAACCCTTTGATGTGCTGCTCTGAATGCGGTAAGGGAGACTAAAATTCAGAGGAGGTGGAGATGGGGGAGGTAGAGCAAACATCAGGTTTGGAAGGATAGCTGGGGAGCATCTCCCAGCTGTGACCCAAAGTGAGCCTGTGGTACCTTGAGATGAGGCCTGTGGACCCTGCGTTGGCCAAGCCACAGTGACCATGCTGGAGGAGTGCCCTTCCTGCACTACCCATGCAGCAAGAAGACCCATGCTAGGATAACACACCAGGGAAGTGGCACAAGCTGAGGTACTAACATTGCTTGAGGGCTGGCAAGCTGAGGGGTGACTCGTGAGGCTTGGAAGTGGCTGACCATCAGCCACAGAGTACCAGTGCAGCTAGGATCCCAGCTGGTGCTGGGACAGCCCCCAGTAGCCGGGGGCTTGGGACCCAAGTAACTGGAGGACCTGGTTGCAACAGCAGGTTGGGATGGTCTTCTCAGCATGACTCTGGCTTGGAGCAGTGTCTCCATCCTTGGAGATATTAAAAATCTGCCTGGACATGGCCCCGAGGAACCTTCTCAAACTGACCCTGCTTTGAGAAGGGAGGCTGGACTAGGCGAACTCCCTTCAGCCTCAACACTTCTGTGATTATTTGTCCTATCTTTTGACAAACTCGATCACCATGGGATAATCTCCAAGGCAGCATTAGAGAAATGTCTGGAAGTTTGGAGGTTTGCCTAGCTCCCCTGAGCCTGGAAGCAGTCGTCTGGATATCTCTACACCAGGAAGAGACCCTCAGGGCTTGCAGGCTCCAGGCTGGGGACGTGCACCGTTCCTCGTGTCTCTGGGCTGCTTTGCTCAGGGAGAGGTGACAGATTGCAGAACTTCATGGAAGGGAAGTAAAATGGCAAAAGCGGCAGAAACACAAACCAAACTTCATAGATTTTGGAATAAGCTTGATCTGTGCCTTGTTTGGCTCTTGACTTGATGCTGAGTGGGATGGATGGATTAAAGTCACGATTTAAATTAATGATCAGAAAGCCGTGACCTAAGTACCTAGTTTTATTCTTGCTGTGTTTGTACGCTTCTGCTCTTTTTCTGAGGACAAGGTGATTCTTAGTGATGAGGGCTGAGCAGGAGGCTGCACCATGCATAAGTGAGTGGGTTTACACTGTAGCATATGGTTATTTAGATTCTTAATGTCTATATTTCTTGCATTAGAAAATGGTGAGCAACACATCTCTTGAATAGATATCACTTAATTATATATTATCAATTTGGTCCAGCTGTGGAAAATGAAATCCAATTCAAAATGCAAAAAGCAAGCATTTAAACAGTGGTTTCTAGTTGGTTAAATAACTGCTTAAAATGTATGGGTCCACAAAAGAAAGTTTATGAAAGCATTATATGTGTATGTAATGAATTTAACAATACTATATGACTATACTATATTGTATTACTATAATACTATAAGGCACAGAATTTTATTATAGGAGATGTAAAATATAATCAGTGATGTAACCTGATTATTTCTGTTTTTTAAGAATTCAGAACTAGTTGAGTTCTCTCTCACACTTCATCATACTTGGAAAGGGAACCAGGCTCTCCTGTGTTAACCTGCAGTAATTTTCTGAACTTTGACTAAACTGATCAGTGTACTAAATTAGTTGAAACATTTTTCTTTTTGCTCTGCGTTCAAAAAGGTTGCTGCTGGCAGAGCCGCTTTTGCAGGTCATCAGGCTTTAGCACCAGGTGCTCAGCCAGTGAGCGGATCTGGCAGCAGGGCATGCTGCATGAATTTCTGCTGACTTATTTTTCACTGATGAGAGTGATCGGAGGTCTTAGCATGTAGGTTGTTACAACTTCCAATTTTAAATTGACTGCCTTTTAATTTTAAAAGTTTTTAGTTCAGACAAAATCTGATTACTTTTAAGTCAGGTATATGTTTCCAAAAGTCATAATTCTTTTATTTGTTCTAGTTCCAAGTCCTCTTTATTGCTTTTTCCTTTCATATTATGCTGCTTCTAATCTTCTCATCAGGCAGTTTCATCGGATTTTTCTGTTGGGAGATTTTCATCAAGTTTAATTTTCTTTCATACTAGTTTTTAATTTCTTGTGTTTCCTTCCATGAAATTTAATCAAATTCTTCCTTGTTCAGAAACAAAAAAAAACCCCAAACAACAAAGCAAATACTGCTAATAACAGCTGTAGTGACTGGGCCACCTCCTGAGAACGGTCCATTTTAAAGACTTCCAGGTTAGTTCAGTCATTGCAGGAAAGTTAGGGGAAGGATGTTTCTGCACATGCAGTCCTCTGATATCCTACATGCTGGGCTGGATAAACCTAGCTATGCAAAACTTTAATAATTTGACTTACAGAAACTATGACCGTGCCCTAAGCCTTGTCTTGGGTACGTACACACACTATCACAACTGCAGCTTTATGTGTGTTCTGGGGTAATCATTAGGTTTCAGTGTTCCTTCATCCTGGCAGCTACATCTGAGGGGCCAGCTGTTTATTGGGACAGCCCCTGTACAGAGCCAGACTTCAGGGGTTTCTTTCCCTCCATAACAAGGAGGTGAACTTCTGGCCCTCATGAAAGGCATGTTGTAGTTGGTTTCAGTGGGGAGGGGATTTCACTCTGCATTTCTTTGGGCTTGGGATTTTTTGTGGAAAATATCCTGGGAGAAGAATAAGTTTCTGTGTATCTGCCTTTAAAGTCCCAGCTGGGAGCCATGCTTGGGGTGTCCCTCCACCTCCCCAGCTGATTGTGGGAGCCTGCTGTGCCAGTGCTGTGTCCTCCCCATCCCCTCCAGCATGACATCTGAGTGCCCCACAACAGAGCTGTGCTGCCAGGAGAAGCGTGGAAGGCAGCCAGGCAGGATTTGGAGACTGGTATGACCTGCAGGTAGCCCTATCCCCGTGGAAAAGGCAACAGTTTGGGATTCAGCATCACTTAAATATTGATCCCTGCTACTCTGGAGAAGGGTTTGGCTGCCTGTGCAGAGCTCTGCTTGCCCTCCTGGGGCTGTCATCAGCACAGGGATGCCGGGATGAGCCGGAGCCTCCATAGCATCTGCAGTTGCACAGCTTTTTGTCTGTAGTAAGGGCAGGTGCAGCGGTGGCACTGGTGAAGCAGAGGGATGTTTTGGGGTGGGACATGCCCATGCTTTACTGGAAGTGCTGGTTGCCCCATGGAGCCAGGCAGGGAGGCGGTGGCTGTGCTGAGGCCTTGTGCTCTCTCACCTTGGGTTTTCTCAAACTGGCTGGAGGCTCTTTGTGTTTCCAGGTGGGGTGTTCCTTTCCAGAGCAGGGATGGGAGCTGCACAGCACAGTGTGTGCCAAACTGCTCCTTACATCAACCATGTAGTGAATGAGGTGGAAACCATCCCTCATTTAGTAAATGCCTTGCGGGTAGTGCAGAGGCTGAGCACAGGATCTTGGTGTGCCCATTGCAGGGCCAGCCCAGCCAGGCAAGAGCAGCATTCACAGTGGCAGGTTTGGGATGTGAGAACATCATATCAGAAACCAAGTAGAAAGCAAGAGCCTGGGCTGGACCAGAACACCCAGCCACTATGAAAACCCCTCCATATCAGCACTGCATCCCCAAGCATCTCTCCCAGAATGGACACAGCCTGTCTGATTCCTGCTAATTGTGGCAGGGCCTCAATAGTTTGCAGGGCTGTGGAGAGGCTTACAATGGCTGTTGCTGGGATGCTGCTCCCTGCCTGTGTCCCCATATCTTTTTGGCTGGCTGTATTCCTGGTTCTGGCACTGCTGTGCCCAAAATGCCCTGGAAGGACAAGGGGGCATGGGCTTGGGGAGGCAACTTTTGCAGCCATCTGCTGCAGTGCTTCATGTTTAATTTCCTTTGCTTTTTTCTTCCACGTGAGCAGTGATGTTGTGGAGGGCCTGGGGACCCGGAGCTGCCAGCAGTGTGGGCAGAGTGGTGCAGGGACTGCCAGCCCTTTCCTGAGCACCAGCCTGGCTGTGTGGCCCTGTGTGCAGGGAAGGCAGGTTTGTACAGAGAAACCAAGGACAATCTCTCTGCCTCCCTGCCTCTAGAACCTGCCATCCTGATCTTTTTTCCCATTTTCCTTCTGATCCCAGATAGCCTTTTTCCAAGGCTGAATTGCCCACAGAGTATCTCTGGTGCTGACGGTTGGATGTGGCAAGTTTGAAAGAATGCGACCTCCCCCTAAACCTGCCAGGCTGTGCTGACAGCCCCTACACGGTATTGTGTCACTTGCTCTTGCAGTGGGAAGAGCTTGCAGGTCGCTCCATGACCACTCTGCTGCCAAATCTGCCATCTGTCTCACCACGTCCTCTGGGTGATGCTGCGCCTCTCAGCCCACGGCTTCTCTCCCCATTGCCTTGTCCCTTTCCCAGCCCAGCTGTTGTACATGTCCAGATGTGACACTTCTTCTCTGCCTGAAGGGAAAGAAACCATTTCTTGTGTTTTTCTTCATCACATCCATCACTGCTGACCCCCACTGCAGCTGCTGGCTGGTGGGCATGGCTGGAGCAGGGCAGGAAGGCAGCGTGGTGAGCGCAGGCAGTGCCGGTCTGTGGCACTGGCACAGCAGAGGCTTCATGCTGACCTTGCTCCCCACCATGTGCTGGGCTACCCACCTGTGGTAGGTGTGTGTTGGGGGGGATGCTGAACCCCAGTCCTTGTTGTGTATCTTGTCCCTGCTCCCGCTGGCTTGGGGTGCACCGACATGTCCATCGCAACAACCCTGTGATTTCCCTCTTATCTCTGATGCTCCGGGCCCATTTGACTCCCCGGGTCCTCTCCATGGAGGAGACGAGAGCAGGCTGGTGGGTGTGATGGGCTGTCTGCTCTGCCCTGCGGCAGGTACGTGACTGGGGCTGTGCTCAGGTGCCTTGGGCAAGAGGAATTCCCTGAGGGTGATGGGATTAATGGGGACAAGCTGTCTTGTCAGTGCACTCGAGCACCCATCACGCTGGAAAGAGGATGGAACAGTCAATGCTTTGCAGCGTGTCTGCAGCTCCATGTACGCCTGGACGAGCCGCCTCCCTTCCCGGCCACAGCAGCAGCAGCAGCTTTCCTCTCATCTCCCCCGAAGGCTGTGTGGGCTGTAGAGGCGGCTGGATGTGTGTCCCCGTGGCTGGGGGAGGCTGACCGCATGCTGTCTCTGCTGCCCCAGCAAAAAGCAGCCCTGGGCTGGCCCTGTGCGGGGCAGGATTTGGTGGGAGGGCAGGCGATTGGCCCGCATCCCAGGCAAAGGCAGCACAAGCTGGTGTTGAGACTATGAGATGGGTTCAGTCTCTTCCCTCCTCCTTTTCAAAGACCGAATTTGCTTGCACAGTGGGGGAAAGGTGGTGATTTGGTGAGTCACCTATGGATGCACACCCAGGGGATGGAGGTGGCCAAGCCAGGCCTTGGGGAGCACCTTCTTTCCTTGTCCTCCCGTTGCAGGCCTCGGTGTTCACCATCAAAGGCTTCCCCTTCCCTTTGATGCACTATTGACTCAAAGGGGTATGCTGAGAGCTCATCCCTCTGGCACGCCTGGATGCGGCTAGCACAGCGGCTGCCGGGGCCATCCCCACTTGTGCAGCTCACTGGTGCTGGAGCCTTCACTGTGCTGCCAGCTCCCATGCTCCCAGGGCAGCATGATTCATCCCGGTCATCTGGTGTTACCCAAATCTGCTCGGAAGCTGGGCAGAGGTGGGAAGAAAGCCTTGTCAGGGCCAGGATTAGTGAGCAGTGTGCTCGTGGGCTCCTGCTGCAGCTCAAATCTCACTCTGCTCCTGGCAGGCAATAGAAATGTTCTAGCTCTGCAGATACTCTAAAGTCGTATTTTCGGTGTGTGTATATATAGTGTTGTAACCCACTGCTCTCAGGAAGAAGCTTTTGTGCTGGCAGAGAGGGGAGCTGGGCAGGGCAGGGCTGTTTCTTCACTCCTGCAGCAGAATCAGCGGTGGGGGACGTTGTGGCTCCTCGAACCCGGGGAGGAGTGAAGGGGGGGAGGCTGGCAGCAGCCAGGCGCCAAGGCCTGCCCAGAGCAGTGTGGAGGGAGGAGTGTGGGTGGCCTGAGGAGAAGGGGATCAATGGGACAAGCGTGATGCTGTCCACCTTGTACAGACCCCTGGGAGGCTGTGGGATGAGGCTGCTCAGTGGCAGGGTGCCCCCAGGTCCCTATCAGATTGCAGCAGGCTGGAGTGGAGCAGAGCTGGGCCCAGCAGCATGGGTGCCAGACCCCTGCTAGCCCACCATGTACCCACGCTCGCCCCCCTTGCACAGCAGGCTTGTGGGCATCAGCTGTAAGGAGGGCTGGCTGGAGCTCAGCAGCTGAGAACAAATGCTCAGGGGACTTGAAATGCACCCATTTTCTTCACCAGCTCAGTGATGAGGTCCCAGCCATCCCCAGGTGTGCCATGCCATCCCAGCCAGGCAGGACACTGGGGTGCAAAGCCACTGGAGTTGCCTGGTCCAAGCAGTGCAGTACTGGGCTTCCTGGTCTTCATCCCCCTCATGCACAGCCCAAGTTCTCTCCTTGCCAGTCTTCTCCTCCCTTCTGCCCTGGGGTGAGGTTCCCTCACATCACTGGTGATGGCTGTAGCTGTGCTGGCTGCTCCCACGGCTGGCAGTCTCTCTGCAGCAGGTGGCTTTACAAAAGGCAGCAGATAAACCTCCCACTTTCCTCTCCACCTCCCACAGCTCCCTGCTCCCCAAACAGCGGAAGGGACTCGGGGAGGAAAGAGCTTCCTCTCCCCCTATCTCCATCCTGCTTTCTCCCCCATCTCCAGGAACCACAGTGCTCCTGGTGTCTTGTGGCACTGTAAAAGATGCCTGTGACCAGCAGTGACAGCTTCAAGCTGGCCCCTGACTGCGGCACAGCTGCTCCTGGTTTCCATATAGGTTTCCAAGAGGGAGTGTTTTTCCCAGTGGAGGTGGAACTTTCCTTCACAGAGGCCTTAAAATCCTTCTCTGTTTGAACATGGTTACCTAAGTGGAGGAAGAAGGAGCAGCCTTGATGAGAGGCGCCTTCCTTGGCCTTTGATGCCAAATGGGAGCTGCTGCTGCCAGGCTGGCTGTGTGTGGGCACAGCATGCCGTGGTCTTGGAGCTGGCAGGTGATAAGCAACCTGGGGGTACTCTGCAGGGATGCTCAAGCCCTTCCTTAGGGTCAGCTGCTGCAGTGGCCCTCGGTCACGTAGGCAGCAGGGGCTGGGAGTTGTCCTCATCTGCACCTATCATCGTTAATTAATTGCAAGTGCAGAGGTTGCTCTGGAGACTGCGGACAGGATTCAGCATCCCAGCTCAGAGGTGGGAGCTGGTGGCACCAGGGAGCCTCTTTACTGTTTTCCTGACATACTGTTTTCCTGAATGCACATGCGTGTGCACATGGGTATGTTAACCAAGAGCCCTGGGATGACTCCCTGCCCCTTTCCCACTTGTGAGCAACCTGGATCTCCATCCCCTGCAGTCAGCCTCAGCTTTTTCATAGAATCATGGAATAGTTTGGGTTGGAACGGACCTTTAAAGGTCATCTAGTCCAACCTCCCTGCAGTGAGCAGGGACATCTCCAACTAGATCAGGTTGCTCAAAGCCCCATCCAACCTGACCTTGAATGTTTTCAGTGATGGGGCATCTACCACCTCTCTGGGCAACCTATTCCAGTGTTCCACCACCATCATTATAAAAAATTTCTTTCTTATATCTAGACTTAATCTACTCTTTTTTTAGTTTAAAACCATTGCCCTTTGTTCTGTCACTACAGGCTCTAGTAAAAAGGCTATTCCCGTCTTTATTATCAGCTCCCTTTCCTGGCTCTGCTCCCAGCCGTTGCCCACCAGCAGCCCAGTGGCTCCCTGCCCCGTGCTTGGGCTTGGCCTGACCCAGTTAATCCTTTGTGTAGAGCATTGACTGAAGTGTTTTCAGAGGACCAGGGTGCATGTTGCAGAATGAGCAACAGGACCCTGCCCTGGAGAGCTTGCAGCCCAATTAGCTCGTGTTTGCTTGGTGCTTTGCACACACCGAGTGCAGTGTGAGGGGCTGAGCACACCGTGTGCGCTGCAGGATGTTGAAATATAAACCAAGCATGGGTTAGAGCCAGCCTGCAGTGGCAGCTTAGTCAAATGTAGCAAAAAGGGCTGGAGGTGGAAGGAATAAACTCTGCTCCGGTTCTTCCTTCCTAATTGCTGTGCATTGACTCCAGCAGCCACTGGCTCACACATGTGAGGGGCAGATACTGAAGAAGATCTGCTCTGTACGCTGACTCTCCCACACAACAGCCCAAACAAACCTCCCCGGCCAGAGGTCTCACCCTGAAGATCATTTGCTCTCAGATGCCTGATGTTTGGCTTGATTCTCGTGCCGAGGAGCACTGCAGTGAGTCAGTGCTGCCCTGCTTGGACCACAGCATCCCGCCGGGAGAAGGCGCTTGGGCAGATGGCTACTGTACTGCAGAGGAAGGCTGCGAATGTTGTCCTGCAGAGAACCCCACTGGGGGCCGGGGGCTGGGACTCCTTCTTGTTCAAAAACCTCGTACGTGGAGCTTAGTCACTCCCAATGCCAAAATGCAGCCACCTCGGGTCTGTATGGTGTTGGCTGTGAAGAAGAAGAGGGTGAGGAGCTGGGAGCAATGCAGCAGCCACTGCAGGGGGATGTGGCAGGAGAGGGTTTTGCTCTCAAATGCTGTGTTGGTTTCAGGTGAGTCCTCGGGGCAGCATGACCTGCACAGAATTTCATGAAGGTCGTGGCAACCTACCACTCCTGAAGGCAGAAAAACTTGCTTGGATCCCCAAAATGGGGTCACAGTCTCACCCTCTTGGTGGGTTACGTTGTTTAGATAGTCAGTGTTGGCAGGGCAGGTTGGGAATTGCGGGTGAGGAGAGGAGGGTGGGAAGGACACACATTTTCTGTTCCAGGAACAGATGCTTCCTCCCTCATCCTGCTGCCCCTGTGGTCCCTCATGGTCAGTTCCTGTGCCTCTGTGCCATCCTTTTCTGCAGGAAGCTCCCAGAGGGCTGGGGGGGACACATGAAGCATTGGGGATGGGAGCAGTGGTTCTGAAGATGGGCTCACCACCAAGGGGAAGGGACTCACTGTGGGGTTTGCATCCCCAGGTCCTGGCTGGGCTCACAGGCCAGTTGCTTCCCCCCCTGATCCTGCCCTGGCTGGCAGTGAGCCTGGTGGGCATTCATGCCCCTTGGTGGAAGAGCAGTTCCAGAGATTATGGATGGGGGAGGTGTTTATTTACACCATCTCTAAGCAGGTTTATTTTACTCAGCCATGTGCTCGTGCTCATTTTCTCATTGATCGCACTCACTCCCACACTCATACCCACCATCCTCATGAGCACCTCGACACGTGTGGTCACTTGTGAGTGATATGGGGACAAGAGACAGCAGCTGCTGGGTCCTCCTGATCTCTCTGGGTAATCATGTCTTCATTGGCAATGACAAAACTAGTCTTTGAACAGGTGTTAGATACCTGTTAGGGGTCATCAGTTGCTGCAGAGTGGTCCTTTGTCTCCAAACCTTACTGACCTGGCCTTGGTAGCCCTCCAGCCAGGTTGTGGTGTGGTTCTCCTTGTTTGGAAGGTGTATCTGGTATGGGGCAGGCAGGTATATGTCCTGTGTGAGGCAGCTGCTGTCCTACTACTGATGGGATGAGGTCTTCAGCTGGTGGGTTGTTTGTGCTGTGGCCTTAGCAGGGTGTGGGCACAGCATTTCACACCGGTGTCAGTGTTTGTGCTGCCAGTGTCTGCATCCAGCACCTTGGCTTCCCAGCGGGGTCTGGCTCCACTCTCTGTGGGTCACAACCGTGGGGAGGTAGGCACAGTCACAGTGGGGTTGGTCTCCTGTGCAGGCACCTGCCCTGAAGATGCTAAAGGTGGTGCAAAGAGCCCTGTTCAGGGATGCTGTTGCCTCATGCTTGCTTGCCCCACAGGCCATCAGCAGCTTGACTCTGCTTTTTGAACCTTGAGGCCATGACTTTAAGAGGAAAAGGCGAAAGGAGAGCTGGGGAGGAATGTCTTGGACCCCCACAGGGTTTTGGAGGCATGTGTCTGTGATCTCATCCCCTCTGTGCTCATCCCCCTTGGGGATGGATATGGCCTATGGTGTGCCTGTTCTCCCGTGCACCAAGCTACAGGGACAGAGAGGTCACCATGCCCTTTGGTGCCAAAATTACCTCTGCCAGGAAGTGTGCTGAGCTCAGCGTGGGGTGTTGGTGGGCCTTTTCCCAGCCTGAGGTTGTTAGTTGTGCTGAGTCAGTGGCACTGACTTGGGTTTCCAGGCCCCCCCATCACTGCAGTCCCGCAAGGTCAGTCACTGCAGTCCCACAAGGTGGTACACTGGAGGTTCACCTCCCTGCCTGTTCCTGAGCACACCAGGGCACAGACCTGATCTTCCTATTATGGCAGTCCTCATTTTCTCTCCCTGCAGCCTGGCTGCATCTCCTTGCAAAGGAATGCTTGCTTTCTGGAAGACATGGTCTGGCTCCTCAGCCTGGCTTTTCTGCTGGCTTTGTGTGGCCACCAACAGCTCTATCAGCAGCCCAGAGCCCCAGCTGCCCACCTGCCAGCTGAAATGATTAATTCCCTCCCTGCTGGAGTGGGATGCCCAGGCTGGGTGAGTGCAGGCATGCTGAGAAGCCCGGCTTAGTCATCTGGACACTCCCAAGATTTTGTTTTGGTGTTTTGCTACTCCAGCTGTCCGTGAATCCTCTAGCAAGTGAGTTTGCTGGCAGGGTGCTTCAAGGGAAAGATAGATTTTGAAAAATTGCATTCACATAAAAGACATGCCTTATTTTTTAATTGGAAATCTGATTCTCTGGATTAGTGCCCACCCAACCGGAGAGGAGAAGCATATGCTGGTATATCAACAAAACGAACAGGGCACTGAATATTCAAGGCAAACCTTACACACTGGAAATGCTTCATAGAAATTATCCAGCAATTCACTTTCAATGGCAAATCTCATATGTTCACTATCTACTCACAGCCATTGCACAGAGGAGAAAGAATAATTCCCTTTCTCTATTGCTCTACAACCTTAGTATCTTTCCTCTTAAGACCTAGGTTATGTAGACCATATATTGTGATTTCTGCCTCTAGGTTATTGCTTCGTTTTCTCATCTGCAACTCTGTCCACTCCTGTGTTTTTCGACTTGCCCATTGCTGTCGCTCCTCCAGGACAGTGGCTGCTCCCAGGGATGCCTGTTTGTGGTTGGCATCTGGAGGCACTGCTTCATACACAGCTAGAAGGAAGCTCTCCCAACACCTTCCAGAGGTGAAGATACCCACCTAGCTCTGTTATTTACATTTTCTCCTCTGGCTCTTAGAGATCTGGAAAAGCACAATGGCAGTGGCGTAGCACGAACAGGAACTGGTCTGGCGATGCTGTGGGGTTTGCTTGGACCTTTAAGATGTGATTGCAGAGTGCTGTCACTGGAGTATTTCAAAATGCTGAATTACCTCATACATCTGGTGTGAAAATTTAGCTTAGGTGTTTTAACAGGGACTGTAAGGCTGACCTACAATGTCCATGTGATCTCTCACCCTGTATACCAATAAGGTATCTCCTCCAGTTGGAGTGAGGTTGAACGTGTCCTGCAGGTCTTATTTCAAGCTGTTCCTGGTGTGCGTGAGCAGAAATCTCCTCTCACTGTTTCTGCCGCATATACTGTTCTGAACATTTACATGATTTACTTTTAGCTAGTTGTTCCCAATGGTTATTTTAATGGTAACGCTGCAGCTATATAATTTGCATAAGCTTTTCTAAGAGCAGCACCATAAAAGGTGAGATTAGCTGGAACAAATGGTCTAGAAAAGTACTGGTTTGGGTATTTGGCAGTGGGTTTCCATGGGTATCTGGGGGTGAGAGGACTGGGGAAAAGGCAGGAGAATGAGCTTGAGATCAGCTTCAGAGGAACTGTGATAAAAGCCACAAGGGCTGCATTACAGGCCTGAGCATGGGCAACGAGTTGAAGGTGCTTTAGAGGTGCCTAAGACAGAGCTGGATGGCTGGTTTCAGGTGTCTTCTGCTCCTGAAATTTCCCTGTGCAGTAAGACTCTGGCATTGAAACAGCAGTTCTGGGTGGAGAGACAGAAACTGGTTGGGCTGGTTGCATGAAGGCTTGTATTTGGGAGACCTGTAGGCAGGAGAGCTTGCAGCAGGAAATACTAGCACCGTCTCCAGGAAGAACCCAATGTTTTTGGCCACTAGGAGCAAAATATCTGCTACTGAGGAAGGGGGCAGCAACAAGGACTTGATAGGGAAAGGCAACCTGTACTGATCCCTGTGAAAATCCCTCTCACCCCACCATCCTCCAGCAGGATGTTCCTCCTACAAGCGTGAAGAAGGTGCCTAGAAACAAGCTGCAGGATCTTACTGCTGGGTACTGGAGTGGTGGTGATGGAGAAGGGACTTGGAGGTTGCTAAGAGCCTCCTCGTTTATTTGCTGAAGGTCCAACAGCTCCCCAGTCAGAGACACACTCTCCTTGTTAACAAAAAGGTGATGAATTATTTAGTAGCTGAAAATGCCAGATGGCAATGGCCCTGCTGTTTACAGGAGGAGGGGAGGGAGGGAGACGTGCACATGGGGAGAACAGATTGAGAGCATCTTCATAGGAAAGGGCTGACCCCAGCCAGAGATCCCGGTGGCCCAGGTGGTTCACAGCCGCCTCACCACAAGGAGGAAGTAGGCAGACCAGGACAAACAGCTGCTGCTTGCCAGAGTGGCCCATTCATTTCCCACGGGTCTGCCCTTTTTGGAGTTTCCTTTTCAGGAGTTGTTATCCCAATGGGGCCATGCTGGGCCTTGAAGTATGGGGCTCCCAGCCCCAGCTGCAAGGCAGGCCACGACTGAGGGCACTATAGGGAGACTTTGCCAGCCCATCCTTCACTTCACACCTGACTACAGGCATGGTACTTCAGCCCCAAGTCTACTGCGATGCCCTGTGGAGCAGTATTAGCCTATCTCAGGTGACCTGGCAGTTCTTTTGGGAGCCACACTAATGGTCAGCTGTCCCAGCTTGGGCTATGATATCTCCAGACACCATGGACTGGCCAGATCAATATTTATATGACTAGGGACCTCCAAGGAGAATTGAAGATGCTGTAGCAGCATGGGCTGATCTGTAGCAGACACTGAAGCCCATACCCCAGATGACACTGTACCACACACATGGTAAGAGGACCCAAGGACTGCCATAAGCCTGCATGTTCTGAGGATCTTGATGCCTATAATTCATCCCTTCAAGGCATCTATGCAGGTAGCCAGATGCCAGCCTAACCCTAGAGTAGGGTGAGGCTCAGTCTCTGCTGGGCTCATAGCCTTGGTCCAGGCATCCCAGCCACTCTTTGGCTTCCAGTGAAGATTTTTCTTTGGGTTGGAATTTATGCTTCAGAAATGAAGAAAACAGCAAGTCGCCATCTCCCTGTGTTTACTCTGGAAACTGCAGGAACCAAAACTAGTTCGTAATTTCTTCAACCGTCTTGAGAGCTTGGGTTGAGAAACTCTTGGGAATCCCTGGTGTCTACCTGACTGCATTTGTCAGCATGTCGAGCCTTATTTTTTTTTTGTCAACTCTGTGTTTGAAAACCTTCCTTTTCCTCAGTCTTTCCTTTCCCTGGATGAGGAGTTCAAAGAGAGTCAGTGTCTCAGGTGTGTAACCTGTGTCAGCTCCTGCCCCACCACCCCCATCCTACCTGCTTTGCTCAGCTGCAAGGTGGGGGTGTCTGGGCTCCTCAGGAGCGTTAGGACAGGACTGATCTTCTCAAGCAGGAAGCTACACAGTCTAATAGAGGCTGAGGCTACAGCAGCAGTGCATATAAAGCCATGTGCTACTGTAGTCTCCCATCTGTCACACTGACACAGCAAAGGTAAGTTTCCCAACAAAAGCAAATCCGTGCAGAGCCCAGGAAGATCCCCTTTCCAAGCCAAGGCATTTTGTGCATGCTCTCTCAGTGCTTCTCAAGGACCTCTCAATCAGGTTTCCTTTGGTGTTGATCCTGTTTGGTCTTGATGGAAAAACCGTCATAGAAACTTTGCATCTCTAGGTCCCTAGAGGTGCTGGCTATCTTTCCATCCTCCTCCATTGCTTAATTGAACCATGGCTTCTGCTTCTCTTCCTCTGTCCTGTTCATGTGGGCTGTGAGCATCCTGCAGCCGGGATGAGCTGGGCGGCTGCAAGGGCTGCAGCAGGGTCCCAGTTGTGGCTGGAATATAGATAAAAAGGAGGGAGAGGAATGAACGCCCCGTGGCTTGAATGCAAAGCTCAGAGACATACATGTTTATGAGCATGCTGAGGTTTCACATGGCCTTTGTGCTGGCCACAATACACTGGTGACAATATACTGTGCATGTCTGCAGGGCAAGGCACTCAATGTCACTCCTTATAAACTTCAGTCAGGCCTGAAGATGTTCTTGTCAGGAGCACAAGTCCTCAAGAATAGGGATGTAGAATTACTGTGGTTGGAAGGCCCCCCCTTGGACATAATTCGATAAAAGCCCTTGCTCAGAACGAGGTCGACTTCAAAATTATATTTGGTTGCTCAAGGCCTCCAAAGACAATGCTGCTTTGTCTATCTGTTCCCTGACACACCGGTAACCTCAGCCTTCCACTGAGTAGGGTCTTCAGCCCTCTGGGTTAATCTACCTAAAAAGTACTAGACATCCTAACTCAGGGCCTTTTTGGAAGAGACATGAGGGACCCAACCTGGTTGCCATTATGAAAACTTCCTAACAACCTATTAATGGACCATTGCAAGAGCACCCTGGAGATCCCCCACTGTCCCAGGATGCCTCTCACCCTAGCAATGTGGTTGGTCTCACCACAGTCACAGCTGTCCTCCTCTGAAGGCTACGCAGCTCTGTAGGCACCAGGAGCAGCTGGCTAAAGGTGCTGGTGCGGGCTCCAAGGCACAGAGACATGACAGGCACATGAGGAGAAAATACTCTGGCCCTGTTGCCCCACTGCATTTGCTGTGCTTGTTCCCTCTTCCCCTGTCCTTCTGGTGAGTGCAATGGTTGTTCAGCACCATCTTGGCATGCAGGTCTGTGGCATCCCCATGAGTAACAGCCATGCTGGCTGCTGTAGGGTGCTTGTTCCAAGGGTCCCAGGCACTGCAGGTTTGGAGAGGATCCTCTCCTACCTAAAGCATGGTGGTAGCAAAGGTTTTGGAAACAAGCCACAGTCTTGGCCATTAATGGCCTTTAAGCGTTTCCTACTAGTGAGGACTGTAGCCTGTGGTATCAGCTCCTGGGGAAGCTGGGAGGGTTTTGAGAAAATTATTCTTCTGAAGACATCAAGAAATCTTGGAAGAAGCAATTCTGCTCTGGTGGAAAGATGGAAGGGAGGTCCTATGACTCCTGAGTCACACAGATCATGATGCTGGAGGAGAAAGGAGGTCTTAGGGATGTTCTACATAGAGTAGATATCTGGCTGTGGGGAGCAAAGCAAGCACAGCCCCAGCAGCCCAGTTGTCAATATAATCATCTCTTTTATTCTCAGAAACTCAAGCAGATGCTTCGGCTCCTTGTTCCTGCCTGCTGACTGTGCCAGAGTGGCCATGACTCAACTCAGCTTCCAGGACTGAGGGGCAGAGGTGGTGAGAGACCTGTCTCAGGTATGACAGAGACAACCAAATAGCATGGGGTTTAATGAGGTGGGGAAAGGGTATGAAGTAGATGTGAGATTTCTTTAGTAACAACCTCTGCCCTGTGTCCCACAGCCCCTCTGTGGGAGAGACTAGGACAGGGGAAGTTCCAAGGACACCAGCCAGTCCTCTCCCCTGCCTGCCCTTAGTGAGCTTCTCAGACCTCACTGGAGGACATGGAAGAGCCGTGGTCCCTTTTCAAGCAAAAGCTTCTCCATCTGCACCCTTACCCCTGTGTTGCAGGGTGAGACCGCATGACAGCACCAATGGAGAGCGTGTACTTAGTGGAGTCAACACCTGACAGTGCTGGCCCCACCTCGCTGGACGTGCTCAGCTTCCTGGACACCCTGGTGAACAGCACGGAGGAGCAATGCTTCAGCGCCCGCTCCCGCAGCACTGTCCTGGAAGGGCTGCCGTTTGGCGGCGTGCCCACCGTGCTCGCCATCAACTTCATCCTCTGGCTGGTGAGCAGGCCAGGAGGGTGCCATGTCTATGGGTGCCACAGTCTAGCTGTGCTGTCAGAGACTGGCTGCGAGCACAGGTGGGTGGGTGGGTGTGTTATGGGTGCGCTGACAGCCACATGCAAGTGCAGCCTGTGCCCTGGTGTGCCCGGCTGACTGGGAGAGCAGGGGTGAGTGCAGGGGACCAAGAGCTATGCACTCATCGTGGTGGGCAGCAGGTGGCACTTGGGCAGCAGTGGTGGGATCATGGCAAGAGTTTTGCATGAGCTTGGACTCATGAGTGAGAAAACAGAAAAAGGAGGGATGTGAGGATACATCACAGGGCAAGACCCTGTCACAAAACCCTTTACCTCTCCTCTTCCCTCTTCTTCCAGCTTCTGCTTCTGGTCTTCTCCTGCCTTCGGAAAGCGGCTTGGGACTATGGGCGCCTGGCACTGCTGATGGACAATGATAGGTGAGGAGGATGCAAGGGCATCACAGGTGATGGCTCCAGCCTCTCCAAAAGGGCTGGCAGAAGGGCCAGTACTACAGGGTGGCCCTCGGAGAAGCTCAGCAGGTGTTCTTGTCCCTCTTTCCCACTGGGAATGGCCTGGCCGCCCTTGCCCATGCAAGCACAGGCACCATCTGCTGCAGGGAGAGGGAAAGTTTGGACCAGCTTTGATTCCCTCTTGCAGGCACCGTCTGGTGATCGTGCTGTCACTGCCAGGGAGGGCACTGTCCTGGAAAGGACAGAGACCAAGAGCTGCTTTTGAGTGGGGAGTGAGCTGCTGCCTCCCCCCTGTCACTTGGGATGAGCAGGGCTGGCCAGTGGAGGAGGCAAAGCGAGACAAGCAGCCATACCACCATTCCTCATGTCAGCAAGGCAGCTTGCCTGGCCCATCCTTCGGGATAGGTGCAGAATCTCCAAAAAAACCTCCTGGTGAAAGTAGAGCCCAGACCAGATTTCCAGGTGGACTGTGCTGCTCACAGCTGCCTGTCTGCCAGAGCACGACTCGCCCTGGGCAGCAAAGCACCTTCCTTTGCACAGGCAAATGCACACAGGAGGGGGGTCTCTGCAAAGCTGGGCAGCCTGCAGGAGCAAACTCTGTAAAAGGCCCTCTCCTGCTTTCTCCCCTCTCCAGCTCATCTTGGCTTTGAGCTCTGGAGCTGAGTCTGAAAATGGACAGGTGATGTTTCCCTTCACCAGGGAGATAAGGGGCAATCAAGACTTAAAATGCAAGCTCTGATTGCATTCCTTTTTACTGTAATACCATTTGAGAGGGCTGAAACCAGTGGAGTAGAAAAAAATCTGATAGAGCGATCCCTTGTCCTGGAGCTAAGGCCAACTCTCCATGAGCCACCCCATTGAGGGCCAGGGCCACAGAGAGACTGTGGGTACTTGTAGATGCAGAGGCAGCAAGCTGCAGCCCCTGCCCCGAGCACAGTGGTAGTCACTGGTCCAGCCCCAGTGCAGGATGCGGGGAGGGGGAGACATTTCCTGGGCTGCTCTCCTAGGAGAAACTTCTCCGAGGGTGCTCATTCTCTCCCATCTGCTGCTTCCCTCCTGTCTCACCCCTCCGCTCCTCCCCTCACTGCAAAGTTTGACGTCGCTTTTCTACGGAGAGCAGAGCGAGAAGGAGAAGTCCCCGTCAGAGAGCAGCCCCCTGGATGTTGATAACAAGGATGTGGTAAGTGCTAGCGGCTGTGGCAGTGGGAGCCCAGGCTGGGCTTGTCCTGGCCCATGCAGCCTACTCTTCACCAGAAACCCAGGTCAGAAGTTAAATGAGAGAAATTAAACCCTCCAGTGCAGGATTTCCTGCTTAACACCCTTTAGCAGCAGGGTATTCCTGGGAAAGCTGGAGGATTTCTTTGTCCTAGCTTGTTTTGAGGCATCTACCTTGAATGGCAGCTCGGAGGGGATGCTCCCACCAGGGTGAGCATCTCTCAGCTGCATGGCTGTCCCTGCCAGCTGCAGGGACCTAGTCAGATGCATGACCAGAGCTTCGTTGCATGCCCACCTTTCTGGTTCTGGCAGGACTGAGTCCCCTGGGTAACACCTCCACCTCTGCCGGCATGGTGGACTGTGGGGGCTTTGAAGTCATCTTTTGTTTCTCTCTACCACACCAAGCACAACCAGGCTCTGCTGGAAACAAACACAGATGGACAGGTTTTGCTGTCTGTTTCTTTCTCTTTTTTGGCAGCAAAAGCTCAAAAATCAGTAACTGGTGTGACTATTAAAAAAGGACATGTTAAAAAAAATAGGCAGGAAAGGTAAAGAAGCAGAATCTTTGCAGGTGGCAGGAGGCCTGTTTAAAGGCTCAGTACTGGATGCTCTGGGCAAATGTACATTGCTCATCAAAAAATAAGTGAGAAAGACCACATGGAAAGCCAACACAGCTAGAGAGCAGATTAAGGGAGATTATTAGAAGTAAGAAGACATCCTTTTAAACGTCAAGCTGTTCCCAATTGAGGAAAACCTCTGCCAGGTTAGATGTAAAATACACTAAGGGCAGGAGGAGAGCGGTTTTGAAGAGAAATTTGTAGAGAGCATAAAATCAAGTACTGGATTTTTTTTGACACATCAGGAGCAGGAAGCTGCCAGAGGGTTTGTAGGGCTGATAGATTTTGAAGATAGCAAATGCTTGTTGGAGAAGGCGAGAATGTGGCAGGAGAGCTAAATAAAATTTTGGTGCCTGTATCCAGTAAAGAGGGGCTTGACCAAATTCATGCCCAGGAACCCTTCTCTGTGAGGAAGCACTGGAGCATCCCTGCAGCAATGGGGTTGGAGGAGGAGGTTGCAGTCAATAAAGGCAGCCTAACAAATTCCCATTGCCATCCCAAACTCCCAGGAGCAGGCACAAGACTTCTCACTCACTCTGAGACAAATGGCCAAGCTATTGACTGCAGTGTGCAACCTCTCTCCTGCACATGGGGATCCTAGAGAGCTGGGAATCTGCTGACAAGTGCTGATTTTTTTTCAGGAGGGTTTCTGGAAAATGCAAGAAATTAGAGCTCAGGGAGCTTGGGGTCTGCACAGACAACCTCCTAGACATGGTTCTCCAGAGCAGAGCCCCAGAGCAGGGCGTAGGAGGGGAGTCAGCCCGGCTGTGCTAAGGGAGTGTCCAACCCTCCTGGGGCTGTCGGGGGTGCTGGGATGCCTGCACCTCCAAAGCCTCCTGCTGCGGTTGATCAGATGAAGCTGAGCTGTGGGGTAAGAGGTCCTCGCATGGGTAAAGCTGGGGGATGGAGAAGAGGAAGAAGCTGCCAGCTCTTACAAGGCAGGGTCAGGGAATCCCACAGGAGGATGCCTGGGGTCCCTCCCATCCAAGGTAAGCATAAACCCTCCAGAAGGGGGTGAAGAGGAGGGCCCACATGGCTGAGTATTACTCAGTACAGGAGGACTGCAGAGGGACTTTGAACTTGCATGAACTCCGGCATCAGTAAAACAGGAAATAATGCACAGAGGAGAAAAACCCTAATACTGCATACACGTTGACAGGGGATGAGCTATTACACAGGATCTTATGTTGTCCTGTATCACTCTACGGCAGAGCTGGCTCAGCACTCAGTTGTGGTCAAAAGGCACATTGCATGTCAAGGACTGTGAGGGAATGGGCAGAGGAGGGAGTTGCTGAAAGCCAGGAGCCTGTGTTCCAGAGATGGGGCGCTCTGTGTCTCCCGCTCCTCCCGAAGCAGCTCCACCGCTGCAGACAAGCCATCGCTGGGCTGCCTCGGTGCTGCTCAGCCCCCCAGGCACCGCACCACGTCTGCATGTGTCCCCAGCGCATGTCCCCATGCCCTGGCTCCTCACTGAGGAGGTGGGAGTCACCACCTCCAGCTCATCCCGACTCTTTTCCCTTCCAGGGATTCTGCTCCTGGCTCATTTCTATCTACCAGATGAAGTAAGTGTGTGTCCTTGGCATCACAGCCATGCCCCACCACCGCCCGCCCCTGGAGAGCTGCTGGGATCAGTGGCAAAGAAGAACCCTCTTAAAACATTCCCCTCAGAGAGAGAGCAGAGGGATCACGTCTGCATTTCCCCTGGATCCTGTCCCAAAGAAAAGGGCTTCAACCTCTTCAACAGGAGCTGGTCCTGTAATGGGATGGCAGCCTGAGGGCTGCTTGTGTCCCTCATTCCCTCTGTGCCCAAATCCCATGTGCCACAGGCAGGATGCCATGGGTTGGTGTGGGTTGTGCGAGGCCAGCGCAGCCGGTGTCCCCAGGGTGGGAGGTGGTGGGGAGAAACCACCACTGCTCACCCCTACCCACCTCTCCCCCAGGGACGAGGAGATTCAGAGCAAGTGTGGGATCGACGCCACCACCTACCTCTCCTTCCAGCGGCACCTCCTGGTCCTGCTGATGCTGGTCTGCGTGCTGTCCGTGGCTGTCATCCTGCCTGTCAACTTCTCTGGGGACCTCCTGGGTAGGTCATGGGATGGCACAGGAGTGTGGTGCAAGCTTCCCCAGCCTCAGGGTGAGCACCATGCTGCCAGGACAGAGGGCAGAAGAACCCCTCCATCAGGAGCCCCCATGAGAGCAGGAACGCACCATCAGCCATGGGACAGAAGCACAAGAGACAGGGAGCTGCAAAGCAGTGGGGGCTTGGTGAAGACCTGGCAGAGGGAAAAGGAGAGAGCAAAGACCAGAGCCACTAACCCTGTGAGCAGAGACATGCACACCGTACATGTTCCCTTAACCTCCTGCTTCTCCTCTTCCCCTGCAGGACAGAATCCCACCCACTTTGGCCGGACAACCATTGCTAACATCCCAACGCAGTACGTGGCTCCCGCATCCAGGGGGGCTGGGGGTGCTTCTGCCTTGGTGGGTGCTGCTGGGAGCACCCATGCACAGCACTCACCACAGCCCTGTGCTGGGGACAGGGACAGGTCCACGTGAGCAGCACGCCACTTGCAGTAGCCCCCACGCCTGTCTGCACCACACATGAGCACAGTGGCGGTGGCCAGCACGCTGGCACTGCTCGCTGCACCCCGCTGCTGGCAGAAGTGCTCTTGGGGGTGGCCTTATTTTGGTAGTATCTCAGCCAACACTCTGGATACTGCCTCTCTCATCCCTGGGGTGGGGGTCTGATAGCCGGCTTGGGGAGGTCCCACTGGGCAGCGGGGGTGGCCATGGGTGAGACGCTGGGTGCCAGGCTGGTCTGCATGCCACATGCCCACTGCAGTGCTCACTGATCCCTTTTTCCCTCCTCCAGGGACCGTCTCCTGTGGCTGCACAGCATCTTCGCCCTCATCTATTTCATCCTAACCATCCTCTGCATGGCTCACCACTCTGTCCACCTTGAATACAGAGAGAATGAGAAGGTGAGCAACCACCCCTCCTGCCCTGCCGTGTTCAGTGCTAATGGACAACTTCATGCTTTGCAGAAAGGATGGACCCAGGAGGTAGGGAGAGCTTTAGACACAGCCTGGGACGGGAAAGACAGGGAAAGATATGGCTGGTTTTCTGCAGCTTCTGGAGAAAGCTTGTCAGCCCAGAGACAAATCTCTCTCTCTTACTGCCTTGTCTCTTGAGATTGAAGCTCTGCTGTGCCCATTTTTCTGGGAGGTGGCAGCATCTGGCTACGCCCCCAGGATCTGGTAGTGGGCATTGAGGAGGTCTGTGCTGACCAGCCTCTGGGGTGCAGTCAATGCCCTGGCTCACCTCTGCCTTCCCAACGGCTGGGCGAACAGGTTGGAAGCAAGATGTCCTGCAGAACCCCTGCCCAACCCCCCCACTGCCCCTTCTTCTCCTCCAGGTTGCCCGGACACTGATGGTTACTCGCATCCCCAAGGAGATCACTGATCCCTCCCTTATCATCAAGCATTTCCAGTGAGTAGTGGTATGCTGCAGCCTTGCTGGGTGGCTGGCAGGCAGGTGGCAGGGGCTCTCCCCATCCCCCAGCTCCTGGTGCCACCGTGTCCCTCTGCCCACAGCGAGGCTTATCCCAGCTGCACCGTCACCAACGTCCAGTTCTGCTTCGATGTGCGCAAGCTGATGAAGCTGGATGCAGAGAGGTGAGTGTGTGCGGGTCCCTGTTGCCTCTGTGGGTGGGTGTACTGCTCCTACCCACCATGTTGAAGGAGCCTGTCTGTCTGCTGCTCCCCGAATGACCCTCACCCCTATCGGCTTCCCGGTAGGCGGAAGGCAATGAAGGGGCGACTTTACTTCACCACCAAGGCACAGAAAGAGGGGAAGATCATGATCAAAACCCACCCCTGCGCCCGCATCTTCTGCTGCCGCTTCTGTGGCTTTGAGCAGGTAGGACGGTGCAGGCAGGGCTGCAGGCAGCCCACCACGGGCAAGGCAGAGCATGGCAGCTCGGCTGTGCCCCAGCTCAGTGAGCATGGAAGAGCCATGGCTGCTCCCGCAGGTGGATGCCGAGCAGTACTATGGCGAGCTGGAGGAGAAGCTCACGGATGAGTTCAATGCTGAGCGCAACCGCATCACGCTCAAGCGGCTTGACATGGCCTTCGTCACCTTCCAGGATGAGCGGATGACAGCTCTGTGAGTGCTCCTTGTGCAACAGGCGTGGGGATGTCCCCCAGCCTGGTGGCCACAGCTGCTGGGGAACTGGGGCACCTTGCCAGCTTCTCTGGCCAAGGCCAGATGATGGGTCTGTCTCCTCTGTGCCTCTGCCATCTGCAGAGGTGGCTGCTCTGTTGGGACTGCAGGAAGGGTCTCACAAGAAGTGTGTGTGGGGTCCTGAGTCCTTGGGCTGGACCTGACCCCTGGCTCCCTTCTCTTGCAGGATTTTGAAGGACTACAGCCACATCCACTGCCGCAAGCAGCCCCAGCAGTCCTCTGTCACCACCGTGGTCAAGTCACACCACTGGGGTGTTCACTATGCCCCTGCACCCAGCGATATCATCTGGTGAACCCTCATGGTGGGCGGGAGGGAGGAAGTCTGGCAAGCAGCCAGGGGGACCCTATGCCAATAGCTATAGGAAGCCCATGTAGGTGTAGGGAACCTGTGCCCACATCTGTAGGGCAGTTTCCCTCCTGTGGCCATAGCAGAAGTCAGCAGGGGTGACTGGAGTGACCACCTTATGAGTGGCAGGGCTCGGCCAGGTGAGGTTTGGGATGATTGCTGGGCTCCGATTTCTCCAGTCTGACTCCAAAAGCCTCACAGTGGTACAGATCCACCCTGTGGCCATCTCTGGTCCTGGGGGCTCTGCAGGTATCAGCGCAGCAGCACAGGGAGAGGGAGAGGGTGAGCTCTGACAGGATGGTTGGTGTAGATAGTGGGAGGCAGAGCTGCGGGGAGCCAGGCGGTGAGGCCCAGGACACATGGCTTTTCCTCCACACCATGTCTGAGTCGTGCTTTCCTCTCACAGGGAGAATTTATCGGTCCGTGGCACATCCTGGTGGGTGCGATTCATCCTCCTTAATATCTGCCTATTCATCCTTCTCTTCTTCCTCACCACGCCAGCCATCATTGTCAACACTATGGACATGTTCAATGTCACACGCCCTGTGGAGAGCCTCAAGGTAGTCCCTGGGACCCCATCCAACCTTCCCAAAGGGTCTCCATTTCCAAGCTCGTCTGTGACAGGGGAAGGGTACCAGTTCTACACTAGCCTGAGCCATCACTGGGATGGGCATTGGTGAGAGGCAAGGAGTGGTCACTCTCCTGATTGATTGCCATCCATCCCGTTCTTGTGTTTCAAGTGGCAGAGCTCTGGGGCACCTGTGCAAACCTGAGCTGTGGTGCTGGTGTCCATGAGGGAGGGCAGGCTGGTGTCCATGCAAGAGGAGAGGGGTGGGAATAGTTCCAGGAGATGTTAGGAGCTGCCAGCAGCACATCTCCTTCCTGCTCTTTGACCTGTGAGTTGTTGGGCAAACACTGGGGCTCAGAGCATGCCCTTGGTGCCTTTGATTAGCCTCAGTCTCCTATCTCCTGAAACAAACACCCCTGCCCAGGGAGGGAACGCCCCAGTTCTCCTGTTGCACACACCATCCTGTGCCAGGAGGCCCAGGGAGCTGCCTCCTTCCTGGATGAGCTCCAGCAGCCTCCTGAGGGGATGTCCGGCATCTCTTCTCCTGCAGAACCCAATCATCACTCAGTTCTTCCCCACGCTGCTGCTCTGGGCCTTCTCTGTCTTCCTGCCCTTCCTTGTCTACTACTCGGCGTTCTTCGAGTCGCACTGGACGAGGTAATGGGGCTGGTCCCGGCACTCCCTCAGGGCTGTGGTAGGTGGGAGGAACCCCAGTAGGACTCGTGGGACCCAACCTGCAGGGAGGCATGCAGTGGAGCAGCAGATCCCCGCAGAACCCCATGGGTGTTGCCCTCCATGGGAAGAGCCCCAAGTTCATGTCTAAAGGAGCCATTTCCTTGCCATAGCCCTGAACACTTCCACGCTGCTGGCAAAGGCAGGTGGAGCTTGGTTTAGGATGAATTCGAAGAAGTTTGTGAAAGTCATGGTGTGATGGTGGACTGGCAGGAGCAGAGCTGTGGCCCTGGCTCAGATGGCACATCCCAGCTGTGCTCCCACCCTCCAAGGTGGAGGTACGGGTTCAGGATGCTTGAAGTCTCCAAGCAGTGGAAGCTCTGCCCAGCTCCTACAATGTGCTCTCTATGTTTTGACCCTCCACTGCCCCAGACCCTGTGCCTGAGTCCTGGCAGGAGCTTTGTCACCATTTCCCTTCCTTCTCCTAGGGTAGACAGGGGCTTCTGAACCCATTGTAGACACTGTCCTGGTTTCAGCTGGGATAGAGCTAATTTTCTTCTTAGTAGCTAGAATAGCGTTGTGTTCTGGATATAGTTATAGGATTTGATATGAGAAGAATGCTGATAATATGCTGATGTTTTTAGTTGTTGCTAAGAAATCAAGGGCTTTTCAACATTCCATGCTTTGCTGTCTCTTGTTGAGTATCTAAACCAGCAGAGATGGTAGGAGAGGGCAGGGATGAAGGAGATGAGAAGCTGGGAGGCAAGAGTTTTCACAACAGTGGATTCCTCATGATGACTCCCTCTGGCCTGGGAAAGGCTTAGCAAGGCCCTAGTAGATGCACAGATGAAATGTGTGTGGCTTCCTGGGACTGACAGTAGCTCCTTGGTGAAGAACAAGACCCAGCCCAGCCTCTCACCCCACCATCTGCTCTGCCTCGGAAAAGTGCAATTCTCTTGCCTCCCCTCTCCACAGGTCAAGTGAAAATCAGCTCACCATGCACAAATGCTTCTTCTTCCTGGTATTCATGGTCATCATCCTGCCCTCACTGGGGCTGAGCAGGTATGGACCACCCTGCCGCACTGCTCTCCCTGCTCCCCGGCAGCGGGGATCACGCCTGGGCCCCTCGCTTCCCACAAGCCAGCCCCAAAGGGCTGAGGGCCCACCACTGCAGAGGAGGAGGGGAGTGGGGCAGCTTGGCAGGGTGCCACAGCTGACCTGAGGGTGCTGGTGTTGCCTTGGTTGGGGTCAGCCCTTCAGCAGCCCCTGAAAGGACCAGGTCAGGTATATGCATAGCCCCAGCTCCAGCAATCCTGACCATGTGGGAGGTGAGCACCTATGCTGTGGTGGTCCCATGTGGCAGAAGGGGCTGCTCTGGTGGTGTAGGATCCAGAGGGTCTCACTCACCTGGGCAGGGGAAAGCATGTGTCCACCAGGTGCCCCCCACATTGCAGTTTCTTCTCTTTCTGAGCGGCTCCTCTTCTGCCCTCTCCAGCCTGGACCTTTTTTTCCGCTGGCTCTTTGACACCCACTTTCTGGATGAGGCTGATATCAAGTTCCAGTGAGTAGCAAGGAGCTCCCAAACCTCCCTGACACCAGCCCCCAGCAGCTCTCCCAGCCGCCTGCTCAAGCATCCTCTCACACTCTCTGTTCCCGGGGCAGGTGCGTTTTCCTCCCAGACAATGGCGCTTTCTTTGTCAACTATGTGGTCACCTCCAGCCTGATTGGGACAGCCATGGAGCTGCTTCGCATCCCAGGACTTCTTGTCTACACCGCTCGTCTCTGCTTTGCCAAGTCCGAGCCTGAGCGGCTCCATGTCAAGCGGGTACGTGGCTCTGGTCACCCCTGAGACTATGTGACCCCTGGCACAGCAGGGATGCGCTGGCTGGAAACTCAAGCTGTCCTGGGCCTATGGGGAGGCTTGTGGGGACTTCTTCAGGCCTTGTGGGAGCTAACAGTGGGAGGCAGTCCTGTGGGCCAGGGTGCAAAGGCAAGTGCAGCCTTTGCAGTGGCAGAGGCAGTAATGACGCTGGTGGTTGTGCCCCAGAGCCAAGCCTACCAGTTCCAGTTTGGGCTGGAGTATGCCTGGACCTGCTGCATCTTCTCCGTCGTGATGACCTACAGCATCACCTGCCCCATCATTGTCCCCTTTGGTGAGTATGATCTCATGGTCCCTCTGCCCCTGGCCATGCCAAGAACAGCCTGTCCCAGCCACTAGCAGTGGCGAGGAAGCACAAACTTCCCACATGATACAGGAGGGCACCCTGGGGCATCGGCCCCTGGGCCTGCCCTGCTGTCTCTGTGACCTGGCTGTCCCCACTGTGCTCCCTGCGAATGGCCCCTGTCCTCCTGCCAGGGTTGCTCTACATGCTGCTCAAGCACATGGTTGACCGGTACAACATTTACTACGTGTACATCCCCACCAAGCTGAACCAACGCCTCCACATCGCCGCCATCAGTCAGGTCATGGTGGCTCCCATCCTCTGCATGTTCTGGCTGCTCTTCTTCTCCGTCCTGCGCCTAGGTAGGGAGAGCTTGGGGCTGCCACCCACCACTGCTGAGGGTGACATCTGACACTGGGGGGGAGGAGCCACTGGTGTCTCCCCTGCTTTAGGCACAGTATGGATGGCGGGAAGGGGGATAGGAAGGGGGAAGGTGTGATGGAGACCCGGTAGATGAGGGGGGTGTCAGCTAGTGTTTTGGGAAGGGGGTTGAGTGCTTGTAAGACTCAAAGCAGGCACCAACCTGGGACTCAGCAGGACATGCAGCAGGTCCTTGGAGGCTCATGTGCTGCCCCAGTGTCTCTGTGCTCTAGGTCCCACCCGCCCTGTCACCCTCTTCACCTTTGTGGTCCTCCTTTCCTGCATTGTCTTCTCCTTCTTTGGCCTCTGCCTTAAGAAGCTGCAGCCTCGGAAACCCTCCAGCTACCAGGTGAGCACAAGCAGTCGCCCATCCTATTCCCTCACCCACTGTGTCCCCTCCTTGGCTCTCTGGGGTGCGTTTACCATGGGGAGTTGGGTGGTGCCTGGCTACCCCCCCAGACTGTCATTTCCTCCCGGCCTCTGTCTCCCTAGATGTCCGACCAGTCTGAGGGTGCTTTCAACGATGTGGAACGGAGCAGTGTTTCCTCCACCCCCAATTCCAACGTGAGTACCCCTCCTCAGCCCCACAACTGCCCACCTCTCCTTGCTCCATCGGGCTCTGACACCCACTGCCCTCCGGGCAGCTCTTCGTGGCCACCGTCCTGCAGGAGCCCGAGCTGAGCCTGACACCAGCAGCCTCCCCAGCACATCAGTCCTACGGCACCATGGGCAACCACCTGGAGCCAGCAGAGGACGTGGAGGACGGGGGGCTGCAGAGCTTTGAGACAGAGCTGGAGACAGTGGAGGGCGAGTACAGGAGGGGCCCCGTGATGGAGAGCCAGGCCCGCTACCAGTGAGCATCCCTGCCGCCGGGGCGAGGACCAGCCGTGCCGAGAGCGGAGGATGTGCCGGCAGCAGGAAGGAGCCTTCCCAGCACTGGTGGGGGCCACCTTGCTGACGGGGCAGGAGGACAACAGGACTGATGTGAGGGGGACACCTCATGGTATGGGAGGTGGCGGAAGGCTCTGCTGGTCCCTCCCACTGCCTGGACCAGCTCAGAGCTCCCCATGCCCCCCGGTCCCTATTTGCCTCTTTCAGCCCATCATGGGGAAGAAGGGGTGCAGCGGTGTGCGGAGAGGGTCTCTCCAAGAGGCCAAGCTTTTGGGGGCAGGAGGGAGGCCCTGGCCCTTCCATGAGGGAAAAGCAGCACAGACAGCTCAGATGAATGTGCCTGCCACCACGCTGTACCGTGGGTCCGTGGTGGCAGGGGATGGCCACCCCTAACCCTTGCTTCCCACCTTGGCCACCCACTGCTTGGGGTGGCTGTCCTGCTGCCTCCCCTGGTGCTGGCCATGCAGGCTCCTGCCCGTCCCCACTGTCACCCCCAAGGTTTTGCCCATTACAGCAGGGACTGATGAGACCAGTGTGCTTTGGTGGAGGAGGTGAGTGCCCAGGGCTTGCTTCCACATCTGCCTTCTTCCCCACCCTCCCATCCCATCCCTGCACTGCTGCATCGTGCCTGTGCGCTTGTGTCCTCAGGGAGGGGTGGGAGGTCAAGGGATGAGTGTGTTTAATGGCTGTGAGGGCAGCTCCTCTTCATCCTGCTCCTCCCGGCAGCATCCCCCTCATGCTCGCGCTCTCCCTGGTGCTGGCCACGGGACCCCACATCACTCTGTCCTGTTGCAACAGAAATGGGGGGGAAGGAGCTGGCAGGACCCTGGCTTCCAGGTCCTGGTCCACCACATCCTGCCCTCACCCACAAGCTGCAGCTATGGGATGCTCCCCCAGCAGCCACACTGCCTCTCCAGTGAGAGTCTTGCTGTGGTCAGTGTAAATACACCAGCTCCTGCCTGGGCAGCATCCCTGCGGTTTTCCAGCTCATCTGTAGGAGCCATGTAGGCCCCTGGGGACAAGGGCAGATCCTCACGTTGCTTGGCCGCTCTCCCACCAGGCTAGCCCGCCTGGGCATGCTTGTTCCTCACTCAGCTCCATTTTGGCCTCAGGGCTGATTTTCCTGTTCCCGGTTTTCCTGCTGTTTTCAGAGTAATTCTAGCTGCCATCCAGAGGGTGTGCAGGTAGGGAAGGGATAATGATGCAGCTCTGCCGGGCCACCGATGTGATGTGGGGAGTGCTGCTGTCCCAACGCAGACGCTTGGCCATGGCACTGCTCAGCATTACTGGTGCCACTGAGAGAGGGGGGCACGGTGAGTCAGTCCTTGGGGGTGGGGGGCAGTTAAAAGGCAGCCCAGCAGCAAGCTGTGGGTCTCTGTTGAACTCGAGTGGGCCCTGGGACATCCCCTTGGGGCTGGTGGGTCTCAGCTTGGCCAGCTGGCAGCCCCATAGTCCCCATCTCACCCACGTTCCTGCATGCTGGGGCGATGGCTGTGGCAAGTTAGCTGCCAAAGCCCATTGCCTCGGGGGAGCCTTGAGCGCAGCTGCTCCTTCCCAACCCCGAGGGGCTCATGGGTCCCTGCCCAGGTGCCCCCAGGGCTGCCTGCAGCTCAGCTGCTGCCCTCACTGCTGCTCTGGGGGCAGCTCTGTCCAGAGCAGGGGGTGCTGGTGGCCTCTCTCTGGGTGGAAGCAAGTGCCTGCAAGTGGCACTATGTCCTTGGGAGCTCGGGCTGCTGGTACGATTGCCCTTGGCTGCCCTGCTGTAGGAATGTGCCAGAGGTCTGTACCTTCTCGTGATTTATTGCTATGACCGTGCCTTGAATAAAATGACTTCACCCAGCCACTGCCTGGCATTGTCAGCCCTGTGTGTCCTGTCAGCACCAGGAGAGTGGGGACCCTAGCCACTGGAGCCTGGTAAGTCACTTGCTCTGGTAAGACCCCTCCTAGAGTACTGCATCCAGCTCTGGAGCCCTCAGCACAGGAAGGACATGGACCTGTTGGAATGAGTCCAGAGAAGGGCCACAAAAATGATCAGAGGCCCGGAACACCTGTCCTACAAGGAAAGGCTGAGAGAGTTGGGGTTGTTCAGCCTGGAGAAGGCTCCGAGGAGACCTCATTGCCACCTTTCAATACCTAAAAGGGGCCTATAAGAAGGGTGGGGACAGGCTTTTTAGCAGAGCCTGTTGTGACAGGACGAGGGGCAACGGTTTTAAACTGAAGGAGGGTAGGTTTAGGTTAGACATAAGGAAGAAGCTTTTCACCGTGAGGGTGGTAAAACACTGGCACAGGCTGCCCAGAGAGGTGGTGGATGCCCCCTCCCTGGAGACGTTCAAGGCCAGGTTAGATGGGGCCCTGAGCAACCTGGTCTAGTGGGGGATGTCCCTGCCCATGGCAGGGGAGTTGGACCAGATGGCCTTTAGGGTCCCTTCCAACTCAAGTGATTCTGTGATTCTGAGCCTGCAAAAGTAGCCTAGCCCTTTTCCCCACCTGTGGGCTGCTTCTGAACCTTCCTGGGGATGTCCTGCAGAGGCCTCAGTGGTGAGGATACCACTCAGATACCTCCCCATCTCCAGGCTCCTTGTCACCCACCACAATCCCCACAAAGGCAAGCTCCAGCAAGTGGGCAGAAGCAGCAAAGGTGCAGGAGCAGAGGAGCACCCGGCTATGTCCCCTTGGAAAGGCTGGCACAGCCCTTGGCATCATTCCCAGCACTGGGAACAGGATGCAGCCCCAGGACAGGCATGTGCCTCCGCTGCCCATTTGACCTGCAGGCAGGGCTGTCTTAGGACATCACCAAAGGGGCGCACACTGTCTGGAGGGAGCAGGAGGGCAGCCTGGAGCTCCTTTGGGACCACAACAAGCAGTGGAGGTAGCAAGGAGACCCATCCCACCTGGGGATGCAGCTGATGCTGATCATCATTCAAAGCTGAACTGCCCACCAGCAAGTTCCAGGGAACAGTGTGAACATCATTTTGGGAGCCTTTCTCTAGGTTTTGAGCAGACAGCACTCTTCTGCTCTCCTCCTCCTTCCCAAAACACACTCCTTTTACCCAAATTCCTACTTCAATCATTTGTTCTGGTTTCAGCAGGTCCCTCCTGCTGGTCCCTCCACAGGTCTCCTGGGATGAGCCCTGCCCAGCCAGCCTGGCTTACGGCATGGGGCAGGGTGCACAGAGAGGGCTTCCCTTTGGGTGAACAGCTGGAAAATGTAAAAAGCCACTCCTCTCATCACACACCCCCACACAGGCCCCCCACGTTCATAATTAATGGTGAACAGGGCTACGCGCAGGGCCCCGCTGGCGCCAGGGAGCTGAGGCAGGAGCCCTGGCTCTGAGTGACGGCTGTAATTGCCCACCCGGCTCGTGGCTCTCCCAGCCCTCATGCCAGGGAAGCGCATCACAAACTCCTCACAGCCTAACGAGCTTGTGTGAGCCCCATCACACTGCGCCTCCACCACACTGGCCCTCAGGCGCCCGCCGGCCTGATGGCAGCCTGCGCAGTCACAAGTCCCTCACAGCTGGGGCCGGGCAATCGCATGGCGTCTCCCGCCGCGCCGGGCAGTGCTGGGAGCATCCCCGCTGGGCAGCAGCCAAGGCGAAGGGGCAGTCTGTGGGAGCCGTGGCAACCTCTGTGCTGATGCAGGGAGTCGAAGATGGGGGAGCTGCTGGGGGGTGCCATGCTGGCCTGTCCCCGCAGCACTGGGGTTGGGCTCCCACTGCCAGCCTTGCTCCAGGCCAGGAAGAGCTATAAATTTTTTTTATTTATTTAGATCTCTGCTTCTCTCCTCACCCTTCACAGCCTGTTGCACGTTGTCCTGCAGAACAAGCTCCATCCTAAACATTGCCCAAGGCAGAGCAGTGTGGCTTTCCCAGGATGCTCACCATGCTCTCCTGTGGCAGGGCTGGGATTTCCAGCCCTCAGTAGATGCTATTACAGACCCTGAGCTGGCTTCCCTGCTCTAGGGACCATCCTTCTTCAGTGCCAAATGCCCCAGGCTCCCAGGGCTGGAAATCCACCATGTCAAAGCTAGAGCACGCCCTGGGAAGGGGGAGGCAGGACCTCTTGCATCCCCCACCAGATGCTCCCTGGGGCAGGGCTGTTGGGGCAGCTCCTCAGTCCAGCTGGCAGGGTGGATGCTGCATGGAACCGGGCAGGACTTTGCTGCAAGGCCATGTCCTGCTGCTGTGGGCAACCACAGTAGGTGACCAGCAGCGGGTGAGCCGATGCTATCTCAAAGAACAAAAGCAGCAGCTGAACAACAGAAAAGGGATTTGTAGGCTGATTGCTTAAAACTCTAATTCTATTAGAGGTCATTACACTTGAAGAGCAATGAGCAATCAGCAGCACGACGCCTTTGCTAGCCCCTCCGCTGCTCACCCATTCAATTACAGTGCACAACAGCTCCCAACGGACATTCAGTGATGGGTGCCTTCTCATGTCAGTGGAGCTGGACTACAAAAGTGCTCCCAGTGACTAATATCTCCAAGGCTAGAGCCAACAAGAAACCAGTAAACCAGTAAAACCTTTTTTTTGGCTTGCATGGGCCTTTGATATTAAAGTAAACATAAGGCAGCAAAAGGGGCCGAGACTCACTGTTGTTCTTTATTAAACAGTACAGCTGGGTATATGAGGCACACAGACTAGTTCAGTTCTCTTGGGGGTTACACAAAACATGGTACAGAGGAGAAGATGTCAAGGAGCCTGGAAAAGCTAGAGGGAGCAGACGTGGTTTGGGGCAGCAACATCCACATCCCACCCATCACACAGCTGCCTACAGGTGCTCCCTATGACACTGAAGGATGATGTCCCAGAACAGGGTTGCAAAGAGGATGTCCTCCCAAACCCTCCTGCCCCATTCCATGCCACCACAGCTAGTGCCTCCCCCCAGTCCTAGCTCTTCTCTTCCATCTCTCATTGCCTCGCACAAGAGTGGGGAGGACCTCACCTGACCCAGCTGATGGAGAGAGCCATGGGCCAAGATGAACAACACCATACTGCAGGACTGCAGAAGAAGGGTCTGGTACCGTGGGGAGGACAGCAAGCATCCTACATGGGAATGTTCACTGACTGTCCCACAACACCCCTCAGCTCCCCTCCCAAACATATCTGGAGGGCTCTTTGCTTGCTGGAAGAACATGGTCACCATCAGGCCTGGTGGCAGGAAAGCAGAGCCCCATCTCACAGGGCAACCCACCATCCCCTCCATCACCTAGCACTGGGAGGCCTCAGCTGCACCTGCAAGGAACCAGAAGCCCTCTCCTGCCTCAGAGTGAAGGATATCTGAGTATAGGAAGAACACGTCTCTAGACCAGGACCATCTCAGACCTCAGAGCTGGGTTCCTCCTGCCCTGAAGGAACAGCAAAAAAGGGTGCTGCCTGTAACTGAATACTTGTTCCATGTCCTTGCCCTGGGGCTAGTGACAGCTGGAAACATGGTTCTGCCTGTCCCACAGTGACTTCCCCATGAAGATGAACTCTTCTTCGAAGTGCTCAAGTTCAGGTCCCAGCAGAGCCTTCAGATGCTGCCTCTCAGCCATTTCCTGGGATTTCTTCTGGCAGATGCTGTCTTCTCACTCCTGTCCTGACACAGCACTGCTGCACATACCTAACTGGGTGCCTTGGTCTGCTGCAAAGAAGCTGTGTCTTGAGTACAGCTGGGAGGGATTAATAAAGGGTGAGGAGCTCTGCAGATGGGCACTGTGTGCAGCTGGGTAGCACTCCAGGTCCTGACAGCATCAGCAGAGAAATTCCAGCTACAGTTCCTCTGGCCAAGAGCCAGAATGATTTCTGGAAGCTGTTGCCATGACATGATTGCAACCTTCATTTTTATTTTAAGACATCTTTTCCTTGTATTTATTTTATTCTCTTTAACACAAAGCAGTAAAGAGTCACCACTGCTACTGCATTTCAGCTGGCTTGGGGGTTAAGTCAACCATCCAAACCAACACAAAGCCTTACAGCTGGCAGCCAATTAATTAATGTGACCCCACTACTTGAAGCATCCCTAGGAAACACACTGAGTTGTGGCCAACCTGACCTGAGGAAAAGCCATGAATTGCATCCAGGGGAGAGGCAAGGCAGAAGACAGCATCAGGATTAGCCATCCTGTAGTGACGTGCTGGTGAAGGGAGAGGGAGAAAACCTTCCTGCAAGTTTTGGGGAGGATGGCCACATGGCACAGCCAGCTTCCACCCCTGCTGCCCCTGCCCCTGGAGGGAGCCAAATCCTCCATTGCCACAGCTGAACCAGGCACAGCAGCATGGGAGGAGCGAGCAGGGCCAGACCTGGCAGGCCTTGAGCACAGCAAATGGGATCTTGGGCAAATAAGCCCGAGGCCTGTGCTAGCTGTCATCTAACTAGGGTGGGTAGCAGGAGGAGGCAAGACAAGCCACCTAAAAACCAGAGTAGGTACATGGAGGTTGGTGCTGCAGCTAACCCGGAGGAAGCTGGGGCAGGGTGGTGTACCTGTGCTGCGGCACTCCTTGGCTTTGCTGCAGAGATGTGCCCTGCCAGCCCTTAGCAAAGGCAGAGATGTGGTTGTGTTGAAGCAAGGTGGAACCGCTGGGAGAGCCCCAAAGCATACATGACCAGAGGAGACAGCAGTGGGCTGGTGCACAGAGAAAGACAGAGTTGGAGAGAGGCAGAAAGCCCAGCGTGAGCACTCCCCCTGCCCAGGACCGCTGCACGGTCAAGGATGGGGATGGCTGGCAGGATTTAGTCCCCTTCTGGGAGGGTCTCCCAGCCACGTCGCATGGCTTCCACCACAGCACCATAGAGTTTGCTCCAAGCTTCCTGCACATCTGGGCTGAAGGCAGTGCCAAGGCATTTCTCCAGCATGTACAGCAAGGACTCGCCGACAGTCTGCAGACCAAACAGGGAGGTGTCAAGCTCAGCATCGGGTGATGACTGCAGCCCCTCCTCTCACTTCACCACCTTTTTGGATTTGTCCCATTGAAGGGCAATTGCTCCTCCTCCACCAGCAAAACCAGGCCACCCCATCCCTGACTGCTCAGGGTGGGCCCAGTGCCAGCCCACACCATCCCTTCCCCTGCCCTATGCTGGCCCTCACCCCACACCCTGGGTGAGCGGGGGGTGCAGGCACAGAGCAAGGGCTGACACCATGCACGTGACACCAGGGGAGAGGTACACATCCATCCTCTGTGGCTCCCAGATGGGGGTAGCCAGCCCCATCCCCTGGCACAGCAGTGGAACAGCATAGCTGAGCAATGCCCTGGTGCCAGGAGAGTGGGTCAGGCCCCAGGCAGGATGCTCATAGCCTGCCTCACCACTTCTCAGGCCTCTCTGCTGGGTGCTGCTCCTCACGGAGCTGCGAGCAACCCAACCCAGGAGCACCCACACACTGAGCACAGGGCTGGTAAGGATCACTACCCCAAGCAAAGGGGACCCTGCTCCCTCTGAAGAGCACCAAAGTTAGTGGTATCAGGCAGGAGTCATGCATTGGTTAGAAACCTTTCATTCAACCTGCCCTTCTCCGCTGCATTATCCAGCATTTCTGTCCATGCTTCATGGCAGGAGTGGAGCAAGCAAGGGTTTAATATGGAGGATGCTCCTACCTTACTGCCACAGAGGAAGCAGGGGCTGAGGTGCAGCAATCCCATCCCAGTGCAGACACAGGGAGAGGTGGAAGCTCCCTTTTCCCGGTGCAGTGAGGTTTGCCCAGAGCATTTATTTGATGCAGAGATCCAGGACACAGGGCAAAGGCTGAGCCTGCAGCCCTGTGCCGCAGGAGAGACTACAGTGCCCCAAAACATGGTCCTCTTCAAACAGGGGAAATGCCTTGCTCCCCTCTGTCCTTTCTCCCTGGGCTTACTAGGGGAGGGCAGAAAATGAAGGGAGCTCAAGGGTTTCCCTGATCAAGCCAATGTCACTATGCAGGTATCAGCATCTTAGAAGCTGCCCTGAGCCACCAGCTTTCTCTCCAGCCAGCTGAACCCAGCAGGTGGGCACAGAGGGATGGGGTCAGCTGAGAACTGCAGGCAGGGCTGCTACCAAACACAGCCACAGCAGGACAAGAGAGGATGCCTCACCGAGAAAGACTCGACCTTCACGCCAACTGCCTGGTGCTTCTTGCCAAGGTTGCAGAGATACTCTTCCAGGCAGGACAAGTTCTCCAGGTTGTTCACAGCGGCATCAATCACCAGCATCACCTGCAGGAGCAGAGGCAGAATGACATTAACAGCAAGGCCCTGCTGCCCTCCCAGAGGAACAAAAAGTCTGACCCCTCTACTTCACCCGTCTCAGCCTGACGACCTCCCAGCCCAGCAGATGCCATCTGAGCTTTCCTTTGCTCTATTGTGATCTGTGTGTCACATCAGTGAGGCGTGCTGGCAGCAGCACTCACCACATCCGTCCATTGGACGCTGCCAGAGGTGCCACAGCAAGCAGCACTGCAGACCTCCCTGTCCTGAGAGGGGGTAAACAGCCCTAGATCTAATGCTGATGCAGTCATTACAGCTCTTAGGATGCCAGGACAACTGAAGGGGAGCCCTGGAAGTTGCCAGGATTAGAGTTTCCAATTTGGAGTTGCCAAGATGGTGCACCTGTGAATAAGGCAACTCCAGTTCTAAGCTCAGCCAAGGTATTTTGAGGAGATGGGGTGGATAGTACAGTCAAGAGATCTGGTCTGGTAAAGCACATACCACAGTGGTCTCCCAGGAGCATGAAAAGTCAAATGGAAACAGGACAGAGAGGGTTAATGAAGGATGAAGAAAGAGATACACCAAATTAGAATAAGAGATTGAAACCAGGGCATGGTTAGCTTGGCAAAGCCAAGAGGTGATAGAATTGTGCTCTATGATTTCAACAGGGAAATTATTCCCAACAAGAGCAAAGAGCTATTTCAGCTCAAGGCAATAATAGCAGAAGTAAAAATGGACTTAACTTTGTCAATAAACAGAAGCTGGAAAATAACAAAAAGCTTGCAGCTACCAGAGGAGCACAGTCCTGAAACAGCCTCTTATGAGGAATGAAGACAGGCAAGCAAGGCACCAAACGGGTTTCAAGATGGACCCAGAATCTGCAAGCGAAGGCTGCGCTCTGCCCTGGCATGGCCGCTCCTCAGGGCTCAGCAAAGGGTCTCTGCTGCACGGGGTGTAATTCTGCCCATGCATGAGCTCCTCCAGATGACATCAGCATTGCTGTGTCAGGGGGAGGTGAATACGTATCACAGCACCCGCCCAAGGGCTATCCAAGAGATGCTGTGGGCCTTCTGGCTCTGCAGCCGCACCAACAGCCTCTCCACAGCAGTGGGTCCATGGAAGCCTGGCCCACTGCCCAGCTCTGTGTCACCTCCTAGTCAGCATGTAGCCAAGCAGAGGGCTTCAGTCCTTGTGTGGAGAGAAGCAAGCTTACTGAGGTACTTCCACAGTAGAAGAAGGGGGCTTCCAACTGTCACAAGAGGCAATCCACTCTCAGATCAGGGCATGGAAATCAGCATGGTGCTTCTTAACCCATCACAACCTGCATCCTCATCCCCTCCTCACTGTTGTAGGGTACTTTGCCCTGGCAATAGCAACTTATTCTAGCATGAATCACCTCCTGCGGTTACCACCTCCGAAGACTTCCCTTGTGTTCCCCAGTCAGACACCCCACAGACCCATGCCATTGCCTAAGAGCTTCCTCCTCCACGGAGGCTCTGCTCCGGCCATGCCACAGCCCCTCTCCCACCTTCCTGATGTGATCCAGGAACTCGGGGGTGGAGAGGCACTCCTGGGGGCTGGCAAACTGCTTACAGTTGTACTGGAAAAGGGGCAACAGGTCAGGGTCCAAGTCAAACAACCTGCAACATCAAGACAGAAACCCTCATCTACTCACTTCCTCAGCTTTATTTAGAGTTTCGCTCACCCCAGGAACAGCCCCAGCAGCACCACACCCACAAGCCCCACATTCCCACCCACTGATCTCTCCCTGCTTGTAAAGTTCTACTACCCAGAAGTTCTGAAAAGTCTTAGCTTGGGGCAATCCAGGTTACCTACAGTCAAAAAAGTCTCTATTTCCCTAGCCCACAGCCCCAGCTCTCAGACAGGTGTTCATATGACCTGAGGACCAGTCCCAGATCGCAGAAGTTCCTCCCAGCCTGGCCCTTCTCCCCTAAGCCTTGGCTGTGGTTTTGACTCTTCCCATTCCCACTTCATGATCCCCTTGGGCCTCAGACCTCCCAGATGCGGGGAAGGCCAGCAAGCTCCAGCAGCCAGCTTTCCCACTTAACAAGGGGGGCACGTATAAACTCAGCTAATGCCCCACGCTCCCACACCATCACCAGCTCCCACTCCTCCTCCCCCACCCTCTGTGCCAGTGTATGCCAGGCACTTCTGGGTCTCGGTAGCAGCCACCCAGGCAGGTCTAACAGGCTGATGCTGCCCGTGGAGGCCACAGGGAATTCAGGCAAGACAGTCTCTCTTCTCCCCATCTTGCACATTAAACTCCTTCATCCTTCTGGCCTCCACTGGAACCCCCAAACATTGCTGTTGCTGCTCGCACCCTGCTCTGGAAGGTTTGGCTCCCATCTGCTCCGCTCCAGAAGCTGCTCATCAACTCTCTGACCATCCCTTTGAACGACTTTTCATAGATTTTTTTTTTTCCTTTTCTTCTTCCCATAATCTAGACATTATTCTGCCCAGGAGAGGCAAGGAATTGGGTTTCAGCCGTTCCCCCGGCACAGCATTCCCCCCCCGCCCAGGGGCCAGGGCTTTGCCGGGGGCTGCAGAGCGCCGTGCCAGGGACAATGAGGAGGTCCCTGTGCCACACTGCCCAGAGCTGGGTGGACACGCAGCTCTTGGAGCAGCAGAAGCAGCGCGGACACGGTGGGGATCAGCGGGCAGAAACGCACGACACCTGCCCGCTGCCGCTCCCTCCGAGCACAGGGAAGCGGCGCCCGTCCCCCGCCCTCGGGTCGGGCCGGGTTGCGGCCACCGGGGCCCCAGACTCGCCCGCCCGCCCGGGTCCGGGGTGCCGGTGGCCGCCT
>VZRW01000748.1:130002-160278 GCA_013398125.1 Aegotheles bennettii
ACCGCTCCCCCGCCCGGGGCCGCCCCACCGGTAAGGGAGAGCTCACTTCGTATCGCCCACTCGGGAAGGAAAGGAAGGAGAGGGGAAAGGGGAAGAAAAGAGAAGAGAGGGAGGGGAAGAGGGGTAGAAGAGAGAGAGGAGAGAGTCAGGGGGAGAGGAGAGGGAGAGGGGCAAAGGGGCAAAAGGGGAAAGGGCGAAAGGGGGAAATTAAACTCCTCAACCACTCGCCTGCAGGACTCATGGCCTCAGGGCAGAGTAGAAAGTTCAGCTCATCAAGGTTGACATTTCCAGATCAGCCCGGTTTTACAAGCGAAGCGGCACGGCAGAGCAGTGCTAGCAAGGGGTGCAGGACCCAGCTGTCTTCGCTCACCTCTCAGCACAGCTTCCTCCGAGTGTAAATTCGCTGTGGAGGTCCTGAGTGATGATCCAGCACTACAGCATCATTTTGCTCTTGGCCATTTCCACTGAGACTCACTGTGCCCCACAGCCACCTGCTATCTCCACTGGCAGATGCAGTCTAGACACTACAAGATACATGTTTAATTTAAGGTTAATTAAGCCAGCTGAACCAAGCAAAGTTGTTAATAACAGATCAGAAGACTTGCCATCTTTGTGAAACATGTTCAGGACGCCCAGATCCTCTTTATTGTTCAGAAAAAGAGAAAAATTGCTTTTAATTTGGCCCCAGGATTCAGACAGCATGGAGGGAACAAAGCGAGAAGGGGCAAGCGGGGTCTCAAGCAGCACAACAGAAACCAGGGAAGCTAAAGCAGTCACACAAGTAAAGGTTTTCAGAAAGATGCAAGCAACACGAAAGCACAAATATTACTGAAACCATCACAGTCTGCTCTGAAATAACAATTGTGCTGATCTTATTATAAGTTCCGGTACATCAGAATTATTTCTTGTAATCAGGAGAGAAGACAGCAGCTTGCAGCCCAACCCAGGAGCACATTGACTCAGTGTGGGCAGAAAGGAGGCTCTTCTCATTGAAATACTGAAAATGATCCCTGGAAAGAGACAGGTTCAACAGCACAATGCTACATCCTCAGTTCCAGCCCCAGCTTGTCTCCAAGGGGCCTTTCTCCTAAAGAGCCAGAGTGACAGCACTGACTGCGGTGAGAGCAGGAAGCCACCAAAGACATCTCTGCAAGTACCAGAATAAATGAGTCGTTTTTCCAGGCTTTTGAGACCCTGAGTTCTCAGTGCAGACCAGACAAGATGCTGAACAGGAAAAGCTCAATATAGATTAGAGGAAGCTGGGGAACCCTGTCTCAAAGCTGGGCTCTTGAATGGTCCAACAAACTCACAAAGAAATTGAGCTGTCAGATGGGACTAGGGAGTCTTACAAATGCTTCAGGTCTCTGGATCCTGAGCCAGAAAACAAACGATGCTCCAGGTTTGCTGTGTTTTTAATGTCATTGCTAGAAAAGAATTAAAGTCAAAGATTCCAGGTCCTGGAAAGATACCAATGGCTTCTGCTAAATCATGGCTCCTGTTAAAAATACGGCATTTTAGCTTTCATGGTAACTAAGAAAAGCCCCAAAAGCATATCATTGCCACACATCTATGTTCTTAGATAACAGGGGATAAATAGAAAGCATGCAGTAATAAAGAAAAGTCATGAGCTGCAGGGCCATCTCATGGCTGAGGTTTCAGACCTTGCAATCCACCAGCCCGCAGTGCTTCCCGCTGTTGGCCACCATCTTCTGGTTCACAACAAGCTCCTACAAAAACCAGCATCTTAGCTGTGTGGTTGCAAAGGAAACATTCACACCAGAGACTGATGATAAATCAGTGCAGTGATAACTGCTGAAGCTGCAAGGGCTCTGAAAGAGCAGCAAGGAGAGCAGCGGGAAACACCAGGTTAATGTGAGCAGGGCAGCGAACACAGCCCAGCAGTGCCAACACAAACATTAACCTTTAGCTATCTTGCAGCTGATCAAGCGCACCAGTGAAGAGCGTCCTATATGCACTTGCACAAGCTCCTCTGACATTTCAGCCTGTTGTCACAACCACACAGACATGGAGCTTCACCAGAGCCTTGCTGGACCTGACAAGAAGGGGGGTGGAACAGGCGGGCAGTGCTGTGCTGCCGGGGTGCTGGGAAGGGGAGCAGAGTCCTCCCTACACCACAGGGTGCCAAGGAGCAGAGTTGAAGCACGAATGTGCAGTCAGAGTAGCAAGCGAGGCTGAGTATTTGCCTAGCAACATTTTGAATATATTCAGAGCTGGCTGGTAGAGGAGGAAGAGAAGCACCACAAAAGCAAGTTGTTGTAGTTAAGAGTGATCAGCTCCTAAACCTTAGCTGGGGCGTGGGACACCTTTCCTCAGGTCCATGCAGGCATCATGCCAGCTATCATATCCCAGGACAACAACAAAGTGCAGGTTCAGCTGTTGCTCCTGATGGCAGGAGTATCTCAGACAATAGCTGTGAAGCCATGATGGTAAGGGGAAACAGTGGCTCTTGTCCAAAGTCTTCCCCCCAGCACCTTCCCTTCATGCTGCAGATGGTGGCTGCACACCGAGTGCTCGCAGGCAAGGCACAAGTGTCAGAACAGACCAGACATAATGGCAGCAACAAGAGTGTTTCTCATCCTGTGGAACATATGGGTGCCCCAGCTGACGAAGGGGCAGTGAGCTGGTCATACCCTGCCCACCTGCTGGCACCCAACCCCCATGCTGTTATAACACTTTGCAGAGCCTAAGAACCAAAGAGAGTTAATTCCTTCCCTGCGCCCCCAGCACCAGCTCTTTCTGGGCAGGCTACAGGCACATTCAGGAGCAGCTTCTCCACCTTCCCTGTCCTTTTGAACAGTGAATCCATCCCTTTGATGCCTTCTGGCACTGATACGTGTCCCCTCCCTTAATAAAACCAGCAGTTTTTTCCCTGTGACAGCACAGATCTTCCAGCACTGGCAGAGGGAGCTTAAAGGAGGGACGTGAGGTGGGAGACAGGGATTGCTCAGGGGTAAGAAACACCTGAACCACCATTCATGTGACTGAAAAGGGTGAAGGCTCGGGAGACACACTGCTCTTCCCTGCATGCAAAGCACCTTCTCCCTCACAGCTACATGGCTGTCAGAGGAATTCCTCCTGCTGCCACATCACTGAGGTGCTGACAGCACAAGTGGAGTCCAGAGAGGATTTAAAGTATGAGGAAAAACAAACAAGTGGATCTCCCTCCTCATTCAAGTGTTTTGTGAGCCTTCAAGCATGAAGAAGCCCCAGGATGTACTAAGAGGTTGAGGACTGCAAATGTTTCCATGGTCTGAGGGTTTCCCGTGATGGTCCCCAGCTCCTTTGGCTCCCTGTACCCTGTACCTGGCAGCTCAGTTCTTGTCTGAGATGTTCTTCGATTTCTGCAAGACTGTTCCTGGAGCTGTGATGAGTGAAGAAGCACAGGTCAGCAGCACAGAGTTCTCCAAAATCATCTTTAGGCCACTTTGAGGCAGATTTCAGGAGACACTCACTGACTGACTTGCATAAAAGTTTTTTTGTGCTTTGGAAGAAGACAAATTTGTATAATGTTTTTAATTTCCAGTGGGTCGTCTTATTGTAATCTATAGCCCCTTCAAATTACAATAACAACACTCGTAACTCCCCTTGCTAACTGTTGGCTTTACCTGTTTAGCACCTCAGTTTACCCACAAGGACAGAAATGTGCCCAATCTCATAGAACTGTGTGATAGAACTGGGAATAAGGTTGCAAATGCCTGTCCCCAACCCTGCACTCAGGGTTCAGGGTGCTTGGAGAACAGACCTCCCTCCCAAAGGCAAACCACATTGGCCTGGGTGTTCTGCACGTGCTGCTGTGACACTGTCATTTTTTGTCCCAGCTGCTGTACCAACAAGCCCAAATCCCCCTTGGACTCTTACTCATTTCCAATTCTACATCTGCAAGTCCTCATGAATAATGTCATGCTGATCTAGCTGCTTCAGGCTCCCCACTCACCTCAGAGACAGACTCCTGGGGTTGGCTGATCCCCTTTCCTTCCCCTTGCCCTCAGTCTCAAAACCACATACGGTGACGGCTCCTCTTTTCCCCAGACTGCCCTCCAGCCCTCGGTGGGAGCAGAAGTCAGGCAACTTCCCAGCACTCTTCTCAAGCTGCCCCCTCAGGCCATAGCGCGACACAGCTCAGTAGGAAAACAAATCACGAAATGCAGTTGCATAACACGAAGCAAAAGAGATGCGGGAGGGAATAATCTTGCCCCTAAAGCGATGAAGGCAACAGCTGCAGAGCTCGCTGCCTGCCACTGTGCCTGCAGGGAGAGCAGGGCAGCACCACTGACCTTGAAGATTTGGCCTAAGGGAAGAGAGCTAAGCAGAGGGAGGCGGAACAATGGGAGAGGAATCAACAGCAGAATAAAATGAAAACACGTCTTTTGACTTTGGTTTGCTACCAGACACCCCCAGGTTCATCATGGATCTTCCAGGGCCAGCTGAGGAAAATTTGTAAAGGCAGGTGAAAACAACCCAAGGCGGACAGGGAATGAAGCGGGGAGAGAAGTCGCAGGGGACCACACAGAGAGCTGGTGTCCTGAGTATTTTTGACTTATGAGGCTGTTGAACAGGGTCTGGCACTTAGAGATGCTCAAACATTATCTTGGTTATTACTCACTTTGTGCTCTCCAGCACAGTGATAATCCACCAGTTGCTACCCCCACTACCAGGCCGTGATCTCCTAAGGAGCTACCTCTGCCTTTTTTAAGTCACTCTACCAACGTGAGTTGAAAAAGTCTGTCTACCATGTCTGTCTTGACTGAAAGCCGAATTTGATTGCAAGACACAGCTACAGAGCTGTGCACACTCCAAACTGGTGGGATGCAAGCAGCAATGGTTCCAAAGCCTCATTAGCTCAACATGGTGCCCTAGCCAATATGCCTGGCAACTTGGCAAGCACAGTGTCAACACAGGTACCTGGCTTCTGTCCTACCTAGGGATGGTGTACACAGGCTTGGATCTTCCTCCAACTGTCCTTATACTAGTGGTCTGAATCATCCTTCAGCTGCCAAAGCATCATAGCAAAAATTGGTGAAAGGATGCGTTACTGCCTGTGGAGCCTCCTCTGTAGTTTCCCCACTGAACTTGTCTTGTTTCAGAAGCACTGCTGGTGCCAGTCTCCAAAGTGCTCATTGATTGTCTTCTCTCTGATCTCAACTCCATCTGTTCTTTCCCTCCTTCTTATAATTTGAATTGATGCTATTGACCAGGGAATCTCCTACAATCATTTAACCTACAGCGGTTGTCTCTGAGAACAGCATCTTTGCTGTGATTTATTAAAAAGAGATTTTGCACTTAATTGCTCCCATTGCTTGATGGCAAGGCTGTGCTAGCATCACAACCTTTCAGCTTTGCACTCGGCCATCTGCTCTCAAAGGAAACCCCATGTCTTACTGCATCTATGTGTGGGATTCCTTTTCTGCTTGAGGTCTTCTCCTCCTCACTGTGGTGGGTTAAGCCTGGCTGGACACCAGGTGCCCACCAAGGTCAGTCTATCACTCCCACTGTGAAGCTGGACAGGGGAGAGAAAAGACTCATGGGTCAAGATGACAAGGAGATCACTCAGCAACTACCATCACGGGCAAAACAGACTCAACTTGGGGAAATCAAGTTTATTTTATTACCAATCAAATCAGAGTAGAATAATAAGAAATAAAAACTAAATCCTAAAACACCTTTCCCCCATCCCTCCCTTCTTCCCAGGCTTAATGTTACTCCCAGTTTCTCTCCCTCTTTCCCCTCAGTGGCACAGGGGGATGGGGAATGTGGTTGCAGTCAGTTCATCACATGTTTTTGATGCTACTTCCTCCCCAGGGGGAGGACTCCTCACACTCTTCCCCTGCTTCATCATGGGGTCCCTCCCACAGGAAACAGTTTTTCATGAACTGCTCCAGCATGGGTCCCTTCCACAGGATTCAGTCCTTCAGGAACAGACTGCTTCAGCATGAGTCCCTCACACAGTCACAAATTCTGCCAACAAACCTGCACCAGCATGGGCTCCTCTCTCCATGGGTCCTGCCAGGAGCCTGCTCTAGTGCAGGCTTCCCACAGGATCACAGCCTCCTTCAGGCACCAACCTGCTCCAGCGTGGGGTCCTCCACAAGCTGCAAGTGGATATCTGCTCCACTGTAGACCTCCATGGGCTTGCAGGAAGACAGCCTGCCTCACCATGGTCTTCACCACAGGCTGCAGGGAAATCTCTGCTCTGATGCTTGGAGCACCTCTTCCCACTCCTTCTTCACTGGCCTTGGTGTCTGCAGGTGTTTCTCTCACATATTCTCACTCCTCTCTCTGGCTGCAATTGAGCAGGGTTTTTTTCTCTTAAATATGTTATCACAGAGAAACTACTACAGTCACTGATGGGTAACCACCTTGGCCAGTGGTGTGTCAGTCTTGGAGCCAGCTGGCATTGGCTCTATCAGATATGGAGGAAGCTTCTAGCAGCTTCTCACAGAAGCCACCCTTGTAGCCCCTCCTCCCCCTCCCTACCTTGCCACAGAAACCCAGTACACTCACCTAAGTCATTCCAGGTTTGGAGCTCTGTCAATCAAAAATATTCTCATAGTTCAGTGAGAAATTTTGCACCTGCAGACTCCAGAGTCAAAAATACGTAATTGTTGAATAAATATTGTGGCTCTGTCTTTAGGAGAATGATGTACTTCTGTCACATCATAAAGCACCTTCCAATCCGTTAGTAACTAAATAGGATGTTGAACAGCAACCATCAGCAATAAAGACCTAAAATCAGCAGGCACAGATAGCTCACACCCATGAGGCCTACAAGAGCTGCCTCAGGGCATCTCCAACCCACTTGTTAATTTTATTTTTTTTAATAATGCTTGAAACAAAGAAATTTCAGCAGACATATGGAGTATAGAATGTGGCAATACTCAAAAAGGCCAGACAGGATGATTATGTAAGGAAGAAACGAACTAGTCTGATAAAAAACAGCATAGAGAAAATACTGAAAAATCCATTAGAGCGTGTAAAAGCATTTGAAGATGGGTGTACAACTCCTCAGGGTGATCCATCAGTTCATGCCTTTCTGTCTCTGCCAAGTAGAAGTCTAATTCATGAGTTGCCTCTTACTACCTATGTCCTGACAGTTTTTCACTAACTTTGATATTCATCATTATGTCTTCATTTGTGAAGCAGCCTTTTTGCTTTCCCTCTCCACACAACTCTTTCATAGCAGCCCTTAGAAATCTGAGTTTTCACTTTCTGGATGCTTCTCTCTTGCAGTGAAAGTCAATTATGAACTTGTTACTCAGCTTCTCATCTTTGGCTTCTCTGGTTCTTCCTGGCCTTGCTTTGCACTGGGATAGTTGGTGCTGGTGCTCTTTGTGTCCTTTATTTAAATATCTCTCCTCAGATTTGCTTCCAATGGGATTTTGTCTGGAAGTTAACAATATTACAGAATCACAGAATCACAGAATTCTAGGGTTGGAAGGGACCGCGAAGGATCATCTAGTCCAACCCCCCTGCCAGAGCAGGGTCACCTAGAGTACATCACACAGGAACGCATCCAGGCGGGGTTTGAATGTCTCCAGTGAAGGAGACTCCACAACCTCTCTGGGCAGCCTGTTCCAGTGCTCCGTCACTCGCACAGTGAAAAAGTTTTTCCTGATATTCACATGGAACCTCCTATGCTCCAGTTTACAACCATTGCCCCTTGTCCTATCATTGGTCGTCACTGTAAAAAGCTTGGCTCTATCGTCCTGACCCTCACCCTTTACATATTTGTAAACATGGATGAGGTCACCCCTCAGTCTCCTTTTCTCCAAGCTAAAGAGTGTTTAAATTCACTTCCTTAAACTGCACTGGCTTATTTGGCTGTTCTCAGAAACAGAAACTGGCTGTTCTCAGTTCAGAAATCTTAATTAAAGACATACCATCTTACGCATGTTCACATTCTCATCTCAACTAACTCCTACCCACTTCTCAGCTAGTTTCCTTCTCCACCTTGTAACCAAATATTTATGGTCCCTAAAGCATTCCAAGGGATCAGCACATTGCCAGGGTGGGACTTCACTGACCCAACACAGATGCCATCACATGGGCAAGTAACCTAAACTCCCCTTCTGCTCAATGGAGAAAACCAGGTACATCAGAGCCACCTCATCTAAAAACACATGATGAAAAAAAAAGATCAGATGAATGAAGTCTGAAAACTACCTTTTGTCAGCTGCAAGGCACCAGGATGAAATCCGGTGATAAAACAATGACTGCAAGAATGGTAAATATGGAAAAAGCAATTTACAGCAATCGTAACACATGATAGACTACATCCACTCAGATAAAGCACAACCTTTCTATTTCCAGAGCATGCATCACATGGGCCAGAGTTAGAGATGGTGTATTAGAAAACAACTCCAAAGTGTGTGACAACCACAAGCCTTGAATGCAAACCAGGAAGCAGTGATAGGAGCAACGAAGATTTGTTTCAGCACATGGAATTGGGGAGACTGCTGTTAGAAGACAGTGTACAGTTTGAGAAGCCACATGGGTAAACCAAAGAAAATGAGAAAAGAGACACGGGAGATCTGAGGGCTAGAGAAAGCAACTTGCATTGAAAGCTGCTACTTTGTTAGCAAACAGAGAGATTAAGCAGCAGCTTGAAGACAGAGCACAAACTCTGCATTAAAACACTAGGTTGGACGTGATGATCTTAAAAGATCTTTTCCAACCAAAACAATTGTATGATTCTATGAAAAAAGCCTCATTCTTGTTGAGGAATATGTAACAGGACTATGGCTGGCATTTAGAAGCCTAGAAACCTGGCAGGTTCAAAACAAATGCAAAATGGAATTTTACCTGCAGAAAGAAGGTATTCTTCCTTTAGAGGGCAGCGAGAATTAAAGTTTTACTTCAGATATTATCAGCAGTTTCTGTACAATCCTTCATGCCTTTTCCTTACAGTTGTCTCCCTACACTCTAGCACAGCTTCTGTATCAGCAGTCCTTCTTTCCTGAATAGCCCCGATCAGACAACATCCAAAGACCAGCTTGCACTTTCTGAAGCAATACAAGATGTCAACAGACTTTACAGTCACTCCCTAATAGCCTATTGTATCACCTTGTGCAGGCCACAGTCCAGTTTCCAGCTGTCCTGGCCTTACTTCAGCAGCCCTTGGAGCATGTCTAAACAGACTAGCTGGCTCTGAGCTTGGCATCAATGTGTACCTTCAAATAAGAAGTCTGTATTTTGGTTTTCCCCATCCATTTCCACCCTGAGGATGGCAACCCTTTGCTACACCGTACTTGAAAGTATACACTGCCCCATCACTACGTCCTGGTGTAGAGCCAGATTCTGATTTACAGTATTCCAGTTTTATCACACTCTTGCATTTAGTGCCCAGCAAAGGCCTCATTTGCACAAAACTGTGCATCAGTCTGATGTTATGGGCACTACACAACCAACGTAAGAATGAATTACAAAAAAAGGTTGGGTTCCTGAATAAAGTGCTCGACCTGTCAAAGTGTTCACAGGCAACCTACCAGAAGCTTGATGAATATGCCCACTAAATCTGACATATTATACATATTTAAAATTTAACACATCTTTAACATGTAGAAATAAACCCACTTCAACAGACAGTACTTCATTCTCTCCCAAATATACCAGTTTCCCGCTGTGCTTATCAGCAGGTGGCTTGGACTGCAGTAAAACCCGACCTCCTAGAATTGCAGCCCAGTTAACATTTGTGTGCTAAAAGCTGGTGTAGATCTCACCGTTGTCCTGGATCAAACTCTCCAATGGGTCTGCTTAAAGTTCATGTTGCTACTTGCAGTGTGCATGTGAGGGAGAGAGGAAAGGGGAAAAAAATCACCCCCAGATCTAGACACAAAGAGAATACTTGAAAGAAGAGGTATTTATTCCAAAATTAAATTCCAAATTCTACTTCATTTTCCATGGTCTCCTGTACAAAATACATATAGAGCTCAAGGGAACATTCTCCCATCCACACTGTACAATGCAAAAATTACACCTTAGTTAGAAGACATTCAGTTCATGGACAGATGCACACGCACACACACAAGCAGCATTACTAAAAAAGGTTCAGAATATAGGACAGAATTACAAAACAACCCCCAGAATATAAGACAGAATTACAAAACAACCCCTCTCACTGCTGCTCCAAACTCTTGCTCTGTCAAGGGTAAGCTCTCCAAGGATGCCTCTGAACAGCACCTCTTGTAAAACACAATAAACTCATTTGGCAAAGTTTTAGGACCAATTACAAATTCAGCAGGAGTGGTTTCTGTGCTAGTATGTTCTCTCCCTCAGATATTATTTGTGACAATCATAGCCCTTGACATTCAAGTAAAGAGCATAATGGAGTTTAAAAAGTAAAGCAACTCAGAACCAACCATGCAACTAAGGTCTTAGCACTTCAAAGAAGACAAAGACAATTTTCAGTCCTGACTGCTTGCAGCCCACAGCCCCTCGAAGAGGGCAAGTGTGCTGTGGAGGTGGTGTTCTTATCATCAGCCTTCCTTTCCCAGCAGGAAAGAGCCTTATGACATTCTAACACTCCACACATTTTTGCTTTCAGGACACACGCTTGCCAGTGTCTGGGGTCACTTGCTGTAGAGGGGAAAAAAATCTTACCTATATTCCCCAGCTGGCGGAGGCACAGGGCACTGCTAAGGAGACTTTCACATTGCCAGCAGAATCCTGAGAGGAGGAAACAGTGTTATAATGGTACTTGTGTCAACCCAGAGGGTGAGTCACACAGGCACAGCCTCTGAAAGCAAAGCTGCTAAGCGTAGCAATGGAGAACTTCAGGTAAGCGCCTGTGTGTCCATGTTGACAGCTGGTTCACTCTCAAGTCCCTTGAAAATGATTCTCAGAGGGATACAGGAGAGACAGGAGGGAACTGTCAAATCACACATTTGTTTACCTTTCCATAACAAAGTTCTGGTTTTGGTCTCAGTGCACCTGACAGGTGTTCATCCACAAAGGATACTATAAGGTGTCCTGTTCAGTCACCTGTAAGAAATGGATGCACAGCCTAAAAGTTAAAGGAAAAGCATAGATATGTCCTGTACTTTGGGTATACCTGAAAAAGTGAAAGGAAGGAGGGAGATGTAAAAAGATAGATCAAGTCAATGCCTTTTGTGCATCATTAAAAGCCCTTCCCAATCAAGAAGCAAAAAAAAAAAATACCTCTGCAGATGAGGCAGTGTTGGTGGCTCTCTCACCCACAGGCCCATGAACAATGCTGGTAAACGGTGCACGACACAAAAGTCCATGTGGACCAAGAGCTACCTTGACACAGGAATCTCCATTCAAATCCCCCTCACAGTCGCATCTGTGTCTCATAGCATGAGCAGTCCAGTTCCCAGAAACAGGCCAGTCCCTGCCGCTGGAATAGGTGTGTGCGTATCGGTGTCCTGAAGCGACTCTTAATAGAAACCTTTTAAGATGGATGGATTGTCTAGAATGAAGCTAGATGAGCCTAGAGGCCTTCTATCTACCCTCCGAAGACTGAAGAGGTGAAAATAGGGTTTGCACATAAAAAAGAATTTGAAGCAGGGAATGTGGCAGCCTGCAGCTTTTTGTGATTTGAATCCACAGATACAGTTTGATGAAATACTTTGCCAGTGATAAAAGGAGCCCTGTCAGGCAAAGTTCAAAGAGAGCAGCTGCTCCAGAGAACAGCATCTCCTGGCCTCAGAAAGCACCGTTAGCTATTTTCCACGACTGTGGAAGAGGACTAATGAGCAGTCCTCAAAATGAACATGAATTCATTCCACAAGCACAAATGGGAAAACTGAACTGAAGCAGCCCAAATTCTATTCAGAAAGCAAAGAGTGTCCTGCACCCACTGCCTCACGTTTGCACCACTCAGATATTTTAAGTCAGAGTCTGTAAGGGAATCCCAATTATTGTATTTTATTGACCTCACAGAATACTGGTTATTATTATGTTCCAGCTATGGCCTGACAGGTTTTGTTTTGAGAACAAATATTGAAGGTCAAATTCTAACGGAAATATTTTTTCAGTATTTATTTCCTGAAAGAAAACAGAGCTACATCAATTTACACTTACTTGAAAACCCAGCCCTTGGGAGTCCAGAGGGTGCAGAGGAAATGTCTGCCCTCTGGTATTCAAATGTAGACCCTTTTTTTTTTTTTTTTAAATCTGGAGTTAGAAGTAAAGATTCTACTGAGGTTGCTCCCTCTTGTGGAATAGTTAGATTTTTTTCACTGTATGCCTCCATCTCCTCACCAGCACACAAGGCCTAAGAAACAGATTAGTCTCAATACCAATCAAGTGCTCTTAGGAGATTTCTGAAATGGCAGTCCTAAAGAAAAATAAACCTTTATCTGTATCAAAACAGAAGCTGGGCTTGTGCACAGGAAGGTGTGATGGGAGCATGACATTTGCCACCTTCGGCTGGCTGATCCCCAAACTCATCTGCCAATCGCCACCCAAAAGATTATTAGTGATAAAGGGCAAAGGAACCCTGGCCAAGGAACACTCCGGCTCATCTTCCTCAGGCAGCTCCTGCAAAGCTGACCCCTTCATAGTGACTGACGTAACCAAGGTTACCGAGCGATCTTTGCTTTCCCACTGAGTTAATTTGATGAACAAAGAGTGTTAGAAAATGTCATTCTAAACCACAAATTTCTCAGTTTTCTTTGTTGTTTGTATTAAGGGCAAGCATCTGACTGTATGTGAGGGGAAAAACCCTACACTTTAAACCATGGCTTTTATCAGCTCTTCTGGCAAATCCTTCCCACAGCATCAGGTCTACCTTGAGGAAAGCTCATACTCAGAACAGCAAAGTATTAAGCCCATAATCTCACCAAGAGCAGAAGACACTGATTGAGATTGTTACAAAGGCAGCACTGCACTGTCTGCCTGCCACATTGCTAACAGTTCACAATTCACAGCTGCTGTCAGATCAAGCAGGATCTTATGAAGTTTGCAGCCTCCTTCATCCTTCTTGCCTATATATTACCTCTGTGAACCCCTGGTTTATGCAGGTAGGAGCAGTTCCTGCAATAGCAAGTGGAAAAGCATCATCAAACCCAGTAGCTAATTAGCGCAATGACTTCCTACCTTGTATTACCAGCAGGTGATTAGCTCAAAGCCTTTAGAATCAAACGCATAGGTCCATACCATCTGAGTTAGTGTCTATAGGAGCCAGCTTCTGGAACGAGATGTTACACACCAAGCCAGAGCCTTACAATAGCAAGCAGCTGCCTTACTGAACAATGTACAGATCTCTATTAAAGAGGAATTAAAGCGAGTCTGACTGGAGTCTCAGTCTCCCACACAGAACAACTATGCTAACACAGCCCTTCTGTGTTGTAGGAAATAACGTTAAAATTCAAGGTTTGGCAAGATAAATGAATGCACAATTTATGTTTAAAGATGGACACACTGACCTGCTGCTCTCCCTGTACCTGTAATTTTGATGCAAGGCTGAGAAGCAGAGCAAGAACTCCAAAATTAAAGGTTTGACTTCATTGAAACACAAGCAAAGGAGTTTTGCAAATATTATTTCTCAAGACAGAAAAACAGGTGGGGTCTAAGTGTCATTTATGATGGATGCTACAAGGTAGCAGCCTTGAACTGTGACAAGAAATTGAAACTGGGTGAAGAGTAGAAGATGGAATAAAAGGAACATTTACAAAAAGGAACATTTACAAAAACAGACCTAACACAGAAGAAAGGCACCTGATAAATAGTATTCTGCTTTCTTGAGAGGGGTGGATTCAACATCCAATGGCTCTCGACACTTAGCAGACAAAGAATTTTTGCTTGGCCTCATATTTTCTTCAAAACAGTAATTTGATGGTGAGCCATCTATGAGAAAGAACTTGCTGAAATACAGTGTGCCAGTTTTGACAGCCAGTTTTGCAGATGCCACATTCATTAAGAAGAAGCCTTCTCCATAAAAGCACAGGTAATGGCCCTGGAATAGCTGGGATCAAAACACAATGACAGCTGTCTGTAAAATTCCCAAGCTATCACTTCAGTCTCTAGTATACGTCCAAGGAGCTGGTCTCACAGCATAATAGGGCAGAAAATAAATCATCTTCTATTTTCATTGTATTTTCCTTTGCATTTCTGTCTGAAACTGCTAAGAAGCTACAAAGCGCTGAGCTGGAACAGTCTGGCTCTGCACTCAGGCCTGCTAGATGATTGTTATAAATGATTAAAAGTTACCAGAAAGCAAGGCAGCATACAGGGATAAACAATCTCCATCTCCTCTGCCTGCAAAGGGCCTGGGAGACAGGCAAGGCACAGTGGCTCAGGAGATTTCAAGCAGACTCCTTTCAGTCAAACTCTAGAAACTCAGGGTCAGAACAAAAAAAACCAAAACACAGCCAGCCAGGGCAGGGTAGAATGGAGGTCACCAGATGCTTACATAAAACTTTCAAAAACATCACTGTAAGAAAGGTTGTTAATCATTATAAAAGTCCTAATGTCTCAGACACTGTCTGGCTCTCAAACTGCAATTAGATTACCAGAAGGAAGACACACACGCGCAAACATGCAACTACACACAGCCTCCAACTTGTACCAGTTTGACTGCTGGAATGCCACTGCTGTTTGGCTGATATATATTGCTCAGAAAAATTGAGATTTAAGCAGCCAGTTGTCAATGAACATAACTTAAGGATTCAGGACATGAGTCTTTTTAAGAGGACCTTCTTGTGGTCATCCTCTGCATCTTCCAATGCAGGCAGTGCAAACCAATGTCAAAGCAACAGGGCTACTATACCCCGAGTTCCCCAGAGAGGGCATTTTACAGTCACATGTCTCCAAAGCACCAGATCAGCCTGACATGCAGCAGATCTCATGCTTCTCACACACTGTTTCCAGTCTCCCTTTGCTGTTTCTAGAACTCCCAGGAGTCCATCCACCGGAGGCCGGCCATGGGGCTGCTGGGGTCAGAAGCCATGGGTCCTATCATCCCATAGGACAGAGGATGGAAGAGGTAGAAGCTGTGGAAAGAAACCAAACACCCGTCAGAGACTGCACCATTTTCTGTCTCAAAAACATTGCAGCAAGTTAATTCACACAGATGTCCTAAGAGACCTTTGTTTTGGGGGCTGCTCTAAGCTCCACTGAGAACTTTCTAATTTCTACTGAACACAACATATACATAACACACGGGTTTATCACAGGTAGTATTTTCTCTTAAAAAGCAACAGCTTTCAGGAAAAGCCAGCTGAGAAAACCCAAAGCAATGAAGAATTTGCATGTGTTTGAGGCATGTGGCACCATCCGACATGGGGACTAGAATTAGAAGCCACCGAGCAGAGGGTTTGGAGGCAAGTAGTGTTCACACTGAGTGCTGGGGTAAACAAAAGATTCCCTGCAATGGAAAGATATTTTATAATGCACTACTGGGACACAGATGCTGAATCTAATAAAATTTTAGGGTTTAGGATAGGGCTTGATGTTGTGAGACAAGTTCAGAAGAAATGAGAGGCCGAGACAAAGGTTAATTAACATGCACTAAGGTTTTCATTCAGACAGTGACTGTCACACATTCAGGAAAAGTTCAGCTTTCGGCACTCACCTGTACATGATGAGCAGAACCAGCACAAGGAACCCCCCTCCATATATTTTTCTAGCTGTAGTGCTGGACGACAAGAACCCAGCACAGAACTTCAGTAGTGTGTCCCAGGTGATTCCTAGGAGAAGGCAGAGGTAGAAGTCAGGACCAATGCAGAGGCCAAAGAAGAGGTGGCTACATTCAGCCACAGACTGGGCTAACAAAGTTCTGTAACACCAGAAAACCTTCCTGATTTTTAAATTAATTTACCTTGGTAACCTTCAGAACTACAAGGACTATTTTGTATCAGCAGTAGGTTCTATTTTCCTACCTTTCATTTGGAATAAATGCAAAAGAGATCTGGGCCCCAGCATGCTAAGTTGGTACAAAATCACAGAAAGAACTACCAAGACTGAATTATAAACAGACGTGACAGAAAAGTGGGGGCAGCAAACAAAGGGAAGTAAAGTATAAAAGCATATGTAAGAACAGTGACACAGCAGAGAACAGGAATCAAGTCTCTAAATTTAAATGCCCTAAGTGCTAGACATGACTACCTCTCCAGCGTGGTAACAAAAAAAGACAATTTGGCACTACAAGCTGCTTTGTGAAAAACATTTTGAATGAGTCAATGTTTTCAAGCACTTTGCACAAGCAAGCAGAAAACCAATTAAAAAAAATATATACATACTATTTAGCCTGAAAACATTCCATTTAACAGAAACATCTTCTCCCAGACTTCAGTACTTACCTGTCAACATGCTGGAAAAAACCATGGCAGGAAAGTAGTGGTGAAAGTACAGAACTCTGCCCATCATAAAAAAAGGGAGGTAATGAAGGAGCCAGCCCAGCATGATCTGCCCTCCACCACGTAGCACAACTCTAGACAGTTCTGGAACACAAACAAACAGACTTCAGCAGAGAGCAAATCAACTACAGTTCCTGTTTGCAAGCCTTATCACAGTAAGTAAACTCAATAGGAATGAGCTTTGCAGGAAGTCATGTACTGGTCTGAAATTGCTCCAAAACTCTGCATCATCCTCACTGCATTCTTTCTAAACATACAAACACTTTTCAGGAGAACAGTTACCAGAAAAAGATATACAAAAGCGTAAATCTCAAGGGACTGGCCAGAGGTTGATCATGCTCTGTGTTAAGACCAAACTTGCAGTTTCTCAGGATGTACATCAGGCTAATTACATCATTTCAGCTTCTGGTAGTTTTTATTCTCTGCAGTGAGACTACAAGCCATGGATATGATCACTTTGCCAGCCTTTCCTGGAAAGAAGTGTTGCCTAGGTTTCAGAGCCCAGGGAAGGGGCTGAGAGCTCCGGTGTCTGCATGCAGCTTAGCCAATAACTTACTGTGTAACTGAACAGTTTCACGTCACATTTTAGAATTCACTTGCCACAAAAGAACTACAAAATGAAGCAACAATCGATATAAACTGAAATGGTCAAAGTATGACTTATTAGGGTTGTTAAAAGCTCTACAACCTTGGCATTGGACATAACAGAGGATCATTGCATCTCCTGCATTTGTCACTTGCTTTTCATAGACGTCAGGAAACACTTCCTATTCAAAACACCATGCATACTACAGTAGCATAGAGCACATGCAAAGCTTGAGAGCAGGGCATTGATCCAACTGGTCTGTCTCCCTTAAAGCCAATCCAGGAAGGTCCTCGCAGTATTTCTGTTAAATATCTGTCCTGCTCACTGTTAAACACATTTGAGATATGAAGCTCCCACTCTTTCCCTTGTGGACATGGCTTGATAACCTAAGCTCAGTGGTTTCCCACCTTTGGCACACGAAGTCCTGCCACACTTTTAAGGTGCCTGAAAAAGGCATCTGTGAAAAGGAAGCCTATTATCAGTAACCTATGTGGGGTAAGTATCTCTACTAGGTAAAACCTCTTGAAAGCCTGCAAAGCAGAACAAGCAAAAAAACATGGGACCAGCAAATCTCTGCATCAGGAAGGTTTCCCTGACATACATTTTATCACCTTCTCCTACTGGCATGGCCAGATCAAATGTACTCTTTCCAACGCACCTGGTTGTTTCTGAGGTGCAGTAGTCAATGTAACTGACAGCAACTGCAGCCAACATTTTGACTCTTGAGCAGTTCGTAAGCAACTCCCATGCTAGGCTGGGTGATCACTTGCAGAGCAGAGCTGACATGTGAGCTACTGACTAATCTAAGCCCTTGACTCCTGCAAGAAAATAAGGCAGCAAAAGCCTACTGAGACTCCTATCTTTGGATCACCTTAAGATGCCAGCTTATACCCAGTCCAGCTCTGTACTCTCCAGAAAAGGAGTGGTAAGACTTTTGAAGAACCACTGACCACATTTCCTGCCTGTTAATCACTTCCACAGCTCTTCTCTTTGGATAAGCAGGTTTCTCAGGGCCCTTGCTGACTTGAGGATTTCTGATCAAATCTAACAGGCTTAGGAAGTTTGGCAACTCATCAGGAATGGTCTGCCATGCAAAAAGTGAGATTTATTCATCAGAGTGATTATTTCTAGTATGGAACCTTTCATTAACAGTCACAGCATTGAGTGCTACACTTTCAAAGCACTATAAGCTTTAGTGTTTTGTACATACAGCTGCCTTGAGTGTATTTTGTTTAACTCCCAGGGTTTTAAAACAATATTTTAAAAAGATTTTTCATTTTTTTAATACAGGAGTCCCAAAATGAGCTTTCCTGTATCAGGAAACCAGGATGTTATAATAGGGGTTCTACAGGGCAGGAGAGATAGGAAGACTGACCTCACCTTTGAGTTCAGGTGTCAGCTGGACACCTCTCTTCAGGGTCACTGCAGTGGAAACTGCTATCAGAAGATATAACCCAATAGTGACCAGATTTAGCCACCAAACCACCTACATAGGAAAAAAAGAGAGATTTGGGACTTTAGGCTGGACACAGGAATGCACATGCGAGAGGAAATGAAAGCTACATGCAAGCATAAGAGTACAATTAGGGAGGCAGCTGAAAAGCAGGAAGAGGAAGAGAATCACTGTCACTGGCAGAAAAGTAAGCTAAAATTTTCTAAAGACATTGGCTTGGAACCTCCCACTCTAACTTACCGGGTTTCCCAGCAAATAGACCCGATAATCAGTCTCATTGACACCAGAAAAACGCAGGCCCTGAAAAAACAGATCAGAAGGAATTAAAATGGGTTTACATCAATCCAGTTTGTATTTTACACAGTGTCAGGGGGCGGGGAATTCCCATCCATGCAGCTCAGGTGCTACAAAATAAAGCTGACAACATCTTCAATGCAATTAAGAGGTGCTATGCTTCAGGAAGCACAGCAAAAGCACTCAAAAACAGAAAGGAAGGTTGATTGATCAAGGTACCTGGTAGTTGATGGGCCAGTGCCAAGGTTTGGATGTGACTTCATTGTCCTTTGGTTTGAGGCCACTGTTTCCCTACAGATAAGACAAAATTTAAATGAGCAGGCAGTTATGCTGCAAAGTCTGACCAGAAATGTCTGGGTACACAGGCATGAACACTCTTCCTGAGTAAAGGCTATTTTCTGACTACATAAACACATCATCTTTCGGAGATGGCCACAACGAGGACAATAATGTTTTAATATCACTGAGCAAGTGAAAACCTTCTTTGTGTATCATTAGAGGCAACATTCATTTCTCATCTGCAGCTTTTCTGTCACAGAGGGTACATGTTGCATAAGCAAGATCTTTGTCCATTAAGAGACTACTTTGACAGGTTTCCCTCCACTCTGAAACAAAAGCTTCAGAAAGATTATTTCCATGGAAACTCATGCAGGTGTTTCCTTACCTGAGACAGCACTATCACTGGTTACCATGGAAATGCTTAGCATTGATAACAATTTGCCTGACTACCTTCTTTCTTTTAAAAATCTGAGCAGAGCTTTACGAACAGTAGCAAATAAAACCTTAGACTCCTTTCTCAAAATAGTAACTTATCGTTCTTCAGGCAAAGGACTGAGAAGCTGAAAGCAGAAGGGCTGTGGCCAAGAGCACAAAGAACAACCATGGGGAGAGACCGTAACAGAAAATATTAAATCCAGCTCTTTTTTTTATATATTCACGGATAAATAGAGAAGAGGAAACCAGAAAACACAGCACCCTGGTGGAACTTCAAAAAAAAAGCAGATGCTTCCATTTTCAATACAAACATTTATTGTTCTCCTAAGTGTCTGTTCAGCTAATTTTCCTGACTGACCACAGCAATATCCTTTTGTGTCACAAATACTGATTTAACTTTAAAACCTTCCAGCAGGGTAGAGAAAATTTCGAACTCTCCTTTAAAGAACTGAATTTTAGCAGTGGAGGGATTATGTAATTAGGCTGTAGCTAGATCACTCCAACAGCAGAGCCAGGCATCAAGCCTGAGCCTTCCAAACTTTTGAAAGATTTAGCTGCAAGACCACCTCTTTTTCTAAGTATAAATTCAAGTAGGTTGCTGGGGCATGTAAATTCTGCCCTAGCTAGCAACCATCACCCAGATATCTCAGAAAATGCTATTTCCTTTTAATGCAAGAGAAAGGAGGAAAACTATAACCTAGAATTAATGATATCCTACCCGAATCATAACCATGTGGGATTCTAGTAGAATTTCTGCAAAAGAGGGCTTCAAAACATCGAGGCTGATATTGGGCACTTTAGAAAAGAGAGAAAAATAGATTAGAAGTCTGTATGGCTTACTTTTATTTGTCTCTTTCATAATAAACTAAACTCTCTTCTCCCGTGACAAATCTGCTTCTAGCACCTCTGAATTCCCTACACAATTCATTCATATTCTGAACACAGAGGCTTGCAGTCAAAAATATCCCCCAGTGAATTTCACAACTGACATACGCCTAGATTCCCTCCTTTATTTCCAGGAGCAAGACAAATAGACAGAAGTCCAGGAAATAAAGATATTAGTATTTCTAGCTGAAGTTAGAGACATATTGTTCACAGGCTGATGTTTATCTGTAAATGAGCCATGAGTGTGGGAATGCAGAGTGCATTACAACAGAAGAGGAAATTCTACCAAGCCAACAGCCCAGGATGCCTCTCCTTTGGTTCGCATACAGTCGCTCCGAAAGGATGAAGAACACCAGGATTTTTAATAACTCAGAACTCAGCCCCAGTCATCTGCAATTCATGGAATTAAAATTGTATTGAATAATTCAGGCCAAATGAGGCTGCGATACATTAACTCCTGGATGAGGCTGCGAGGCCCATCTGTCATTATTAGCAAACTGTCACACTTCTATTAATTTCTGCAGTCGTTATTTAGCATGTCCCCAGTAAGAGAAGGAAAAAAATACACCAGAATAGGGTGGATCCTGGCTGTTTGAAAAAAAAATTAAAATCATTGAAGTATATATGACACACTCATATCAACAATAATTCCCTATTAGACCAATGACATTAAAAATAACAGCCTGTACTGTAGTGTCTGTAAAACTTCACACTTTTGTTACCCATAAAGATCTCAAAATCCTTAAAAAAGTCTTTATACTTCCACTACATTTGAAGCATTATCACCAGCCTACAGTACAAACAGTGAAGTAGAAAAAGACTGTGCATCTTGGAACAACTGGCTGAAGTTCAGTAAGTTTGCACTTGAGCTGGGAAAGACCACATCAATTCCAAACACCGAATGACAGTTCTTGCCATCTGACAGCTCATCCCTTCCTTTAACAGCAAGCCAAGATGCACTCTCAAAGGAAAAGGAAATCATTTACTTACACTTAGAGTTAATATGATCTTCAAAGTTCCAGAGGGAATTGGGAGTCTCCTTCAGGTATGGTGTGCAGGTGACTTCCACTTGTTCCCAACCCCTGAGGAACATCAGAACAGTCAGACACCACTCCACAAAAGGTCACTCAGTATTTCCAGTTCATGTCTGATTGTTTTCCCCCATTCAGCTTTATACTTCCCCATAACACCTACCGTACCACTCAACCCCAGCAGCTGCATCCTTACATGCTCTAAGCACCATGTAGAAACCAAAACAGATTTGTAAGGCAGCCAACAGCAAAAGTTTAATGAATATTTGAACTAAATCTCTAACTTCGAGCATCTAAACTTAAAAACCTAGGCCCATACATAAGCAGTGGGATTTCTGAAGATGATGCATATTGACAACTAGAAACTGCTTCAAGTCAACCCTTAGTCTCTTCAGAAGAAAATCACCATTGTTAATTTAAGTCAATCCACACCTACATCAACTTTATTACAGAAACAAAAGAAGGGCTTTAGAGGATCCTACCAACTGTGCATTTAGTCTGTCACTCTATCCCTAGCAGGTCACATCAAACACTTTGGGAGAAAGTGCATCAAACCCTGCAGTAATGTGACAGATTAATACAGAATTTTCTATCAATCACCGCTTAGCAGACTTAACTTCACTAATTAAATAATTCCCTTAGTTAATCATCACTTAATTCTCTGAAGGACAGTGATTACTCCCCTTTAAATTCCTAAAAAAGATAAATATAAAAATCCAATATACTCTAACCACCCTTATTTGCAGTTAACTATTTTTCCCCTCAGCAATTAACGTCATTGATACTTTGCAGCAACAACTTCCCTTCACAAGGTAAGTTTGTGTTACACCCCTTTTCTTGAACACTGTTGACAGAGGCAGTGATTTTTAATTTTTTTTCAAAACCAATCACATTATTTACAAATTCTACTGGTAAAGTCTAAATGGCACTTGCTTTCCTGACCAGGCGCTCACTAGAGGTATCTGCCTGCACTCGCTATGATTCAGCATCCACAGGATTCCTTAGACGCTCCTTTTACCATAACACAGCAAAGGGAAACCTAAGCTAGCAGTAACAGGGGCTGCTCTGGAAACAAAGGCAATGTGAGAGCACAGCCCGCTGCTTCAGCATCCCTGTTAGCATCCCACACGGTACAGCTTTGCAGATACAGCAGCTTCCCTGGCATTAGTCTGGATGTCTCTGCATATACCTCATTTAATGATGAAGATATATAATGATGATGAAGATAGCTAATGATGAAGATATACAGCCAACTATATCCTAGGCTGCATCAAAAGAACTGTGACCAGCAGACTGAGGGAAGTGACTCTGCCCCTCTACTATGCTCTGATAAGACCCCTCCTGGAGTACTGCGTCCAGCTCTGGAGCCCTCAGCACAGGAAGGACATGGACCTGCTGCAATGAGTCCAGAGAAGGGCCACAAAAATGATCAGAGGCCTGGAACACCTGTCCTACAAGGAAAGGCTGAGAGAGTTGGAATTATTCAGCCTGGAGAAGAGAAGGCTCCGAGGAGACCTCATTGCCACCTTTCAATACCTAAAGGGGGCCTATAAGAAGGGTGGGGACAGGCTTTTTAGCAGAGCCTGTTGTGATAGGATGAGGGGTAATGGTTTTAAACTGAAGGAGGGTAGGTTTAGGTTAGACATAAGGAAGAAGCTTTTCACCATGAGGGTGGTAAAACACTGGCACAGGCTGCCCAGAGAGGTGGTGGATGCCCCCTCCCTGGAGACGTTCAAGGCCAGGTTAGATGGGGCCCTGAGCAACCTGGTCTAGTGGGGGATGTCCCTGCCCATGGCAGGGGAGTTGGACCAGATGACATTTAAGGTCCCTTCCAACTCAGGTTATTCTGTGATTCTGACTCTGTGACAATCCAAGGACTTACCAAATCAGAACCCCTGCTAATAGCAGCTTGTTACCATTGCCCTCACTTCAGATGCTGCACTCAAAAGTGGCAGAAGGTCTTTCAACCACAAAAGAAATTAATACCAATAAAAAGAAACTTGGAGAATTATGGTATGGAACAGCATGAACTGCCCCCAATTCCACCAATTTTTGTGAATCCCAAGGATAAAATAGGCCTCGAAGAACACAGCTGTCATCCTCTCCTGGACTTACCAGCTGACAAGATTTGCAACCACATCACACTTGGATCTCTTAGTAAGGGAATTATTTTTCAGAGCTTTATGCCTTTACTGTAACAGACTGCATAACCCTAACCCAGATCTCCCCCTCTGTACCTGCTAGTCACTTTTTTACTCTTTTAATGATGAAGAAATGAAGGAAATGTTATTGCTTAGTTTAAAGGTACCATTTTGGTAAAAGGAACATGTCAGCCCAAGGCCTCGTAGGGGTGGAGGGGGATTACAAGCTATTTACCATTTCGGCAGAGTCTTTCCAGAAGAGCCCAATATACACCCTGTGGCCACGTGGGTCAGCCGGACCTGACTCCGCAGGACTTTGATGAGCTTCCCAGCCTTTCTGCCCACCACTTCAATCCGCCAGAAATCATTGGAGTCTCCTGTTCCATTCTATCATGCAAAAATACCATAAGAGAAAAGAAAACACAAAAAAGCAAAAAAAACCCCAAAACCACCAAACCAACCCCAAGACACACAGGATTGAAGCACTGCAAACAGGAATGCCTGAAACTCTAATGATGGCAAAGCTAGACAAAGGAACTTGGGCTATCCTTGCTCAGACTTCATGTAAGAGATTCCCCATCAGAAAAAGATTATTCTAGACATGAGCAACTACTCACAAATACATTTTTATCTTGGCAACCTTAAATTTTTTTGCTTCCAATTCATACTTAACTGTGGCTCAGAGTTACATTTTCAGTGGGGGTAACTTGGCAGCTTCACAAAAGGGGTTTAGGCAACAGCCCCTTTTGTTTGGAAATTCAGCCCTCAAAGCAGGTTTCATTTTCATGATTCAAAATTCTGTCATCATTCTGTCAAAAAAAGGCACTTGTCTATGTGACAAGGCCAAATGTATAAAATAATACCTGTCAGAGCAACTTCAAGGTTGCTCAGTCTGGCATTTCTGGAGGTGAATGCTGCCAAAGCTAGACTGGCAGTATGAGCTCAAGTTAGTTTCCTGTCTGTGTTCACATTAAATAGACCTTAAATACGAGATAAGCTGTTTCATACTAAATCAGTTTTTCCTCCAGTATTGCAGATGCACATCTATCACCTTGGCTAACAAACTGAAAAAGCAAGAATAAACCCCCTCGGCACGGTGTGAACTCTTCCCAGAAGAAGGGGCTTTTGTTTCATCTTGCCATTCACTTACTATTCCATAGCCAGTGACCTGAAAATGCTTCCTTGTCAGGGGAGCCTCGTGCTGGTGACTGTGAAGATTTCTAGTAGTTCTGAAATGAAATGTAAAGTCAAACCTTGTTTTGTTTTTGTATCTCAGTCAATTTGTGGTCAGAACTTTGGTTTGAGCCCAAGAGCTGCCAGCACTTGGGCCACTGGATTGCAGCCGAGGGCAGGGCAGGACAGAGCCTTGGCAGAGATGGGGCCACAGTGAGACTGCCGCTCCCCGCTCTGAGCTTGTGCCACACGGGGCCATGCTGGAGAAGGGGGACAGCTGACCAGATCCCTCCCTCCAGCTGCAATCCACCACTTCCGAGTGGAACGGGCACTGCTGGCTGTGGGGCTGCTGTCTAATGAAGCGCCAAGGTGGGACTCGCGCCCTGCTCCTGCAAGCAGCAAAGCAAGACCCGACCTCTCTTCATCACCAGCTTTGCTTCTGAGGGGAAAGCGTGTCCCGCCGAGCCAGCTGCGGGGAACCAGCAGCCCCCATGCACGGGGGGTAGGGGGGGTCCAGTGGCCCCCACGTACAACGGGGGCGACGAGGGGAGGGACACCTGCGACAGCGCCGCGCTGCCACCGCCTGACCCGCAGCTCCCCGCCTGCCTTCCCGCCCATTTGGCAGCAAAACACAAAGCTCGAGGCTTTTTCCTTTCCCTTAAAGCTTAACACACTCTGGGAAGCGGAGCACAGCACGGAGAGCAGCACGGCCCGACTGCCAGGCTCACAAGTTCAGAGCTGCTGTTGGGAAATCAAAGCCACGGCAGCACAGAGCGCTGTGGCACGGGGATATCACACTGGATGGTTAAACACCAAGTCACCGGGTTCCCCTGCTTCCTCTCAGACATTCCCTATGGAGCAGGAAGGCACCATTCTCATTAAACGTGTCCCACCGCCGTGACCTCGGTGCTGTTGAGAGCCTCGGTGGGTGGTGCTGCCTGCACACGGATAGGACACCTGCAGTGCACTGCCAAAAACCCCACACCATCTGCCTGGAGAACTCAGAGTGGGGACAAGCACCAGACTGAAGGTTCTGAAATGGCTTCCTTGCACAAGAGTTATCCTTAACACTGCACCGCACACAGCCGAACAAACCCTCTGCTCCTGAGGTTGGTGTTTCTAATGACGTTGTGTGCTTCTGTTAAAAGTTCCCCATTTAACAGACACCCTTCAAAACGTAAACCACAGGTGAAAATCTCCACAAGCTCCACACTGGAAATGCAGACACACACCCAGCTCTGCCACAGCCCACTTGTGCTGGCCTAACCACTCCAGCAGGACAAATCCCAAATCCCACCAATTCTATTCAATCACACAATCTCTCCGAATCCCAGAAATCATCCTTACTCTTTATGTTCCAGACGAATAATATCTCCGTGCCTCACAAACTCCACAGGGCTCGAGGGGTCCGACAGATCTGCTGAGAGAAGGCAAACTGATCATATCAATGCACTGACAAACGTATCGGGGTCTTGGAAGGTTTCTCAGAAACATTCATGCCTCAAGCCAACAACACAAGGCAAACGAATTTGTGTAGGCTCCAAGCCTGGTGTAAATCACTGCTGGAGTTTAAAGACCAGCCCCGAGGGCTACTCTGAAGAACATGGCCCCAAGCAGCACATACTGTCTTAAATAAAGAAGATGCCTCATCAGGCTAACTGAACACCAAAACTACATCTAGATTTATTTCATGAACTCCAAAATGACTCCTACAACACTGACCATAATTTTGTTAGGTTATTTGCGTTTTTTGTTCTTTAGACAGTTCCTGTTCATTTTTATATACACGTGCTGCAGGTGAAGAAAGGAAACTCTGCCAGACCAAACATGCCTCAGCTACGCTATATGATATTCTACAACAACATCTGTATGTACAAACCATAGATGTTCATGTTTAGTACTCTTATCTTGCCCCAAGCAAACATCCATCAAAGCAGTTGAACAGACTGCATCACAACGTACCAGGACCTGACTTATCCAGGACCCACAGCCACAGTAACAGATCCCACAAAATACCGAGTTCAGATTAATTTCCTCTCTGTTATTTGCAGCCCTGCCTAGCTGAAAAGGTGTCAATGCAACCTTCAGCTGAGAAAAGCTTATTTACTTCAGCTGCACAATCTGCTAAACCAAAACCACAGTAGACACAAACAGCATTAATGAAGATGGAGCCAGATTCCCCTTGTTCTTCCTCCTCTCTCCCTTGTATCTATGAACAAAACTTTGTTCTGGAGGAAACTCAGAATATTTAAGTGAAAAGCTGCAGCAGTTATAGAAGGCACTTGGCTGGTATTTGTTACCTGTATCCGAATCACGTTTCTTTATAATCCACAGGTTATTCATATCTTTATGTAAGTAAGCAGTGACCTGAAAGCACAGGATAAGTTATTTTAGCAAAGGAATGCACCTCTAACATAAAAATCCTGGGATGACTTTTATGGTAGTGTCCCCTAGAAAGTCAGTTTCTGGCCAGTCCTTAACCCATATCACAGATTTTCTTCAGAAGAGAAGGCTCTGGGGAGACCCGAGCAGAGCTTTCCAGTACCTGAAGGGGGCCTACAGGAAAGCTGGAGAGGAACTTTTTGTGAAGGCATGTAGTGACAGAACAAGGTGGAACGGTTTCAAAGTTAAGGAAGGTAGATTTAGACTGGATATTAGGAAGAATTTCTTTACTGTGCAGGTGGTGAGACACTGATCACAGGCTGCCCAGAGAGGTTGTGGCTGACCCCTCCCTAGAAGTGTTCAAGGCCAGGTTGGATGGGGCTTTGAGCAACCTGGTCTAGTGGGAGGTGTCCCTGGCTATGGCAGAGGGGCTGGAACTAGATGACCTTTAAGGTCCTTCTCAACCCAAATCATTCTGTGATTCTATGATTCATAGCCCATACACACAGGAGCACTACACTTAATGGCAGTTCACACCGATCATGAGTAACAGCCTCCAACCACATAGCTTGATCTCCTCTCACCCTGCTTCAGAGACTTCTTCTACAACAACAGGACATCCAAACTTGAACTTTTTGAATAATCACTGACCAGCATCAGAACCAGGAGATGAAAACAGCACTGGCTTTACAGACAGGAATCACTGGTAGAGAATTATGACAACAGGCTGCCTGTGACAACCATAATACTTCTGCCAAAAGATCCAGGCAAGGCAAAAAAGATCCAGGAATCAACTACCAAAGCCATACATGCTAGCCAGCTAATCCTTACTGGCCTGCTCAGACTCCCAGAGAGTAACCACTCCTACTGTTACCATGGGCAGGAGAGACTACCTAGTCCCAGGCTGTTGCTCCCGAGGGCAACCTTCCCAAGCAGCATAAGGAACTGTTCACTTTGCTCACTCTCCTCTTCCAGCAGCAGCAAGCCCTGCTCTGTGGGACCCTAGACCAGCAGATGGCCCAGTAGGTGGGTGAGAGGTAGAACATACACGAGTGTCTCAGGGTGGGGAAAAAGGGAGAGCTGGAGGTGGAACCTCATACCTAGAGGTTATGTCATCAGGAGAGGAGGGAAAGGAGGCAGAGAGATCACCGCCTCCATCTTTTTCTCCCTACATCTCCTCCAAGTTCCAAATTCCCTTCCCCTCTCCACAGCCCCCGAACTGTCCCAGCCCCCTACCTCTGTCCTACCTCCAGGGCAGGAAGCACAGGGAGGAAAAGGAAACCTTCACCCTTTCCCACTTACCCTCAAGGAAACTCCAATCAGCGTTCAGTCCAAATCCCCCGTCCCTGTTTTTAGTGTCATAAAGCACACACTGCACTTGAATTTTGCTTGTCCTTGAGCCAGTTTTGGTACGACATCTCAATCTACTCTAATAAACATCAATGTCACAGTAGAGTACTGGATTTTTTAGTTGGGAAGAACAGCAGGAAAAGAAGATCTGAGACAAAGTTTTCATTTCTGAAAACTTCTTCCTCACCACAGAGACTGAAGGGAGTTAAAAAACAAACACTTGTTCTATCACAACTTTCTTTCAAGGAGCTCAGAACAATTTTTAGATGCTAACATGCAAACTGTAAAATACATCTTGGGAAAGCTGCAGAAGATTTGTGAAGCTTGATGACGATGAAAAAAATTAGAAATTCACTTAATTTTTCTACTACTTAATTAGTGATCGTTACATGATTTCTGATTTTTACTTTGATTTATTGCTTAATTATTTAATCAGAAACCCTTAGAGAGTTCTGAGAGTTTAATTATGGTTAGCTCATGAACGTATAGATATTTAACTTAATGAGCAAAGCCTTACAAATTCTTTGGCAACAGATGAGGAAAGCAAGGCACAAGAGGAGAGTAATTCACGTAAGGTCACAGAGGCCAGTGGCAGGAGTGAAAACAACACACAGCAGCCCTATTCTGTTGCTTTTAAAACACAGCAATGACACTTAAAAGGTAAAATGATGTATCTGTTTGAAACAGAAGTTTACAGCTTTCCATGAGGTAACAAAAGCACTTCCATTATGGAATATGATTTTTGAGTCCTCCTGGCCTCCATCTATGGAGGCTCGCTACTACAACAAAGCCTTGTTACTGTAAGCCACCTCTCTGGTGACTTTTTACTCAGACTTCCAAGCCAAGTGCACAGCTGTGGCAGTGAGAGGGTAACAGCTGTCGAGTGAATACAGAGCTCCTGTCACCACAGCACTAAAGGCAACGGGAGTGAGCTGATGGTTGTAGTCAGAGGCAGTACCACTGCAGTACGCTAACCTGCTGCTGGCGTGCCCCAACGCCCTCTGGGTAGAGGTGCCAGTGGGAGTGAAGGTATCCCCCTGCCATCCGAAGGTTCTTCATTGTGACCACAGACCCATACGCCAAGTCTACATGGGAAGGAAAGGAGAAAAAAAGGCATAAGGCAGCTCTTCTGTAAACATCTCCCCGGGTAGTCTGCAGTGCTCCGATTAGGCACGCGTTCTGCTTGGTTTTGATGAAAGCTCATTTCCTGTTTGACACATTACTCCACACAGCTCATTTCAAGCTTATCTTGCATCCCCAACTGTTACATAACATTTGGCTGAAACACTTAGAATTCTCCCACCTAGTTTTAACATAAACAGAAGTGCTGGTTCTTTTGTATGCAATTTCAATAACGACAGGTTTGATAGCTTCCCATATGAATATGTGGTCAAATTAAAACATGATCAAGTTTGAAAAGCATGGGACTACTCTGAAGCCCAACCTCTACGGCAATACAAGAGGGAAGAGAGGCAAGCTCTTCTAACAGTGGAGCTGGTACGCTGGCTTCAGACACCTTCCTTCATAGCCTCCCAGCACAAGTGGGAGAAAAGTCTTTGAGAACGGACCTGATGATGCTCTCCCAGTAGCAGCTCTGGAACAGGGAACAGTCAGCAAAAAGCTGAAGTAATCAGAAAGCTAAGCCATAGAATCATAGAATGGTTTGGGTTGGAAAAGACCTTAAAGATCATCCAGTTCCACCCTGCCATGGTCAGGGACACCTCCCATTAGACCAGGTTGCTCAAAGCCCCATCCAACCCGGCCTTGAACCTTTCAGGAAGGGGGCATCCACAACTCCTCTGGGAAACCTATGCCAGTGTCTCACCACCTTCAGAGGAAAAAAATTCCTCTCAATATCCAATCTAAAACTACCCTATTTCAGTTTGAAACAGTTCCCCCTCATCTATTCACTACATACCCTTGCAAAAAG
>VZRW01000749.1:0-106280 GCA_013398125.1 Aegotheles bennettii
TTGCTGGGTCCAAAACTGGCTGGGTCACCGAGTACAAAGTGTGGTAGTAAATGGAGTCACATCTAGTTGGCTACCAGTCACCAGCAGTGTCACCCAGGGCTCTGTTCTGGGGTCAGTTCCGTTCAATACCTTTATCGATGATCTGGATGAAGGCATCGAATGCACTGTCAGTAAATTTGCATATGACACCAAGCTGGACAGCAGTGTTGATCTGCCTGAGGGTAAGAAGGTGATACAGAGGGACCTGGACAGACTGCAGCAGTGGGTCAAGGCCAATTATATGGGTTTCAACAAGGCAAAGTGCCGGGTCCTGCACCTGGGCCACAACAACCCCATGCAAAGGTACAGGCTTGGGGAAGAGTTGCTGGAGAGCTGCCTGGCAGAAGAGAACCAGTGTCTTCTCCAAAGTAATGAATGATTGGACAAGAGGGAATGGTCTCAAGTTGCACCAGGTGAAGTGCAGCCTGAATTTTAGGAAAAACTTTTGTGCGAAAGGGTGGTCAGGCACTGGAACAGGCTGCCCAGGAAAGTGGTGGAGTCACTGTCCCTGGAGGTATTCAAAATACATTTGGATGTGACCCTTGGACACAAGGTTTAGTGGTGGGCTTGGCAGTCCTGGGTTTATGGTTGGGTTCGATAATCTTGAAGGTCTTTTCCAACCAGAGTGATTCTATGATTCTGTGATCCCTTTCTTCTCTGGAGTAAGTGCACTATATCTGTGCAAAAATAAAATCTCTTTAATTTTTACATTTCATAACATCCAGAATACTTGTATTCAAATGATTTAGTTACACTGTGTTGTGTAATCTGTTATTTGCACTTGTATAAATAGAAAGCAGTCCTTTTGGTCAGTCAAGCCAATTGAGATGCATCCCACTCCTCTAACTCCTCCCATTCAAGATCAAATTAAATACAAGTTCACTTCACTGGGCATGGGACCAGGTCTTTCGACCACTACCTTGTTATGTGGATTCTTAAGAAAATTAGTGGAATTTGTATTGACAGAAAGGAGTAAAAACATACACAATGAACTTAAATTTAAATAGGACCTTCATAGACTTTCTTGGCCCAAATCCTTAGAAATACTGTGCTAACTTTGTATATATATATAATACTAAAAAGAAGGACATTTAATCAACCAAGCATAACATGACCATTAACCCAATCTGAATACTGTTTTTCCAGTTTCCTGTGAGGAACTGTTCAAGTTGAAAAATGGAAATTCAATTAAATAATAATGAAAAAAGAGCTGGATAGGAAGAGATGTGGAAGAGAATGAGTGGATTATTTTCAAACAGTTAATGTATTTGAACAAGAGTTCAGATAATGTTCACACAATTAGTTTTTTAAACAAGACAAAATTAATTATAGAACTGCAATATCTAAGCCTGTTTTCGTATCAGGTTCCATAGTGAATGTACAGGCAATAAAGAGCTTTAAAATTTATTGTACTATATATGAAAACAAATGGGCAAAGTTTCCAAGGGAATTGAATATTTTTCAGTAATTTCTGTATTCCTGTCATTGGGTGTCAGTCCTCCCAAGAGCGTTCATATTTTCTTTCATATCCATTTTTTCAAACTGATTTTAAGAGTGTACTACATATTCAGGACTATATCTAAACATAACACGATGACAGTAAATTGGTCCCCTTATTAAACTATTATAAGATTAAGTACCAGAATCAGGGATAAAAAATAGTAGAAATGTGTACATTGAGGTAGCACCTTTCTCGGAAAGCTTATGGCTGTGTCTCTGACACAGAGGAACAATAAGAAACTGCAGACACTCATGAGTACTTGGAAATATCCTTTTATAAAACACAAAATTTGAGACTATAGCTTTCCATCATTAGATGGCAAAAAGCTCTCATTTAACAGTCTTTGTAGCATGTTGCATACATACCAAAGGGAATGAAACATGGAACTCTGGCAAAGCTGATTTCAGCTCTACTTGCCAACACTGCCTCACAAAGTACTTCATATTGAACAGGGAATAGTAACACACATCCAGTTTAAACTGCAAGGGAAATTGAGATGGACAGTTGGACCCATTGGGGGAAATTTTGTATGTGTAACTAATATTTATATGTGAATATTTATAGTAGCTAAATATTTATCTGTGAATATTTATATGTAATCATACAAAGGTAATAGATAAGGGCTTTGATCTGCAGTTCCAATAGCAATTACTGATTTGGCATGTCACTGTTGTTGGTTCAGCTGAACTTTTCAGAAACAAGAATGTCCACCAAATGGTTCATTGCTGTTTGATTCTGTGAAGGCAATGGTTTCTATTAAAAATTGACTATGTAGTTTATCTCCTTTTTACATAAATGTTGCACAGAAATTATTTTTATTTTAGGTAATATTTTTATTTATGCTAGCAGCTTACAGTTTTTTTAAAAAGTCAATCCTCTTTATATACTACAATATGAAATATACATCAAATTATCAAGGGAATCCTTATGTTTACTACAGGTTTAACAACAATGTTATGGGGTAGAATTAATTAAATCAGTTACATTAACTGTTCTTTTGAACATGAAGTCTTGGTTTAATTGTGTCAAGCTGGAGGATACTTACACAGTACATCAGCTCCTTATTAAAACATGTTTGCAAGCAATAAATATTATACTGTATCTTACAGAGCATGGGATTCAGCTCAGAATTGGGACTCTTGAATTTGGGTGTGTACATGTGATGTCTGAAATTCAGCTGTAATCTGTGGAGCTCTGTCAGCTAACCTGGCTGTTAATCTGCCAGGGCTGCCAGATACAACACAAAACTGATAGGAGACCTGTGTCTGTCTGGAGGTACAAATGGGGAAGGAATACCCCTTGTCACTACAATGACTCCAAATGCCTATGCTGGGCAACTGACTCTCACAGCAAGCTCCTATGGAGACACCTAATGCATAGACAGCTAAATTTAGGTGTCTCACACCTCAGAAACAGCAGAAGCTCTCTGAAACAGGAAGTGGGATTTTGGATATGGGGGAGATACAAAATTGGCCTATATTATACTTAAAGAGTAAATAGAAAATTCTTTAAGTATACATTTTACTGGTGGAAAAAGTTATTTGGTTGTATATTTTATTTTGCTGCAATGAATTGGTTGCAGTAGCAGAGACCTTTAAATGTAGCAGCAGTATGGATTGCTGTTAGGGTTTTCATGCAGACTGGGGCAAAATAACTGTCTACAGTAATTAAATTCCATAGTCATCCTTATATTATTTGCTTTTTATCATCAGTTATGACGATGTATGCAAAATTATTGCACTTTTTTCTTTTATGCTTACACTGGAAGCCATTATTTGTTCATAATTGGTAGATGGTGTCCTGGTCATTGTGTCTGTGTAGCTAAGAAAAATACAAGATATTGTTAACAATTTTCTGAAAAATTTATCTCCCATTTTTAGTTAAAATTACTGTAAAACATAGTTGCATTAGCTTACCCCTCAGGTGCTTTTAAAATTATGCTCTTTTTCATCAGGTTCCACATAACCCATGGTTTGCAAATAGTTTTGTTGCTGAAGGTTATAGTTTGCGGCTAGTGATTAGACAAGCTGCAAGTGGTACATCTAGTACCAAAGCTCAGTGGTACAGTAGTGTCTATGAACATTTTGAAGGCAAATGTGAGTATATGAACATTTTCAAATTCCGACAAGGCTCTGCTAACTAGCTTCCTTTTTTACACAGTAATAGGAGAAGAATGAGTCTCATTTGCAAGGGAAGTGGGATGTGAATTTTCCTTACTGGTTTTGTCATTTATGATCTTCATGGAAATCACCTTTAATATTAAAATTACTGACAAGGTAACCACTTTTGTTCCGCAGCTTTTGAGATCTTCTTACTAGCATTATCAGTGTGAGTCTCTGTTAAAAGTATCCTAAACTACAGCATGTGCAAACAACACACAAAGACGTTTCACTAGTCCCATATGTCCCTAGGAACTCAAGCTCTAGTGACTTCCACAGGGCAGGGATACATAGATTATAGACAGGTGACACCATGGCCCATAGTGATGCTTTTAAATCCATTTCTGCTGCAATGTGCAGTGTTGAATGACAATTCTTATTTCCTTTAACAGATTTCACTGTTTCCTGGTACTCTCAACAAATAGTGTCCCCAAAATTTACCTTCAGAGCTTTTTCCCAAGGCTTATATGTAAAATTAGGTTTTATACATAGTTAATACTAGGAAAAAGTAAGTTTTTAAATGCCTTTGCTTACTTTGCACATGAATCTTCTTCCGCCCTTCTTAAAGATTTATCAAGCCCTTGTAAAATCTTCCTGTGTTAATAAGAATCTTATCATAAATGGCTTTCCAAAACCCTTTTTTGTTTCTGGTTAGTATGCTGGCTTTTCCATCTTTCCTCATTAGTAGAAAATGTGGCATGGAAAATACAGTTTCAATTACATTTATTATCTCAAAGATTTACTTTAGGAACCCAGAAAACACTGAGACTCTGTAGAATATGAATTACTGGATTGAGTTTATATACTCATATACTCATATACTACCATATGCCTTTCTTCATGATTTGTTAAAAATGCCAATGCTGTTTGCAAAATCCAAATATTATATTGCTGCTGTTAGTTGACTCATAGGTTATATTTAAGACACTCAGGCTTCCTTTTAAACCTCATTGTTACAATTTCCACTTGCTTCTACAGAATTTTACTCAACCTTTGAGAATAAATTTAACTCCTGGAGCTATCAGAGAGATTGCAGGTGGTTTGGACCATAGATCTCTGCTTCATATAACTGCATGCATTCTCTTATTTGAGTAGTGTTTTTTTTTCCGACAGGGGGTTAGTTTATTCATTAGGGTGCCCTAATGTTATTTTTTACTGCATCCACAAGCACATTCATAAATTATTTGCACCACTGAAGAGAAAGCAAAAGGTAAAAAAGCTATGTAAAACTGTGATTTGGTAATTGCTCTTTTTTTAATGCTTCCCCAAACCTGTTATGCAGCTATGGAGAAATTGTTTAAACATGCATTAAAAGAGCCATCAGCTACATGTTTGAAATATATTTTGCAGATCTCTTCACATCTACTTCAGTTTTTTTGTCTGACAGAAGCATTTGACTTGATGAAACCTTGGTCCCCCATTTTTAGAAACGTGGGTGGTTTAATGCTTTGGTTTTATCTCTGAATAAATGATGACTGCAGATTAAAAATTCCCAGTTTCCTCTAAACCTTGCAGCACAAACTCTTCATAAAATTAGCATTTTCATCAAAATGAGCATAAACCTAATCCAGTATATTCTTTTTTTTCTTTCTGTGTGTGTTTTAAAAAACGTTTCTAGGATGGTCATTCTGAAAACAGGTTATGTACTGCTATTCTATTGTAAAAATGTAATCTTCCTTTTGTTCCATAGTCTGTGTACTTTCTGGAAGCATAGACATGTACTAAATTCATTACTGTGTAAGAATTTAATGTGAACAATATCCTGCCAGAATTTGTGGAGATTCTCTTCCTACTTTGTTGCTCTGACTACATCTTCATCTGCTAGATATGCTGAGTTTCTCCTTATTCACTTTTACTGAAAGCAAAGAGAGACTTAGCTTTGCTTTTACAATCTCACACTGACCTAAAAGTTTTCAGTGGTGTCACCCATTTCCCTCTATACATCATGGATTCTCCCTCACTCCAGACAGTTTCCCCTCTAGGCCTTGCAGTGTTTGCTTACTGGTTGCTTCACATTAGAAAAATTTTAAATAACATTTATATCACTCGTAAACAATATGCCTATCATCTTCATTACTGATTATTGTTAAGCATGTGATGGCAAATTTTTGTTTCACATCTTTTCTATTTTCCAACTCTTAGGTCCAAATAATTAAAAAAAACTGGCTAGGAAATCCATGACAAATATTCTTTCTATTCTTTTGTTTAAATGTTATATTCTTATTTTTATAATACCTAAATGGCCTAAGTTTTCCAAATTTTGCCTTTGGGCAAACTGTATTTCTATTGGCATTTAAAAAGTGGTCTAATCTTAATTACAACAGTTTAGAGTGCTGCAGAAATATAAATATTTATTAGTATATTTAGTAGTTATATATTCCATCTTCACATTTACATTAGAGTTCTTTTATTGCACATTCTTACTATGGTTATTATTGCATTACTACACTCCCAAGAGAGCTCCAGTAAAGGACCAGGACTCCATTTTGTTCTAAAAAAAATAAATATAAAAATCTAGTTCCTGCTCCAGAGCATTTGTAGTATAAATTTGCCTTGTCGTGTCCATTGCTCACAACTGTGGAACAGAGGACATTACTGTAAAGCCAAGGTTGCACAGTGACCTGTTCAATACATCTGGTGGACATCACTTACTGTTTTTAGTATCATAGGAGCTATGAGAGTACTCGCAAGACTCAGGCTAATCTGATCCATCTCAAATGTTCTTGCTCCTAAAAACATTGAGGTTATTTTAACTGGGGTGGCTGGTTTACTGTTCCTACAGCAGAAAAAGCAGTATGCAATCCGATAGAATTCATGGGTGCAGTGATTGACTTTCTAAGTATTGATAGATGAACCGAGTACATGCCCTCACCCCAGCTCGATGCCTGTTTTTTTAGCGGAAGAGAGGCTGGGGCATGCAGCCTCCATGAGATCCCCAGTCTAATTAACTGTAGGACATAGTACTCAGGGCTCACTATATAACACAACTATTTACAATTAATCAATGTGTATGGAAATTTTCTATTTGCTGGATCTCGTGAAGTTGAATTACTGGAGTTATTTTTGAGGTCTGTACAATGTTTTATATTCATCAGTAAATACGAATCGTGAAGCATACCTAACATTTCTGCACAACAACAAATATATCAATGTATGACACAGAGCTGTGAAACTGAAAAACTTGTCTCAGAAAATGATAAATGGATCTTCTGACATCTTCTCTACTTTATTCCAGAGAATTACAGAATAGCAAAGCTCTAAGCACGGGTTTTGTGGATTTCTTATTTACCACATATTCCTCACTCAAAGTAGAAACAAGGGAGAAGATGGGATGAGAGCCAAAGCAATACAAGCTGAGAGGAGAACACAGGGATAGCAGGAGCCAGATGTGGGGCTGAGCATATTTCACAATAGTTTGCTGACACTCCTGAAAACTCCAGGCAATTAATGGAACTGGAAGGTTCATTATATTATATTTGTATATGGTTAGCTTAGGGATTGTTCACAGTCAGAATGAGATTTGATGCTGGGATAATTTCATGTTGGATTTAACGTTATATATTTGGCAGCCTGTTTAGGGAACTTATGAATCAATGGAATACAACACTCACTGGCCCTGGTTTCATAAGGTTTTGTTAGCAAATGCCTTACTTTAAACACACCAGCTTGCTAAAGTAAAGAACATAGCATATATTTAAAGTCATGTTTAGCTGATTTACCTTGTAGAGCTCACTATTACTTGTACAAAGGATATCAGTGAAAATTTTAATGTCTAATATTTAATAACTCACTGTATGCATGCATTGTCTTTCATGAGACATTCAAAAGAAAACATCACTTCTACTTGATTTGTTATTTTGGGATTCATAAAATTGGGAAAGTATACCATTTTATGCTGCACTGGAGGTATAAATTCAGGTTTAAGAATATAGCTGATTATCTTTCTGTCTATACCAGCTTCAGGGCCATTTGCCTTTTGTCATTTGTCAAATGAGTTTTCGTGTAGATGGAGACAACTATACTGCAAGAATCAAGTCTTGATTCTTTATTGTTAACAATCTTCTTCTGCATCCATCTTGATGAAAATGCAAAGCGAATACCCATTGTCCTTTAATCTGCTGGAATGTTGTGTTGTTTTATCATTTGTTTAATGTGCATCTTTGAAATGATTATGCAATTTTGTGAATATTTGTTAAAAATTGCGTGATTTGTTAGGAACATCTACATCCTAAATCTCAAACCATGTCTTTAAATAGTATAACAAGATTACAATATTAATTTTTATGCCCGTTACTCTTCATAAGCAATTTTTTAGTGTATGGATAAGCCTTAAGTGCTGCATTTGAATAAAAGATTTCAATTAATTACATGAGCCAATAAATAATATCAACTTTAAGCTTGAATAGGTTCATATTTATTAATCAATTTTCCCATTAACATATGAACCAAAAAATGTATCATTTGTTTTTTCATATTAGATCACCTCAACCTAACAGTACATGTGCAGCTCTAAGAGTATTCTGCAAATTCATGAGGTAGTTAACTAGCAAGATAGTAAAAACTGTCTGTGAGCAGCATCAGCAATAAGGTGTATCAAGAGTAATTTGCCTCTCGAAGGTCTGTATTGGCCCTCCATTGTCAAGAGGCAGAGCAAGGTCCACAAGCGTGATAAATTGATTCCACATTTGTTACTGATAGACTAGAAAGAGAATTATTGCCATTTTGCTACTTCTCTGCTAAAGCTAATAAAACAGCTTAGTGATAAAATATTTGTGAAAAAAATAGGAGCAGAGTCTGTGCTGAGGATATGAAAAGGATAGATGTATCTTGGTAAATGCTTACCAAGTTATATCAGGAGATTTTTAAAATCAGGTTTTTTTATTTTAGTCCAAACAAGTTCCCATCATATGTTTGTAATAGAAATAAATACAGAAATAATTTTACCTGGGATCCAAAAAATATAAAACATATGTTGGGTTTGCTGGGGCAAAATTATATAGTTGTACTTCTTTGGGGTCTTGATTGGAAAATATCAGCACTCGGAAATATTAAATAATATTAATTAATATTAATAGGTACTATCAATGTATAGGTGGAATTATTCCAAGAGGAGTTGTAGAGGGCTTGTTTTACTTGGTTTAGTCCATAAGAAATGATCCAGCTTCCTTTAAATTGCACCTGGAGATTGTAGTTTGGACACCTTTAATCATGTAGAATCCATGGTTACAAAAAAGAAGAAAAAAAGAGAAACCATATGTATAATTCCTTTGCATTATAAAATTACCATTACATTAGATTCTTTTCTGCAGTAATCCTAGAATAAAAACATGATTTTCGAAGTTCTGCTTATGAAGAATGTTGGTTATCATTAAAAAAAAATATTAAAATTGTATCAATAAGGACAATATCTTTGATTTTCACTGGATAAATCTGCGGAAAAAAGTGACTCACAGTAACAATGTCAGTGAAGAGTATAAAAGTCTTCACTAAAATTAAATGGGTATGTTTGGTTTAATATTTGAAATACAGACTTTAATTCACTCTACTTTGATTTCAACAGACTGGGAGTTAGATTTAAGTTGGGATTTCTTTGGTTTGTGCATGCAGATCAGGGTTTTGATATTCTTTAATTGTAGTTCTGGGGTAAGGTTCATTTCCTTTCTGGATTTTTACTCATATCCTATCTATCTCTTGTATTTTCATGTTTTGTACAATCAATAGCGCAGATGGTGATTTTAATACAGATATACTGTATAGGAGAATCTAATAAAACTACATATCCAAAATAGTAGGGTTTTCATAACAGATGTGTGCAGTCAAAATAAATCTAAACAATCTCAAAGTCTCCAGGTGATGATATGCAGACAAAGACTACAGCATTTAATTAGGGGAAGACAGTTTTTACTCAAAGGAAAATACATTAATGTAATCAGAAGATGAAAATGGATTTGCAGTTCAAATAGCTTTATTTTAAAATACTTTATTTTAACCTCAGTAGGATTTTTCAAACTGAATTGTATACCTTAAGCATGGGTAGTTATCAACTAAATGCTGTTGTACTGAAAGTAACTACATAAAGCCCTAGGGACACATTATTTTATTTAAATTCAGTGTCCTGGATACTAAAAATATGTTTACATGTCTAAATATATCTATTGATATATAGTTATATACACTGTGTATATACATAGGAATATATAAAAATAAAGTATCTGTGTGTATATTTTCTTATATATCATATATATATACACACACTATGAATATGTGCGTCAATAACTCATATATTGTTGAAAACAATGAAGATAATAATCTTTCCTCCAAATCCATCCTCAGCTCTGACCAGCTGGAAATCACTCCCTGTGCTATAAACAAACTCTAGAGCTTTTATATCCTGGTTTGGGTACATTACTAATGTCTTTGTGAAAGTAATAATGAAAGAATAATAATTTTGCTGCTATTTTGCTGAGCTTGGTTAGAAAAGAAAAAAAAAGCAAGAGCAATTAGTCAGCAGATGTCAAATACACACTACAATGCAACCATGTAATTGATATTTGTTATTATTTTTTTCATTGTGCTAGTCTCTGTAAAAGACAGTTCTTTCACTGTATCGTATTTCTTAACAATTTTAGTGACAAATTAAAAGTAGCACATTTTTGTTTAGTTAGGTAATGGTTTCTGAAGAAAATGTACTGAAATGTACCTGGTAATCTGTGAAAAATCTTGACAGATATTCTTTTTCATAATAGCAACTGCACAATTGCTTTAAAAGTCTCCTATTGTGTTTACAAAGTGTTGCCAGTACAGCATAGAAATAAATTGTGTGTGCTCTAGGCTATGCACAGTAGCACAGGACAGTTATTTACAGAGTAACACTTAATTTGGTTCAGAATTCGTAATAGAATCATAGAATCTTCAAGGTTGGAAGAGACCTTCAAGATCACCCAGCAAAGGAGACTAGTAAACCGTATTGCCTTATTACCTGCCTAAAATGTTAATGCATTATTACACCTAAAGCATAAAAATTACTGCCGATCCAGGCAGTGTTCAGGAGTCAGGGCTCCATAAATGATGGCAGGAGGACCTGCAAGCCGTCCCCTGCTGCAGCCAGCTGAGTGCCATGGCTGTGGGCTATCCCTGGACCACAGTACCCTTGTCATGAACAGAAGTGACCTTCATGGGCACGTCTATAAAACACTGATAGTAAGGACCTGTCAATAGCTATCATGAGCACAAACCACCAACAGTAAAAGATTACACGTGTTGTAAGTATTTTCATGTTTTCCAGTTAGAATTATGAATCTGCCACAGATTCAGAGCCTCTCCAGTCATCTGTGCATGTTGTCATTCATTATTTGCACTTCAGTGATTTGAAAGCAGAGCCTGAAAGTGATAGCCACCATACGAGCAGGGTCACCGATAGCAGTACCTACATCAAGTTTATAAGAATAAAATAATCAAGACATACCAGAAGCTGCAGGAGCAAGATGTTTTAGCTTTCTTTGACAGAATTTGAAGCATAGAAGGTATAGAATTACTTAGACAATTAAAGAACTGTAACTGAGGGCTGAAACTCAGTGTACTATCTCCTCCTTTTGCCACAAGCTGAAAACTTCCTGACATTTTAAGTCAACTGTCTTTAACAACACTCCTCTGATCAGCTTAAAAAGTGTTGCTGTAAATCTGACTGTATATTCTCTTGCAGAGCTCCAGCAAATGCTGGATTTCTAGTAATGACAAGGCAATGCTTCTTGGTTGTTAAGGAGTAAGATTCTAAACATTTTACTTCAAATTACTCTTATTTAAACTCCATATGGCACAAACATACAAGATTTGCTTTATTAGGCCTACTACTGTCTGATTTCCAAGGGTTATAAAGACTCCCTCAAGAGGATGATTTCACCTTGCTGCGCATTTCTCCATAACAATGAAAGCTAAACAACAATAATAATAAAAGGTCAACAATCTCTAAAAGGAAGAGAAAAATTTGTGATGCTAAAAATGCTGAAAATACGTATTACTCATAACTCCTACAGATTTTTTGTTGAATAAAGTAGTATTTTTCTTGACATGTCAGGACAGGTTTTAAAGGGCTCAATTATGTAAAGTTTCTGGAAAGCTCACCACTTAAATAGCAATAAAATACACTATAATCCAGGCAAATATAAGATAAGCCTAGCTGAGTTTATCAGTCAGACATGAACACTTAGTTTACAAGTGAATTTTCAGAGTGGCACAAAAGCCCTACTTGTCAGTTTATCTGATTCTTTGAGTTTCAAGTAGTTGAACAGGAGAGAAGACGAAGTGCTAGGTTATATATATATATGTTATGTTTCTTTCTTCCCTCAAAGTGAGCCCAAAGTGCATTGTTAGTGCTGAAGGTTTCATTCCCCACCAACCTGAAAAGGACTTTTTTCTTTTCCTTTGTTCTCTCAAAGGGTGGCTAATGCTGATTACAATGCTCTATGGTCCATAGTTATTTTAACTCCTACCTGTTGTGAAAATAAATCTTTAAGTCCCATATTTATGCTTTTAAATATAACTGGTTGCAGAGCTCAGAGCCTGCATTACTGAATGGAAAAAAACTAAATTCATTTTTTCTGTTGTTTTAAAAGACTCTGTATGGATTTATGAGAAGTTTGGTTTATGAAATGAGGATGTGCATTTATGATAGCCCAAAGAGCATCTTGCATTCACTCTCTCAAATGCTGTGTAGCCAGCCATCAGTCCTAAGCAGTTCATTTGGTCGTGATACTGAAACATACTGAGATTTTAGCTACCACTCTGGGAAGAAAGATCCACTCCACGACAAGCCAACACCTCACTTTTCCATGTGTTTTTATTAATTTTGTTTTATACATGAATAGCTCAAAAATTTTGTATTTGCTAGTCTGTTGGGAAAAAAAAAAAATATATAAAAAATATGTTTCTTGCCTTTATCCCCTCTTTGTCCCATCTACCAAAGTCAGACACTTCAGTAGATGAAAACAAATTTCCGTTATTAGACAGATTTGTGAATTTTAAACTTTAATCTGCTGCTGTCTAGTAAAGAATGGTGCAAAGTTGGTCCCCCTGGGTTTTCAGGAACATTTTGGGGGTCTTATTACTGGACCATCTCACTAGTACGTGTTTCATCACTGTTAACCAAAGACGAGGCAAGCTCCCCACTTGGGCTCTTCCTTTGATCAATGTAGAAAATGAAGCCAATCAGAATTTGTGACTCAGTCCCATAGATTGCTGGAAATAAACAAAACATCGGTGATCTTTAAAACAGGCTAAGGAAGTTTTCATTACTGGATGACTAGAGTTGGTTCGGTCATGTTGATCAGTATATGTTTTTATTCAGAAAAGGAAGTCTTGTGAGACTTTAAATGGCAGGTGTCAGGATGATATCTATCAAAACAACCTAAACCAGCACACTGCTTTATGTATCGAAATTCAAATAGACCTTGTTGCAGTGCAATCAAGCTGCTAATCCTGAGATCCTTTGCAGTGCTCCGAGTGTGCCTCTTCAGGGCAGCTAGCACTTGGTTGGTACCTCTGCTTTTCACAGCAAGAGATTGTGATCTATCCACTGCCCTGTGGAGCATGTGGTTACATCCACTTCTGTGCTGTTTGCTGGAAGGCCCGATAGCTTGGTATGTGCAAGGCTTCCCCTGGGATCCTGCAAACAGTGACAGTGTGATGTAACTTAGAAGTGGTTTCTTTCATGCAAACTATGATTTATTGTGCCAAAAAGTGCCATGTCATGACTTTGCCTTTCCTGCCTGATTTCTTATCTCATTTGAGAGAATGTAATAAAACACAAATAAAAATACAGGGACATGTGCAATACTCATTTGTATGAATATAGGGAATTCCGCCAGTTCTTCAGGATGTACATTTTAGACACGTTTGAAAATAGGACTGATTAATTGGAATATGTTTAAAGCCTGGAAATGGCTAATCTTCCTGCCAGAACAAATTAAAATCTTAATCAGATATCTACTTTCAGGCAAAATTTAATTGCTCATTCAAAAAACTTGCCACTATACTGTAAAAACAGGTTTCCATTCAAATCTTTTCATACTAGTTTGACTACTTCTAAACCATCACATTATAACACCTATATAGAGTTCTTGTTCATGATTTCTCGATGGTCTGTTGTGCAAAATTATTAGGGATTTATTCAGTGACATATGTGTGAAAACATATGCAGGTAAGTATATACTATGCTGTGCTGGAATTGCTGGAAAATTTGGCAATCATGAGGCTGCATGTGATTACAAAGCAATGGGACAAAGAGGAATATAATCTGGAAAGTGGGGGATGGAAAGACTTTCAGACACCACTCTGACAACTTGTTTTGCTTTTGGTTTGTAAATTGCGTAACTTTGTAGACTGGAGGAATCTGCTAAGAAATTTCACATCCCCAGCAGATTTTTCTCTGTACTTGTATAATTTCCCCTTTCTCTATTACACAGAATGCATTTCTGCACCTTGGGTACCACAGTTCCTAGTTTTGCATCCTGTGTGCAACTGTGTTGAAGTGGAAACCTGTGAACAGCAGCTCCTGGGCACTTACTCATGCTGCTTCTGGTACTCTGCTGATAAAACTCAGACTGAGAGGATGCAGGCGCAAATGTCTTAAATTACTGCAGCTAAATCTGTCTCATCTTGACTGACAGGCATTAAAATTGCAGTAAAAGCTGAAACTATCCAGTGACATTCTAATTAAATATTGAAAGTCTCATTTGAACTGGATTATTAAAAGATTCCTTTTTATTCATTGAGAAGTACAATCAAAATTAATATTTTGACATATCTGAGGTTTTTATGTAAGTCTTGTTCTTACAATTTACAGCAGGTACCCAGGTGATCCCCACTGAATGAAATGCATCCTTCCTAAACCTGCCCTCAGGAGCACATAAAATCTCACATAATTGTCTCTGTTTGGTTAAAATACCCTTCCTCTCATGAAAAAAATCTCCTTTTACAATAGCTGTTTTCTACTCAGATTCCAAAACAGATAATTTTTTTTCTGAAAAGGTTTTCAAGTGTGCATCCCATGCTGTTTTTCCTCCAACAGAGTGAAAGAAATATAGTGTATTGTTTATACAAGATCCTGATACTACAAAAGCTGATTACCATTATAACTCCTTACAAAAGTTGCATATAAAATGTCAAGAAAATGCATGTGCATTTCTGACTCTTTAACTAAACCAAAATATTAATAACAACAAATGTATTGCACCATTGAAACAATTACAATCACCCTATTTAAATATCTCTGAATTCTCTAACCAGTGACTTCTAAAAGGCTGTGTTTATTAGAAATATTAAAAAATAGATAAATATTATAACAAAATAGAAATAGAAACAAAACATTCTAACAAATTAGAAGTATTATAACAAATTAGAAATATAACTGGAAAATACTATATTTATGTTTATGAATCAGGATTTAAAATTCCATTGAAGCAGAAGGAAATCACCTCAGTCTCTAAGCATCCTTTATTCCCCATGTTACACTTAATATTTACCATATAATATGATAGACTTTGATTAAAGCTTAACACAAGATATCCTTGTCAAGATTAAAGCTAAGTCAGGAAGTGGACTATGAGTCTGAATTATGTTCTCTGGAGACTGAAATCTGATATTTAACACTGTTTAAATACAGACTGTTATGATAGAATAATGTAGAAAGATATCCAAGTAGGCAATTTCACTGTGCTCTGAAATACTTAGCTAAGAGCTGGATGGAAAACTGACACAATATAGTCACAAGAAGTTTGGTTTATCATACTCTCCATGTAAAAAGAAACACCTTCTTGCTAAGAAGAGATTAAACAAAAAGCTGCCTAGATCTGCCAGCTCTAGCAAAGTAAAACATGGTTACCAGTGAGTTTAATTGCCTAGAACTGTTTCAGCATTGGAAGATTAAAGAAACAAATTCAGTGGTTTAAGGTAGAGCAGGTTTATACAAAACAGCTTTTCAAAAGCTTAAAGTAATTGTCTTCCTTTAATGCCTTACATTTTTTAACTAATCCAGGTTCTTAATTTTTTAACAGCCTGTCTAACATATATGTGTGTTTAGAACCTCTATTAACAACAAGACACTACATTTAACTTGTTCTAACACTAAATTAATGATAAATTAAATAAATCCAAAGCAGAAAATTTTCAATATTTAAGAAAAAAATTATTACAAAAAAGAAACCTCTGTAAACATTTGGCCTTATTTATTTACTGATTAAATTGGATATCTTTATATATCTACATACTGTAGTAATTTATTCAATTGAAAGCAAAATTAAATCAAAATTATTACAGTAATTACATTTACATCCTTTCCTGGCAGATGGTTTTAAATACCACTTAAATAGCAAAAGCATTAAAGAAAAAGAATCAATAGAGAAATTGATCATGTAACTATTTTAAAAGTTATAATAGGGTTTAATTTAGCCTACACAGGTGCCATACACTTTTGAAAATATATAACTACATTTTTTAATCTGTACCATACTGTGTACAGTACTGCACAGTACTGCATACACACTGTGAGAATTCAAATATGCATCCATAAGGTAACTGGAACAGTTTTCCCCACAGTGTCTGAGAAGTAGGCAGGACCAGGTTAGTGTATAATACCATATTACAGGCATGTTTTTTACTTCATAACTTGAGTTTTCTGGAATTTCTTCAGTCCTTTGATAGTATTTACTTTGCTTAAATTTAGCCATCATGAGAGCCTCTAGTTTAAGATAATTGTCTGTTTTCTCTTCGGTCAGATGAAAAGATACTTGTCTGTTTCAGACACAGAAAAGACCCGCTGGCAACATTTCTCTCTCCACTGTTTATAAAAGAAATGAGATAACCCCTTTAATCTAAGCATTCAGTGTTGTGGCTTTTCAGTTATCCTGCTGCCAGATAAATTCAAGATTTTCAGCTCAGTTATCGTAATTCTGCCTTAAGTCACTGGGTGATACAGGATGCCAAAGGCTGAAACTCAGCATTTTTGCTGATATGGAGAACTCACTTTTTACAGATCAACAGCACGGGGAACAAGGCCTCAGGGATCAAGATTTCAAGGAAAGAAAATTGTTATGGGTAAGAAAAGTACCCAGAATGCCACCCTTGTAATTTACAGTGTATGTTATACATTGATAGTAACAAGAGGTTCTCCCTGGGGATGTCAGAGCAATCACAAGGAAAGCCTGGTGGTGAGGGTGTTATTTTGTCTCGTCCCTAACTGGTCAATATTCTCTGATTCACCCCAAATCTTGTCAGGTAACACCACCAGCGACCATCTCAGACTTCCAAACACTGAGCTCCCCTGAGCTTTCAACTACAAAATCATTCTTCTTGCCTGAAGTTATGTCTTCCTTCCTGGAGTTGTCAGAGCTACTACTAGACCAAATATCACCACACTTCATAACAGAAAAAGGAAAGCATTTAGTTTGTTTCCACCAACCTGGAGGGATTTCACCTTAATACTTGATCAGGGAAATATTTTCTCACAAATTTATCTTACATCTAAACCAGATCTGAAAAATTTCTTTGTGTTTTTTAGGTTATGTGCTGCATTCTTGTTGGATTTAAAGCAATTTGATCAAGAAAATAGGAAATTAATTCATGTTTGTTCTTACACATCTGGTTGCAAAGTAGCAGTCATCTTTCTTTCAAAAAAGTCATCATGTTTCAAAAAAAAGCCCAGAGAACCAAAACACAGGGCAAAAAGCAACCAAAATGTCATACATCTCTGAAGAAAACCATAAGGGGTTGAAGAATGCTGGTGCTTTGAGGGACAGTCTGGCAGTGAGACAATTACTGCTCCTAGGCAATCTAATAAAAGATTTTCAATTGATGCTCGAGATACGTGTACAGTAATAAGGAAACATTACTGCAGTTCTGTAAATGAAAGACAGATTTTTGAATGGCATCAGACTGCACAGACCAACAAGTGCAAGATTAAAAAAATGGATCTATAGTAGTCAACTGTTAATTAAAAAAAGTGTATTAAGTTGGTAGTTCCTTTTCATTGCTGTTATAGGTAAGCATATTAAGTATTCATAGTGAAGTTAATTACCTGAAGCCAGAAATGATAATGAGGTAACGAATGGCCCCTCAAACAATTGGAAGAAGAAAACTGATTAAGTTTCAGCAGAAGAGGTACCCAGTCATTTAGGATTTTTGATGTTTAGAAATGAATTCTGATATCACACCTCTCAAATTATTTTAAGTTCATTATTTTCATACAATTACAGAATCATAAAATGGTTTGAGTTCGAAGGAGCTGTAAAGGTCATCTAGTTCCAACCCCCTGCCATGGTCAGGGACACCTCCTACTCAACCAGGTTGCTTAAAACCCCATCCAGCCTGGCCTTGAACACTTACAGGGAGGGGGCAGCCACAACTCCTCTGGGCAACCTGTGCCACTGTCTCACCAACCTCACAGGAAAGAATTTCTTCCTAATATTCAATCTAAATCTTCACTCTTTCAGTTTGAAACCATTCCCCCTCTTGTCCTTTCACTATATGCCCTTGTAAGAAGTCCCTCCCCAGCCTTCCTGTAGGCCTCCTTCAGGTACTGGAAGGCTGCTAGGTCTCCCTGGAGCCTTCTCTTCTCCAGGCTGAACAACTGCAACTCTCTCAGCCTGTCTTCATAAGAGAGTTGCTCCAGCCTTCTGATCATATTTGTGGTCCTCCTCTGGACTCACTGCAACAGCTCCGTGTCCTTCTTATGTTGGGAACTCCAGAACTGGACACAGTACTCCAGCTGGGGTCTCACGAGAGCAGAGTAGAGGAGGCGAATCACCTCCCTTGACCTGGTCACGCTTCTTTTGATTCAGCCCAGGATACGGTTGGCTTTCTGGGCTGCAAGCGCACACTGCTGGCTCATGTTGAGCTTCTCATCATTTTGTGAAATATCCTAAGTAAACAAGCAGAGGAAATTATTTTCCTGCTTCATTTTGTGTCTTGTGAAAGATTTTGCACCATGAATAAATCCATTGCATCTTCATGTATAGTTTGTGTGTTCCAGTTTATTTTTACTTTGTCCAATGAGCTGAGTTCAAATGTTCTGATCTTTTGTGTGCTGATTTTTCCTTTCCTTTTTTGTTATCCTCCACAGTTTGGTAGTTTTAGCAACTACTATGTGAATCTTTTATTTCTTTAATTTGCATGTCTTAGTGTCTTACTACAGATAGTAATCAGACTGTTTCCCTTGCTAAATAGATTGGATTTATGCTATTGCTCACTGATTTATAATCTTGTGTAACCTTTATTCATTATGAAATTGTTGTTTTATTACTTTGTCCTTTTCACCAACATGGCTGATGGGTATGGTTCTGTAACACGAGGTACTTCAGATCACTTCTGGCTCATGTATTAGTATTCTCTTCTATGGTGTATTTTAACACTTGAAATTAATATTCCCTTAACACCTGAATTCAGACTAATATTTTCAAGCGTACAGGCGTCAGATGTAATTTGATCATTTATGGAAATGAAGACCAGCCGTCATTTTGAATCTGAATTGTTGAATCCTAACTTCATATAAAACATATGATTCAGTCATATCTATAGATAATGAACACAAATTCTGCTAAGATTTAGGAATGGATTTATTTGGGTAATATAGTAAAGATTTTTGCCAAAATTGTGATTGAAAGCTGGACTTAATGAAAGTTGAAACTATTTTAGAGTTGAGACAAAAAGGTAAAAGTTGTGTAAGGATATGTTTGGAATGATTATGACAGAATAGGGCGTTAGAAATTGTGCCATTTGTTTTTGTATACTTTCAAAATCCAGAAGACAAAATCTAAAACAATGGAAGTTCTTTAAAATTTCAATGTTATAAAATTGTCCTTTGTCATAAAAAAGTGACTAAAAAAGTGAGAAGAATGTTGAAGATCAACATGTCTGTGATAAGAGAACAAGCCACAGGAATGTTTCTTTAGGTTATAGAATATTTTCATGAGCTTATGCCACAAAAGTTAGAAAGGTCCAACTAGAAAAGTAATGATTTATGTTTTAATCTTCTTAAATTTACATTATTCTCAATCAAAAACAACTTCTCTGTTCAACCGAGTTTGACAAGGTTAGCAGGGAGGTCTGCACTCAGAAGCTGATAAGGAAAATATATGTGATATTTTTGATCTTATTTTAGCAGGTATTATTTTGAGTTGAATGTTTAGGTTGATTGTCCAGTTTTGGGTATAACGATGGTAAATATGACAAAGGTATTTATTCATATTTATTTTTTTATTATTCTGTCTTTTAATTTTTTGGATTTTGGTGGGTTTTTAGCAGCTATGACTTCATTCTCAAGAACATCACCTTTTACTTTTTCAAAAGAGAACTTAGCATTTAAAACACTAAGAATTTAACCCCAGAAGGTTAAATAGTACGTAGGTGCTTGGAAAGCTGTCTGTAGACATATTTTGTAGTAGGTATGTTAAGTCTGATATAAATATAAAAGCCTCAATATAAGAAATTTCTCAAAAGTATTATTACTTAGTTTTATCTGTGTTGAACAACCAGTTTCTTACCTAGATCTGTGCTACTGTCACTGTCTGCTGTTGTAATGATTAGTAGCATTTAAGAAGATCCAGAGAGTACCTAGGAAATCATTTTAGAGTTGTCTGTGTCTTCACCTTCACCTATTTCATCATTGTTATCCATTCAGGCGTGTTTTGGCTACCTGTGTAGAAAGTTACAAAAATTGTTCAGTGATTAAATTAGCACATTTGCAAACATTTGAACGTTATTGAAAATTAAAGTAAAACAAGAAACAATAAACAAGAGTGTGACAGCAATTAAAAACCTCTTCAACAAACCAAAAAGTAAAAATTCATGTTTATTTGTAAGACGTAGCAGAGTTTCCATGCTTCTTTAGGAGTATTAATTCTGCCTTAATTTATTGTTTAAATCAAGAAGAGAGGACAAGTATGAAAGCAAGTTAACTATGTAGTTCTTCAAAACTTAGATCTGTTATCTGAGGAATACCGTACAGCTGAAACTTTTTAAGACGTGCCAGACTTCAAACTCCATGTTGTTCCTGTATGTAGTTACTCTGCACTTATTACAGTAATAAAGCCATTGAAACAATAAGCTTTAACAATGATGGATTTTTGGCAAAGAAATTGTTCCCAAACATTCAAAAATCAAATGAATGCCCAAAAATAATGATACACGATATTGTATTCTTTTATTTGCCCTTCACTTTGAAGGGATAAGTTAGTTTCATTTATTTATTTACTTAGAAAATTATTATCCTAGTATACCTAAAGACCAGCAGAGGCTAAGAAAAAATAAACTACTGTGGCATATGTGTTGAAATGATAAAATTTTGCAGTAGTGTTTATACAATATTCTTATTGAGCTAAAGGATAATTCAAAATGGAAGTGTTCAAGTTGCATCTGGATGTGGCACAGAGTGATATGGTTTAGTAGCGATGTAGATAGACAGTTAGACTGAATGATCTTGAAAGTCTATTCCAACCTCAATGATTCTGCATTTTAATGGATCAATGAAAGATTATCATATGAAAATTCAGATCTATTGTTGGCTGCCAGTTAGCATATTGTATGACTTTTACTTTTGTTTCACATGATGTATAATTACTCTCCATAAATCATAATTATTTAACATATACATTGAAGTATCTGCCTTAATCTACCCAAAAGTCACTTTTAGCACTAATTGATGGCTAATTTTCCTTGGCAGGAACCGTGATTTCTATAGTTTAGATTTGAGAACCATTATAACTTTAAAGAAAAAGAAGTGAACCTATTCAGAAAAAAATGTCCTTAAATTACTGGTTACTGTGTACAAAGGGAGTCTATGTTAACAACATTATAGAAACCTTCTTCTGTTATTTCAGACAGACTTAATTCTCTTATTTAAGCAAAACATTTTAAAGCTCAGTGTATTTGTACAACCCCCAAAGACAAAAATTGTATCAGACAGTTTTAATTCCAACTCTTATATTTTCCTATAATTGCTCTGGGTGAAATGTTGCCCTCTTGTCTCCATCTTGGCACTGAAATTGGTGGGAGCCACATGAGTTCTGCAAGGGCTGTAACTTGGAATTTAGTGAGCAGTGAATCAGCCTGACATATCATAGCAGTTTTCAACATTTATATTAAGGAAGAGTTGTTCAAAGTGGGGTGTCCCTGAGTTCTCAAATGCTGGTCAGAGCTGATTCAAATGGTCTTTACAATCAGAACTTAAAAATAAGTTTAAAAACACATTTGAAAAATTTTTCCCCCAAGCTAAATTATTCAGATCAAAGTAAATATATTTTAATCTAATCTAATTAAATTAGATGTCCCACAATATCTTGGCTGTTGTACATACTTACCAGGTAGTATTGCCTTAAATATTTCCTCCTACCCCATGCTTTTGTATTCTAGGACAGGATAGTGTTTTAGGGTGTTTCAGACTCAGGACTTCTGCAGACAAAATACAGTGACAGAAGCTTTTAAATTTACATCAGCTTTCCAAAAACAGCATCTTTACGTCCTACCAGTGTTCTATTGTGTTTAATACACAATGTTATCCATTCAGTAAATCATTTATTTTATGTGCTCATAAAAGTAGAATGGTACATAGAGATCTAACTGTGCGATATATCAATATAATGAAGTTTTGTATTACCCAGATCTTCAAACCTCTTCCAATGTAAAATTTTTTAGGTCCTTAATCTTTCCATCCTGTGTATTGTCTAAGAGTAAGCTACAGAGATGGAGAGAAAGCAGCTTATTTTTCTGAATCTGCATAGGAATTTTAATAGCACTACCAATAAATAAAACAATGTTTTTAATATAATAAAACCTTGTATATGCACTGAACTAGTCAGTGAATACCACAATAGAGGACTTTTAAATACATGTTTTTCTTAACAAAAAAACACTTAAATTGTATGTTGCAGTTACTAACAGACGGGAAGTTGTCAGAAAGCTAGCACTTTGTTTTACATCACTTGGTTTTGATTCAGAGAATTTTTGACACTCTTTTCTTCTAAAGCCAGTTTGGCATCTATTGTGTTCTGTATGAAAGAATGAGTCTTGTTCTTGCAGTGTTATACAATTAATGCCTAACAGCTCTTCCATCTTTCAAGCTAAAAAAAAATTACATTCCCTAGCGCAAAGTGAGGATAGAAGATAAAACAAGAAAATGTTGACTATCCCATCATTTGTAGGTTCCTTTGTATCCTTAATGGCCTTTAGTCATTATTAATACGTTTGGTTTTTAAACTCCTCTCCACATACAGACATAATTTTACACATGCTACAAATGGCCAATATAAGATCAAAATGTTAATAAATTTAACACATTGTCTGTTCAGTAGTTTTTTTGGTTTCTTACATATATTGACCACTTCTTTTCTTTCTTTTGCAGATTGTTGCTTTGCGTGAACAAAATGCACACATTCAAAGGAAAATGGCAGCTGGTGAAGGGCCTGCCGAGTCAGAACATATTGAAGGAATGGAGCCAGGGCAAAAGGTTCATGAAAAGGTATTAGATGTTAGTTTTAATTGGTTTGCACAATCAATATGAGAAATAATCATGTGTTAGATTTTTGTAATGTTAATTAAAATATTGTCTGCCTATTGAAATGAGTATCAAAAAATTAGCTTGTTTAAATGGAAAGATAATGCAGATCCTTGCTGTTTGATAAGGTATTGAGTTAGACCCACAGCTTATAACAAACTTTTCTTTGAATTTTTTGCATAATGCTACAATTAAGGATACTATATCCTGCTGGGTGATTCTCTGTATGTCACATACAGAAGAGCAAGGTGTAGCGGCACATATATGTGAAAGGGTATATATGCAAAAACTGCTGTCAAAATAGTCCGTAAAGGGATGACAGAGACCTAAAACCTACAAAAAATAATTTTTGACTGTGCTAACTGTAGATACTCTTCAAATTCATGTCCGTGCTCATATAGAAAGAAATGAAGAACATTTAATTTAGCACTCTTTCAATAAGAAATCAGTATATAGAATTTAGACTTGCTGCTTAAGGCTGAAGAGGAAAAACTGTAGATAATGTCTAATCTAGAAACAAGGTTTTCTTCTAAGCCTTAGCTTTCCAGATTGATAAAAACTGAGTTGCATACCTTCCTCTCTTGCTTCACAGTTATTAAATTAAAATGCAAGCATAACATAACATTTGGCAGACAGCTGAAATGAGTAATGCTCCTGTGCTTGGATCTCTAATTGTGCATTTTCGTCTAATGGCATGTGATGAAAAGTGGCATAAATCATACATAAAAAATAACACTCATCAATACTTATATATTTTATAGGCAATCCAATTTACAAGGGCACACTTGCACTGCAAGCATTAATTTTATATGTTTTGTCGATAATTTTATGGATGTATTTTTCTTTAAGTAATCTATGTGGTTGAGAAACATACAGTAAACAAATGCTTTTCAGCTAGTTTCCGCCTCCTTGCAAAATCTTACTCTTTGACACCTCTGTGAAACTTTGTTAAAACAGTGAACATCCCACTCACTTGTACTTTTAAATACAACCACTCTGCTTAGCTGGAAATCTCTAATTTTCCACTTTCTTTACAAGCTATGTCTTCTGATTTGAGTCATTTGGGTTGTTACTTATAAGCAGAACTAAGTGGAAATAAGAATATCGCTCGTTTAAGAAATCTGCATATTTAAGCATTAATGAAAGAGGAATGAAAGCCAAAGTAACACAGAATATCATGTCCAGAAAACTTCCGTTTCCTAATCAAAACAATTTAAGTTGGTCTTGTTAAGCTGAATTAAAGGCTTGTGCTTACTAATTTTTGCTCCATATGATAGTGAAAGTACACTAGATCAGAAGTTAACAGGAGGCTATATTGGCACCAAATCAACCAGTGCACACTAATCCACATCCTCTGTCCTAGCTGCTCTCTACCTTTCTGCTATTTCCTTAGTGCCCACCATCAATTCCTTCTTATTCTGTGAAGTCTCCACTTTGTAAGAAACTTTATCTTAAGCCCAGACTCCTTCAGTATCCATTTAAAAATTATTGCTTCAACTTCAGCAAAAGGGATGGAGAACAATAAGCTATGAGGTAATGATTTGCATCCACTTATAATACAGGAGATCAAGGTTCAGTTTCAGTCAATCTGAGTAGATCCCACTTTTTAGGTTTCGACTTTCTGGATGACAGTCACAATGATTATATAGGTGAAACTTAAGCAGTACTTTCAGGAAGCCACTATATTAATCGTGCCTACCTTCTTGGACTTCCCAGGAGATACACATGTAGTAAAATCTACATAGACATGAAAGCAGAGCTTGCTTAGTTTCCCAAAACAGGTAGTCTCAAACCAGAACAGGCAATTGGAGAATTCCTCAGGTAAAAGTTACCTACAGAAAGCGTTAGCCATCATGGCTAACATGGAAAATATGAAGACTGGACTGTTTTCTGAGATTAAGGTGTGTCAAAGTTTAACATCTGTTCTGAAGCTGGATTAACTTCTTGTGTATTAAAGAAAAAGATACCAGCAAAGGTTTCAGCTCATTTGTAGCATCAGTACTGAATGATTACTTTACTCTTGGGGAAAAAAAAATAGTATCCGACTGCATTTCACAGGAACACAGAAATATTTTGTGTTACTTCAATGCTTAGAATTGGTACTAAAAGAAGTTATTACATACTTTTAAACTACTTCCTCTCAAGAGGATTGAAAGAACAGCCCAAGAACTTATCTGGGCCACTCATTGTCTTTTTTGAATAATTTTGGAAAAAAATGAGACTTTGCCAGAGAACTGAGAAGTTAATGTCATACAATTATTAAAATGATATGGCTAAAGCTGTATTAGTCCATTTATCTACACTGATATTAGCAAAATTATGAAAAAGCTAATAGTGAAAAATAAAAAAAAATCAGAACATTTAAAGAATGCTAAAATGAGAATTTATACATTTTACAGAAAGTACTTTATGTGTGTATATTTTTATGAGAAAAAAATTGGTTCAGAAGGAAATTGTCATAGTATGCCATAAATTCATTTCTATAATGCAATGGTTCAGTACACAATACTACTCATTTTAAATGAGCAGTAAGGGAAATCAAGCTAGTTAATCTTTAAGAAATATAAGTGTTATTAATGATGGCAAGGTGTAATCATACATGGATGCTCATTTTCAAGTATAAATGAAACATCTCAAAGGAAAATAATGGTAAAATAGAAGTAATGACAAATATTAACTATATGTTTAGTTCACAAAAACAAACAAACAAAAAAACAAAGAAAAAAATTCTAAGAAGAAAAAGAGTGAATGGCTTTTAATTATGATTTCACAAAATTCCAAATTTTGTAAGTCATCTGCTATAGGAAAGTATTACAGATTTTGACATGGAATTATCCTGATTTATAACAAAACAAAGAAACAAAAAACCATCTTGAGTCTAGGTTTTTGTGCCTGGAACAGCCTGCAGATTGCACTGTGAGTTGTTTTCATTAGCAGGTGGATGCCAGGTCACTAAAATGTCAAGGTCACATACGTTTTTCAGACAGGACCTCAACTAGGTATATTAAAATTTCTGTTTTATGACAACAAAGCTTCTAAGCTATATCACTCAGTCAAGAGAAATTTAAAAGCTAGCAAATACAGAAACTTTCAAAAAGGCCAACTTGCACGAACAGAAGAACTTTAAAGGACTTTGAAATTTTTTTAAAAAAACAAAAACAAACTGACAAAAGTCACCTGCAATGATGGGAATTAGGATGCAACTATTTCTATTATTAGATATTCTCCTGTCTAGATGTGTGACCACTGGAGACCACTTGCCACCATCTCAATCCTTCACTTGATCTGTAAGGACAGTAGCCCGATATCCGCATGAGTGAAGGTCAGGAAAGGCAGAATTCCCAGAGAACAAAGTGCCCATTGAGAAATCTATTAGGAAGCAGATAGGGAAGCTGCAAAGGTGGGACTGAACAGCATTAGAGAGAAGACAATACCAGTGGAGGATGCATGCAGGGATGTTAGAAGAAAGAAGTGTAGATGTGAAGCTCTGCAGTGGCACAAACAGTAATGAAGGAGCTTGCTGTTTGTCAGTGGGGAAACTTATGTGCACCTCACCAAAACTGATGGTTTCCCATCTGAAACAGCCAGCAGTGAGTGATAACAGATGAGCCCCACTTGACAGTACAAGCAGGGTCTATTGACTACACTTGATGTACCTCTGGCAAAACTTGAGTGCAAAGTGTCAGTAAAGGATTACCAAAGTTCATCTGCTGCCCCACATTATTGCACCAGCAATACTGCAAATGATGATGAAGCTTTGGAAGAAGAAGAGTTGATGTTCTTATCAGTCCTTGGCAAGCTTTGTAGCTTGGAAAGGAAGATACATTGTGGAAATGAAAGTGTGGCTGTGCAGGTGGTGTTACCAAGTGATCTTTAGTTTTCTCAGCTCAGGAGCTGATGGGCAAAAATAGACTATATTAGGTAAAAGCACAAGTGTCTTTGACCAGTGGATTTCTACTTTAGTGAGAAAGATTAAAAAAAAGAAAGCCCAGAGGTGCATTTGACCAGAACCCTTAGGTTGGAAGTATATGATTTTTCATAAAATTTCATAAATGTAGGTGGTTAATGGGCAATGTAGGAAAAGGTTGCTATCATGTGGTAGAATACTAACTAGAAAAAACTTGCAGTCCATTCAGATAAGCTTCTACTATGAATCACAAAGGGGAAAGATAGAAGGGATGAAGTATCTTATGAGCAACAGGTAGAATTATTCAGAAGGTAGGACCTATGCTGAAGATAACTTAGTTTGATGTGATTTACAGTGACAAGAGGTAGGAGCCTAACTGCAGTATGAATAAACATCATTTGATATGGAAAGAGCTCTCTGATAAAACCTCATAGTTGTTTTTTAAGAATTCATACAAAGTATGGGAAGGCTAGAATGAACAAACATAGCACCGATAGAATATGGGAAACAGGCTTGTAATAATCCTGCAGAAATGGTTCTGGGGATTAATGGGGATGATAAAAGTAACATGGATCAACAGTATAAAGGCAAATGCCATGACGGGATAGCTGAACAGAACTAGAACCTGCAGGGCATGAAATATTCCTGGACCTTCCTCGGCACTGGTAAGGCATCAGTTGAACTCTTGTACCCAGCTTTGGGTCCCACGCTTGGAGAGAGTTGTGAATTGTCTTGAGAAGAAGTCAGAAGACAGCAATAAAACCAGTCACAATCTAGAGTACATAACCTGTGAGAATTTTCCAAATGTCGGCTGAAAGCCTGGAGAAGAAAAGACTGATGGACACAGAATTAGTATCTTCAAATACATAAAATTTATAAAGGAGATCAGTCACAGTGTCTCAAGAACTGGAAAATTTGAGACATTTGAAACAGGATACAGTGCCGAGATGGTGGTGTACTAGGTTCTGATTCCATATTACAGAGCAACCCGAGCACCATTTTAAATTATATATTCACAAGCACTGTCCTCTGATTGAAGCACCAGGCTTCCAAGAGTAATATATTAATTCCCAATAAAAGTGATAATATATTTAGTAATTGTTTCAGAACTCTGACTGACTGCAAAAGTGGTTTTACACGATAATAAAGCAAGGCATATGTCCTTCTCATTGACAACTACATGACAACTACATGACAACTACATGCCGGATCTCAGGTATGAAATCTAAGGAGAATTTTAGAAATTTAAAATATTACAATGATAAAACTAATGAAACAAAGACAAGTAGCATTGTGGTTACCTTCCCCACAGAATAATAAACCAGAATAATTTAGACACATGGAAATAGATACATATGCCAGGGTAAGTAAAACATCCAATAGTTCTGGTGCAACAAACACCTTTTTCTCCTAAATAAATATTTCTACATTTTACGAGGAAATCAGAGCTGCATAAAAATACTTTTAAAATGTATTAAACAGCTGAGGGTGTTTTGCCTTATAATATACTTCGGGCAGTTCACATTCAGCTTATTTAAGAATCACATTTTTTCTTACTTGTAACACTAACATATTGCAGTAATTAAATCAAATGCAGGTAGTTTATAAATACTAAAATCTGTTAAAACATTGACAGCAATTATGGGCATTGAATCTTGTAGAACTAAAAGGTGTTTTGCCAGATCAAAAACAGTGGGCTAAAATGTCCAGAGTGCAGACTAAATAAAATTAAAATAAATAACATAATAAAAGTAAAAGGTCTCTTTCATAGCAGTGATTCACCAGAATCTGTTCCATTTTTGGACTTGACTGTTTTTGGATTTTCTGATCACTTTGTATGGTTAGTAGCAAACTGCCAAAGAAAACGTTTAGTTTCAGTTTTTACTTATTAATTTATATCATATGTGTTCCTTTGTTTTGGATGGATAGATCAAAAATCAAATCTTTCCTTTCAACTGGCAACATAATGGAATAGCAGAGAAAGGAGCGAAAGCAGGACATGTTGAGCTCTCATCAGAAGCACCAGTTTAAAGAGGATTTAGTTAAGGATTGAACACCAAAAATCAAAGGGGTGTTTGTAACTTAGAGAAAGTTTACTGTAAGGTCTTTTTGTTTTGCTGTTTACCAAGTGCAGTCAGAATGCATGATGTATACATAATATTGTGAGATGTGATCCTTCCCCCAAAGCATTCACATGCTGATTAGAGAAATAATACCCTTCAGGCAAAAAATACATTGGATAATAAGATGATGGGTTAGTTTCCAAGCAATGCAGATATCTTTCTGGCCTTCTAATTATTCCTTTCTGGATTAATGTTAATAAAGCTAATTAAGAAAAACGTGCTGAGGAAGACTTAACGAAGTTTGGTGGCTTGACACAACTGGGGAAATGAGGGCTTTTCAGAGTGAAAGGAAAAATGGAAAAAAGCTGCAGCTGGGACTAGAATTCTTCATAAATCTAAAGAGAGTATGCAATATCTGCAATATTCTCTCCGAAAGAGTCTAGGCAAATATTTTGTAAGTACTATTCTGCTCAGTAGTTGAGTATGTCTGCATGACTATCAATACCTGTTGCTGAACACTACAGCACAGGGATTTCACGATATGGAAAAGCTGCATTATTGATGCATTATTTACATGCTAAATCAATGGACTTCTCAGTCACATCTTTATTTTTTTAAGTAATCTGCTCTTTGTCTGTTTCATATAAATTAATTTGTCTTTCAGTCATAAAAACTTCTTTTTCTTTTCACCTGATAGAAACTCCTATATACTTCTATAGATATTAAGCCTGTGAAAACACTGCTTTAAAAGTCTCATTACCTTTGCACAGGAATTTTACGCTTCAAGCACAGTGCTAGCTGACAGCGTTGGCTGACTGACCTTGGCTGGATGATTTACTGCAAGAAGTCTCCAGGCCTGTCTTTTCTAATGTTAGACTGGTGAGACTGCTAAGAAAAAGGAGACAATAATGGCAAGTGGGAGGATTTTTGCAATTGTAATTTGGTTTGAGCAACTAACAAGCCCTCATAATAAAGAAACAGGAACTTATTTCTCTCTCCTGCATAAGATCTCAGAAATTCTTTTAATAGTGTAAAAGGGAAATAGGCAGGCATTCTTGAAGAGACCAGCAACAAGAAGAAAAATGCCCACCCATCAAGTAAAACCTTTTTCTTTTTTATCCCTACCCTATTTTTCAAAATGAGGTAAGTGTGACAGATGATTACAAGTATCAGAAAGAAGAGTAAGAGCTGAAAGCTCATCAGGAAGCAGAGTTATTCCAGATTTTTAAAGTAGTAATAAAAGCTGGAGTCATTTGATGGCTTGGTAGAAAGACCAAGACAGTGAAGATGTTTGGAGAGAAAAGTAATGGAGAAGGTAGATTTTTTTTACATTAGTATTGATGGGAGGTGAAGGAAAAGAAATATTTCAGTTGAGAGAATGTTGCCTTTGGTAGTTGATTAGAGGTTGGAGAAAATTCAGAGTAACTGAAGAGGAGACCTCTAATGATTATGAGATTACTGCCTAACAGACCAAAATATATGGAACAACCTAGAGAAGTAGCATAGCCTTCAAACATAAAGAGCAAACCAATCACTTAAAAATTACCGTGTCAGCTTAGGTGTAATGCTATTATTTTTGGCATAGCTTTTCACATTATTTTGTGTGCTGATTATATGGGTGATGATCATATTGTTTTTCATTGTAGTTTAATTGTCACTTGTGATTGAGCTATCACATAGCTATGTATCTGTGTTAATATGGTTTACTTTCTTTTAAACTTTTTTTGTTCATGAAGCATTTGAATGGAACAGGGGTGGAAGAACTCAGCATTATAGTAAAGAACATTTTCTGGTAACTATTGTTATTCATTTATTCTTGCATCTCAAACAGCATCAATAAACATTATGCTTTGCAGCATTAAATTTTACATTTACTTTCATAAGGTCAAGTGATGTTTATAATTAACTATTTGATGATTATTTTACTTCCTTTTAAGTATATCTATACTACAGAATTCAGACAAGTTTCTTTAACCTTAGAAATATGCAGTATTTTTGTATTTCCCCTGATAGCCTGGCCTTCATGGCCAGCCTTCCTAAGTCAAAAGGAACATCTCTACTACTACCAAAGTTAAAAATAATTTTTTTTCCCCTGGGATTTCAAATAATGTTTTCCAATACTTCTGCCTAAAACTAACTGTTATAAAGCTTTTGAGCATTTTATGGCATTTCTTCCTTACTCTTCCTCATGTTGAATTTTCCATATATGTATTATTTGCATGTATTTTGTATTATTTACGTCTAAACATAACTTGGGTTTTAAATTTGGTACTACTACTGATCATGTTGTTTTTCCAAAATATTTCCGAAGTGATTTATACCATCGAAATTCTGTATACTGTGTATGAAGTACAGGAAAGCTTTCATATCTCAGCTGACATATCAGCAGTTGACTGACCAAAAGTCAGAACAACCAACCAAATACATCCATATTTTATAGAGCACCAGCTGGCACCTGCTTTAGTAGAAGATGAAGAGAGTCTCACAAAATGAAGTCAGGGATGTTCCTTTAGGTCGAGATGCAATCCTAGAATAACAGTGAGTGAGAGAGGTACATCTTGGAGTCCAGTCACCACAAATGTTGGGGTCACAGGCTTATGCCAGGTATGAGAATATGTCATATCTGGAGGCAGGCAACAGTATATCTCTAAGAGATTTTGCAGCAATGACATTCTGTTATTTAGAAACAATTTTGCCTTACTTTTATAGCCTTTTCTAAATATTGTGATTTTTATGAAAACAACTCCTTGCTGAACCTTAGATTGTATCCATCATTTTATTCTTCCTGTATATTTTAGATCATTGCTTTCCTGTCCAACTTCATACTGGCAAAAAAAAGAAAAATAAACCACCCTGATGTGAATGTGATAAGGTTCAGAGAGAACTTGCATAAGCATATTTTCTTTGTTTACATATATTTACAATATTTATATGAGCAAATAAACCTTCACATAGTTAGAAATTAGAACTGCATTTTAATGTTAGATCTTGCGTTGCATGTCAAGAAAAATATGTATGATCCAAAGATTATTTCTAAAAAAAGTTTTCCTGTTTAAAAAATATTCAACTCTTAACACAGCTCCAGTGTAACATGGTGTCAGAAATCTTCTGAATTATGCTGTTTGCCAAAGATAGCCAGCCTAGACTAAAATAGCCAGCCTAATTAACACAGACAGTTGCCTTGAACGTTAGGAGGAGAGCCTGAGAGAAATTCGTTCAGCATGAACTCTCAAAAGCCACGATATTATACTGACTTGAGAACATGGTGAGGGCTTCAATTTTGACAGTAGGGATTTGTGATGCAATGAATTTTCCAGTACTCCTTTAGAAAATAATTTAGAGAGCATCTTAGTAAAGAGTAGACATGAGGCACACTTTCAGGATTTAAAAAAAAAAACAAGACACAAAACAAAACCTCAAACCCAGTGCTCACACCCTAAAAATACTAGTATCTTTTTGGAATTCTAAAAGATCAGACTTCTGAATTTTAAGTTTACTTTCCATTATTCAAAGGTACATTGTGGTTAGACAGCTTAGCTTAGTCCTCAGGCACAGAAATGGTTATGCACATGTGAATTGTGTGAATCACCTGCACTTGTATTACCACAAGCTGAGAAACACTGATGAGGAATTCTATTAAGTAAATGAATCCTATCTCCACTGCTGATTGTGCAGAGGTAACCTGTGAGATACTCTTGTTTCCTTCTCACCACTCTCTGAGGTTAAATTCTAGCAGAAAATATGTAACTAATTACTGGTTGATAGTATTTAGACCAAACATATTATGTCAGATGTTTTACAACTGGAGAGAAAATACCATTTGGAAGTACTTTTTACTGCTCTTGGGATTTGCCTTTGTAAAATTAGGTTCCTGTGTATATTTTGCCTAGAACAGTTTTACAATTTATTTGCTACTAGCTGCTGTAGTCTGGTGTCCTTACTCTCTATTTATTTTTTTTTTTGAACACTTCCATTCTTCCGCACATATTGCCTTCAGTATTATTGCCAAGGCTTTCAATTGAAAGGACAGTATGAAATGGGTTAATGAAAGCTACAATATTCTGGGTTAGTCTTGTTTTACACTTTCTCCTGGTGTTCTTTTTACCATTGTTGTTTTTTACTAGTAAACCAGTCTGTGGCTGGTTTTCCTTTTATTATTTAGTGGCAGAGAGAACAGGGGAGAGAAACAATGATCTAGGAGGGGATTTATTGTTATGTGTAGCACTCCAATTTGCTGTCCTTCTTCCTGCTGACACTCCTGTACAAGCTGCAGTTTGCCTTACTGCTGTGCTTTTTGGATCTTGAAAGAAACAAAATCTCCTACCAGGGATGCTGGTTTTCTTTTCATGCTGTTCAGCAGTAGGGAACATGAACATTTATTTCCCTCTTCCATTTCCACATACCATAAGCAATTACAAAAAAATTTTTTCCCCAGATGTTTCTTGTTTAATCTATATTACCCTTGATATCCTCTGTGGTATGCCACCTCTGTTGTAGTTAATACCATCACTGTCATCAGATTTACTTGATGATTATTTCATCTTTCTGGTTCACCTCCTAGTTAGTTTTGTTATATTTGGCAAGTGTAAATGTTTTCTTTATGAAGTAAGAGTATCTCTGAAACCCTTAGTATGGGCTATGATTTCTCAATTACTTATCTGGTAGGTGGTGATACGGCACAAAAAAAATCCTCCAAAACCCCACAGCAAGTGTTGCTCTTTCCCTCATTCTTCCCAGTGATGAGGAAAGGTAGTGCTGCCCTGCTGGGTACAGATGTAGCTGCTCATTTACCTTTGTTTGCTTTGAAGTAGCCCAAGCAAAGATGTCAGAAGTTGTATTAGGTCTTTCAGGCTGATGCCAACCTGATTTCTCATGTAGCTGAGAAACCAATGGAAAGGTGCAAGGGGAGGCCCTTATGGCGTGTGTAGCAGGTGTGTGCACTCTGCAGCTGTGTACACCTGTTGCGTCTGTAAAAAGCAAAAAAGATGAAGTCAAGAGTATATGTCTCATCCCTGGAAACATTCAAGGTCAGATTGGATAGGGTTTTGAGCAACCTGATCTACTTGAAGATGTCCCTGTTCACTGAAGGAGCGTTGGATGAGATGACCTTTAAAAGTCCTTTCCAAGCCAAACCATTCTATGATTCTATGACAAGAATATATGATGATACCATTTTCACATCACTGTGGTCTAAATAAGTAAATGTGATAAAAACAGATGGACTATATTTTATTGGATAAAATAGTAAAAAAAGTAAAGCATTGGAGCATATGAGCTATTTGTCACATTTATTTTTTCAAGGAAAAGTAGCCATTCTTAGTAGACACATGTGAAATTATTGAAATTAAGGAATGTGCCCATATGTAGCTTTTTAACAGCCACATTTGATAGACAGCATTATGAAATTTGTTGAAGACTTTATCTGGATGACTGACTTGTAAGCCAGATCTAGGGGCCATGCACATTTGTTGTTTTCTCTGCTAGAATGTTTCAGCCAGTTAGAAATTTTTCGTTAATTCTTTAAAGACTTTCCAACTGTTTCAACTTACTTTCATTACTTTCTTTCCCCCCACTCTGTACTAATTTGACATTAATTTCTCATATATTGGGAAGCTTGGGTAGTATAGGAATATGATAGTTGAGAATCACAGAATCAGTAAGGTTGGAAGGGACCGCAGTGGGTCATCTGGCCCAACCTCCCTGTTCACGCAAGGTCATCCTAGAGCACATGGCACAGGATTGCATCCAGATGGTTCTTGAGTATCTCCAGTGAGGGAGACGCCACAACCTCTCTGGGCAACCTGTTCCAGTGTGTGGTAACTCACACAGTAAAGAAGCTCTTCCTCATGTTCAGGTGGAACTTCCCATGCATCAGTTTCTGCCTGTTGCCTCTTGTTCTATTGGTTGACATCACCGAAAAGAGCCTGTCTCCATCCTCTTGACACCCACCCTTTAGGTATTTATAGATATTAATAAGGTCCCCTCTCAGGTGTCTCTTCCTAAGGCTGAACAGGCCTTTGACCAACTTGGTGGCTCTCCGCTGGACCTGCTCCAGGAGCTCCAAGTCTCTCTTGTAGTGTGGAGCCCAGAACTGTACACAGTTCTCCAAATGTGGCCTCATCAGGGCTGAGTAGATGGGCAAGATCACCTCCCTCGACCTGCTGGCAATGCTCTTCCTGATACAGTCCAGGATTCCATTGGCCTTCTTGGCCACAAGGGTGCACTGCTGGCTCATGGGAAATTTGTTGTCCACCAGGACACCCAGGTCCCTCTCTGTAGCGCTGCTTTTCAGCAGGTCGGCCCCTACCCTGTACTGATGCATGGGGTTGTTTATGTGCATAAATCAAAATATATATGTACGTAATTGGAAATCACAGCATTTGTCTAGTGGTGAGAGATTAATTTTAAATTTTTATTTGTTTATCCAGAAATCTCATCAATTAAGTAAATTAATAGAAAAAATTATATCTTTCAAATTTCATTGTATGTATTTTGATTGTCAATATCTTAAGGAAAAAGGTTTTATTAATGGAAAGAAAATATTTCTCTGTTAGTGAACATACTCCTAGATATTGCAGCTTGCCATTCTAAAATTATCATGGTTTGTATTACATAAGGTACATGATCATATTATTGCCTTTCAGATTTGGTATTTGTCTTGTTATAACCTTGCAGCAATTCCTGAACCACTATTTAGAGATTTGTAGGGCAAATTTATGAATGATAAAATTTGTTCATCTGTGACAACTGCTGAAATTGCTGAATGAGATTAAAACTGTAAACTGGATTACAATTATCATAGACAAAAAATTTATCTCAGATTTACACAATGGAATAAAATATGATGGCTAGATGGTTTTATCCCATCTGAGTACTATTTTGTTTACGTATGTGATTGCCACATATTAATAGGATTTTCATTCAAGTAGATTAACTGAACTCTTTCCAAACAACATAATGAATGTAAATAAGTTTTTAAATTGCTATTGTCATTTTATCATGGTGTCTTGAAAGTAGATCAATGCTAGTTAAGCAGTTAAAATAAAATGTCAAGATAATATAATTAAGTAGTATAAAGAAAGCAAATTTAGAATTTAGTTATTTGATGTAACAAATTTTTAGAGTAATTTTATTCAATGATCTGAAAAGGGCAGGTGGTCTTGATCTGGGTTCATTTTATGGCTGATTGGGAAAAGAATGTCATTAAAGTCATTAAACAAAGTAATGTTCTTTGAATGTAATAGAAGTTACGTTAAAATATATTTTGACAATAATAATACAGAAGTGCTAATGAAAGCAAGCTTGGTTTCTTCTCAGATCTTTCTAGAAGTATTTCATATATGCAATGCTACACACCGTACCATCTGAAGGACAATAAACACCTTTTAGGACCAATATTCCTGTATGATGCTCCTTGAGATCCTTAACCTATTTAAAATGGCAGTTACAGTGAAATACTTTTTCCCATAATGCATAATATAAATTTAACCAGTAAAATTGCACCTAGTCAAGAATGTTAGTGATTGATTGGACTACTTTGGTTTTATTTTTTCATTTTATAGATAAAAATAAAATTATTTTGATTTTGTGTGGTTTTTTTTACTATTTTTGTTGCCATGTGGTAATTAAATTTGTATGAAACCATGGTTTAGCCTACCCTGCAAAAGGTTAGCATGACTGTCTATTATAATGAGGCAGTGCCAGCAAGTCCAGCTAGTGAACATGCTTCTTTCCTGAAATCATTTATTTGCAGTATAGTTCATACTCCTGAGATAATATTCCATATGCAGTATGAGTTCTGGACTCTTGATTTTTATTTTTTCTTATTTACAACTTTATTAATACCAGGGCTTACAGCAGCACACAAATTACTTCAGCAGAACTTGTTTCTAATGTAGACCTAACCAGTAAGTTGTCCAGATTCTAAGCAATTTCTGATACAGGAAATTTGTTATTTATTAGTGTTGCTTCTTGTCTTCAGCATGGCCTATTTTGCAAATGAAATAGATTTTGATTTATCTTAAATGCTGTGTAAGTTTAGCTAAGATGTATGCATGCAGTTTGGTGCTTTTTAGGAGTATTATTGCTGCAATTTGTACTTGAATAGCCATAAAGTCAAACTACAGTTATTTTTCTATAGTATTCTTAATGCCAATGTTTACTTCTCTATGTGACATTACATTCTGGGATCCCTTAAAATGATTGAATACTAATATTTTCCAATATTTTCATAACTACATGTGTCTTATGTATTATGATTTTTCTTCTAGGTGATTTTGAATTTTTTAAAATATTTTTTGTTTTAAAAATTCTTTAGATAGATTCCACATTAAAAGATAGTTATTAAAGAATGTCACTTCTCTGTTAACAGCGGTTATCAAATGGTTCCATAGACTCAAATGATGAAGTCAGTCAAGTTGTTGAACTTCAAGAACTACTGGAAAAGCAAAACTATGAAATGGCACAAATGAAGGAGCGTTTGGCTGCACTGTCTTCCAGAGTGGGAGAGGTAGAGCAGGAGGCAGAGACTGCCAGAAAGGAGCTCATTAAAACAGAAGAAATGAATAGTAAATACCAGAGAGACATTAGAGAGGTAAGGAGTTCACCAGAATCACCTCATGTTTCTTGACTGCATATCCAATGCAAACTGACAGGAAGCAAAAGTTGAGTACTGATAAAAACCCTTTTACATGGGAAACACAAAATTGATGTTTCTGTTTGCTCTACTTGACAGCTACCACTTTAAATATCATAGTTACAAGAAATCCCAAAGGGAATAAATTCTCTTTAAAACAGAAAAATTACTGCTGAACATATGTTACATCCTTGTCTACTGTTAGCATGAAAATTAAGCTGGTATAAAATTATGAGGCCATTTAATTGCATGGTTCTTAACGGGTATTTTGTCACATTAGGCAATGGCACAAAAGGAAGATATGGAAGAAAGAATAACTACACTGGAGAAGCGCTACCTCAGTGCACAGAGAGAATCCACCTCCATACATGACATGAATGATAAGCTGGAAAATGAACTGGCAAACAAGGAAGCCATCCTACGTCAGGTGCAGTATCTGCATTAGTCAGTTGATTTCTTCATACACAATTAAAATTAATGCAAAAAAGTGGGTAGTTCTACAGCAGGAGGTTACTATGAAGTTAATCTGTTCATTTTTAATCAGCTGATGAGTTAATCTGAAAAAACCTGAGGTGTTAATCATCTCTAATCTTCATAACTGCTACTACAACCATAAAGACCAAATCAATGTGTACGCTCAACATTGGAAGATATCTATGTTTTCTGATAGTGTCTTGCATCTATGCACATAGTCATAACCCTTAAGTAAAGGATGACATTTGGTTCTTATGTAACAATTTTATTTTTAAACAAAAAAGAAAAGAAAAGAATATAAGCAAAATAATTTCCCTTCTGCAGAAAAGATCAAAATTTGCATACAATTTAGTCTAATAATTTCACATATTAGTAGTGTGTAAACAAAATTTTACAAATCTAAGCTATCCATGAATATGTTTTAGAAAAAAGTGTAACATGATTACGCAGTTGTCTCTCATGGTACTTTGTTTCCATGGTGATTCCAAAAACTGAAATGTAAAGTGAACAGAAAAAAATTATTTGTAGGTTGAAGAATACAATGTGAACTAAAAGCTAACATGAAATTAATATATTTCAAATCATAAAAGATTAAATTGCTCCTCAGACTTCTTCACTTTTTTTACCTATCATGCCTTCAAACAATATAAAGTGCTATATGAGAAATAAGCCCATATGATTTGATAATCTCTACTTCTGTGGTTGTTTACAGATATATTTACACACACACACATGCACATATACCTCTGTATGTGTCTGTACATATGTATATGACTACCTCCTCAGGGAAATTAAAGCACCAGAACAACCAGCCCTGGCAAAGGCAGTGATTTTAGGAGACTTTCAGAGAATGCTTCATGCAGCCCCATGAGAAATCCCATGAGAACATGGTTAGCACCACGTGTGCTGAACAGGTCAGACCCTTCCAGAGTTACTGGAGCAGCCAGGCTGTTTCCAAAGGCTGACTGTACAGAATATTGACTACAAATGGTCTCCTTGGAAATGATCTTAGCTGAAGTGCTGAGTTTTTGTTTATAAAGAAATGGAAACTTCATATTTTTAAGCCAGGAAAAAGGTTTTGGTGAGGTGAATCATAAGGAAAAAGCAGTTTTAATCATAGCCCTAAGTAATATGTTCAGTCTTTTATTAAAAGTAAAATTCTGTGGGGAGTGAGAGGGTGGTTGGGCACTGGAATAGGCTGCCCAGGGAGGTGGTGGAGTCACTGTCCCTGGGGGTGTTCAAAAAACAGGTTGATGAGGCACTTGAGGCCAAGGTCTAATGGTCCAATGGTTAGGAATATGATGGGATAAAGGTTGGACTTGATGACCTTGGAGGTCCCTTCCAATCATAATGATTCGATGAACTCAAACTCACTGGCTTCTACCAGCTTCCTTTGACTATTTTAAGAGGTATCTTCAATTATTAGGGAAAAACCCACAACACCCAACAATGGAAAAGCAACGTATCTGCACCTGTCCTTAGAGTTTTTATTGCTGCCAGTGTAAGTCATGCTGTGTTGTGGAGGTCTACCTACTCAAAGCAGTGATCAATAAAACTAGGCTTAGAATGTATACAGGCAGACTTAAAGTTGATTTGCAGCATTGTAATGTGAAAAAACTACCTTTTCGTGCTTTTGAAGGATTAAAAAAGAATCTAAAAGAATACTTATTTTTCATGATGTCTTCTGTTATCTGGAATGAACAGGAAAGCAGGAAACACATATCAAGCCATTAAAAAATTCTAAATCATCTGGTGCATCTCAGTAGACCAGAAAATACTGCAGTTATCAAAAGTCTTCCTGTTTCTCTTTAATGGTTATCACAGATTAATCAATTCCAGTTCTGTGAAATGATGATTGTAAGTTCACAATCAACAATATCACTGCAACATTAAGCAGCTAGCAACCAGGATATGATGATAAAAGAAGCGGGATTTGTTCAGAAAGTTGCATTTAGGATTTTGTTCAGAAACTTTGCTGGGAATTCTATCCTTTTGGAATTGACCTCCTGTCCCATTTTAGCTCATACACAAACTTTTCTGTGAGAGCGACTCAATGTTTCCATTTAGAAAATTCTCATTTTACTGGCTCAAATGCTTTTATTTTGTTCATATAAACAGTGCATTGATCAGGGGAGCTTTTTGCTCATCTTTATTAGTACCATTTTACAACTAATTTTCTTCACCTTCATATGATCCTGGAGCCTCAAATCACTCTTTATTGAGCTCGGCAGTCTACACATTTCCATGCTTGAGTTAATACCTTTCCAGTAAGCTCTCCCAGGTTGTAAGTATCTAGGGTTATGTAATCAGTTTTGATCACTTCTCTGATATCCAAGAAATTGAAGGAAAAATCTTCATTCTGACTTCATTTCTTATACCTGTTTATCTACCTTTGTCCTTCAGTTGGAAGACAAAAACAGACAGCTGCAAGAGCGTCTAGAGCTGGCTGAGCAGAAACTGCAGCAGACGATGAGGAAGGCTGAAACCTTACCGGAAGTGGAGGCTGAATTGGCTCAGAGAATTGCAGCTCTGACTAAGGTAGTGCCCTGAGAAATAGGTCCACTTCAGAAACCTCATTGTTTAATGTAGATTAAACAATGCATCCCAATTCCTCACCTCAAGGACAAAAAAGTTTTCAAACTGATTTGAACAAAGAAAGCGTTTCCTGATCTGTGCATGCCACAAGTTTAACCAGGAATTGCCTCAATACCATGTTTGTAATTCTTAGCATTTTAGTAACAGGAAAAGTAATTATCTGAAAATTAGCCTAGACTTTATTTACAAAGGAGTCAATGTTTCCAATACATGTGAGTATTACTTATCCTAGGAGGATTCAGTTTACTTTGTGAGTTTCTAATTTAAGGGGACAGAGGTGGGGGGAAGTCGCATTCCTACACTTGGATCTTCTGGATGTTTTTATACACCATGTACACAAAACAATTATTTTCATTCCAATAAGTGCTATAAAATCAAAACTTAGTGTCAGCTGGGATTATTGTACAACACAAATGAAGACAACTTGCAGTATATACTTACAAGGTTGGTTTTGAATGATTCTTTGTATCATATATATGCAAATACAAATGTGAAACCCTCAGAGGACTTCAAACCAATTTTTCTGAGAAATTTATTATATGGCAGCTTTCTGGTAGAAAAAGAAGAAGATAAAAATAAATTTTCAGTAGTGTCACATATTTGGCCTCTAATAGTTAAGATGTGCATGTAGTTAATGCTATAGCTCAGGTATTAACAGCTTCATAAAAACATATAATGACAATGTTCATTCTTTGTTTCTTAAAATCAGACAAATAAAGAAAAAATTATTTAGGAGGTGGTATTACGTATCATTCTGATTTATCTAAGCATTCCTTTCTCTGTTGCCCAGGAATGTTTCTAGCTATTTATGTGACTAGCCATTTTTAAATTTGATTAATTTTTTTCAGTTCTCATGTTTTTCCATTTAAAGTGAAGCCTTAAGTGCTGAGCAGCTCATTAATAAAATTTGATTTTTAAGTAGCTTAGTTAAGTGAAAAGAAAGAGAGGTCTTCTGGGGATTTGTGGGGGTTATGTTATTTTATTTTATTTTATTTTATTAAGGCAAGATCATTATTCAGTAATCAAGATTTTGTGCTGTCCACTTTATGTTTCTATGAATGGGTGGGAATCTGAAAAGGAGACTGAAAATGATGGCAAAAAAGAATCAGCAAAAAGAGAGCTACATGAAATAGCAAACAAACACTATTGCATTTTAATAAATACTCAAGTGCACATTAGAGCAACCCCTTAGCATTTTAACATTTTGTTTTTCAGTTGATGCTGATTCAACAAATAATCACATATTCTAATGCCCTCAGTAGTTTAAAAATAATGTTTTCTATTTTAAGAGGATTTTTCCTGAATAATTTCTCCAGCAATTAGGCACCAGTAAGTATTTTGCAGTCTGAAGCATGTCTTTTCTTGCAACTGCATTTTTCCTTGAGCATATATTAATGACAAATATTGTAAGAAGAAATCCCATTTCAACCATATAGAACACTCGGGGACTTCCATGAGATACTGTTGTTATTGTGACCATAAAGCTGTAGTATGCATCTCCGTTTGTCTTCTTACATTATTTCATGGGATGTGGTTAGAAAGCTGTGAACAGAGCTTTTGCTCCACCCCATTTCACTTTGATTTACTTTATCAAAGTTTTTGCCAAATGGGAAACACTAAGGAGTATATTGGACTGTAATGCTGGTTCTGTTCATTTCTCTGTGATTGCATGAAAAACTGAAGAAATTTATTTTATTTAAAATTGTGTCTTCTTGGAATACATGACATGAAGAAGAATGTCAGAATTTGGCCAATAGGCTAGCTAGGCCAAATAGGACTATGTCTTATATATCTTGTGTACAATGTCTTTGCAAACTGTAGAGCTTAGTAAAGTTCTGGTTTGACAGCCCTGAAGTTTAAAGTCCAGTACTTTTCATTGATCACATAAATGTAGTTCTGAACCAAGGACAATGCTGTAGGCACTGCACCTTACCTAAGTACTTTGAAATTAGCCAGCTGGTATGCTGTTACCACACTAGCTATTCCATGAAAACTGCAAGACCTACCTAAGGGGCTGAATAACACTTAACTGATTTTGCCTTTGAGCTTTGTGCCAGCATACACATTGTCAGTAGAGTTTAAATTAGCTGGCTTCAGACTACCTTAAGTCTGCCTACCTGAGCTACCTACAGTCACAGCATGTCCATGTATACTGAATAAAAGATGAGCCCCCTGAATCACCTAGTCTTTCTGCATTGCAAAAAAGTCAAAACTGATTCTCCAGTCTTTTGTACTACCTCACTGAAAGTGGCTTCTTTGAGATTAATGGGGTTACAATCATATGAAAGAGGTGAGTTAAGCCTAGTATATTTTATATGTTTTTTTAAAGGAAAGTAGTATGGGATAACTGGAAATCATGACTGCTTTGCTGTGGTGAAAATATAAGACCAATTATTTACATGTGGAGATAAAACAGAACAAATATGTTCTGGCTTTGGATGCGATTTCCTGCTTCCCACCCCCCTTTTAAATTTTGCATGTTGCAATTCTGCATTTAATGTATTCTTCATCATAGCATTCAATTTATTGTACTCTTCCTCATAAAAAATGGGGCGGGAGGCTACAAAGAAGGACGTAGAATGAGATCCTTCTATGGTGCCACTTTTTAAAATCAGTTGGTTTTCTTTTTTATATATATATGGGCTAGTGAATGTCTCTTGCTACTTTTCCATGCCCAAACTAGTTCATAAGAAGTGAACTTCCAAAAGTTTGGACTATACAGTGAATTCAGATAAGTACCAACAAATTTACCTGAATCATTTGAACTTTTCTTTGGCTTTGTTTTCATTGTGTTCTGTCCACTGGGTGAGCAACTGGAGGGTTAATTAGCCTGTGACAGACTAACCTGGAACAGCATGATCCCATATACTGTTCTGTCCTGCCTGGCCATCGCACTGGTATCTGTCTGGTCATGAAAAGTAGCACAGATCTTGGCATGTATCCCAAGATTTAGACTGCCATGATTCATTGAGCCACCTTGAACTCACTCTTACAGTATGGGTCTGTTTGCCTGCTCCAGAGAAGAGGCAGTTGGTAGTAGAAAGAACCTCCAACCTCCCTCCAATATTGACTAAATCTTTCTTTATCCTGTAAAATGGTTTGGGGTTTTTTTTCCTCAAAAGGGACAGCTATTGGAGCACCTAGAATCTTCAGATGCTTAGTCATTAGTCTCTAGTTTTCTCCTTGCATGTATTCAAGGAGGGGCCTAGTGTAGACAAACAGCATCCACCTACTTCCATTCACTCACTCCCACTAATAGTCACTCTGTTCCTTGGATGCTTGTGCAACAGAGGTATCACACCACTTTCTCTGGTCACAAGACAGCATTTTCCTCCATCACTCCTGTATGCAGGTCACCAGAAATACCAACAGTGCTTTTTAGCTGAATTAGAGATGGAGAAGAGGAAACCATAATCATAATAAACCACATTCAGCATAGTAACACATTCAGCTTATCTTAAAGGTGATATAAAATTACTTAAAAGTTGAAGGCAAGTGGGACAGAATGGTTATTTTGTGACCATGTGAAGAACTGGCTTGCATTAAGTAGGGAAGAAGTTGCGGGGAAGTGAAAGGAGAAAGTCTGCAGTGGAAAGGATGGAAAGGGGAGAAAGAAGTTGTCCTGCATGAGTGGATGTGGTTAAGATAGAAACCTCTCTGAGAAGGGAGAGACAGAGAAGATTGTGTTAGCTGGAGGAGAAAGTTGATAAATCTTCTGGGGGAAAAAAAAGTCTTTCATGAGGAGGAAAGCCTAAGAAAACTCCACATTTACGAACCACCCTTCTTCTTACGCTTCCCTTTCCACAGAAGATTTTGTCCTGATAGGAGGAAATGAATAAGCAAGTTTGACAGAGCTAAATGGAAGGAATGGCTTACTAAACATATGAGGTATAAAAGGTAGTGGAGAAATGAAGGAAGGGCAAGAATGTATGGATATCTATTGACTGAAAGTTTAGGTTTCAGGAAAAGGGTTGACTTAAACCAACATATTTTGTCACATTTGTAACAGAAGTTAGCATGTGAAGAAGTAGCTGATAACTGTGAGCTGTTGAGACTCAGTCACCATGATCATCTATTTTCACCTTCAACAGCATAGCTCAATTCAATAATGAATTCTTTCTTCTTGGATAACTCAGTCATTCAAAGGATAGCCAAAGGAATGTGTGCCATAAGGAGCCAGCAGAAAATCTGGAGACGGCAGGTGTTCAAATTCAAGGTCTCAAAACTGTGGAAATCGGCTTGTACTATTAAGAAAGTTTAGATTTGTTCCTGCAGCTCAGCATGAGGAAGAAAAATCATAGCACCTGTACTGTACAGGTGCTTTCTGCATCTGAAATTGGATTTTTTTTCAACTAAGCTGCAAAGACCTAGAAAATGTGCAGTGCCAACAGTAACAGATGATGTGAAAGCAACGTTTTTTTTTGTAGGCACATTAGCAACCCAAGCAGCAGCAGAATTTTAACAGGGTTAGAGAGCAATAATACAAGCTGCTTCAGTATTCCCTCAAAGCAAAATTTTCCTGTCTGTTACTGGCTTATACTGGCTATTTCTTTGCTATTTCATAGCATATAGATTGCAAAGTGAGCATTAAGACTCATGATGGTATCTCATGGGGGTCAGACATTGTTAGTTTTTCTCCATGTATTTTTAATCCAATCTAAGATACACAATTTCACAAATCTATTTATAACTGAATGTGCTGGCTAAATGCTTTAAATTATAGTTGCTGAATATCTCACCACGTGTTTTACTAATTCTCCTGTACAGAGTAATATCAAACAGGCATGCAAGTCATATATTAAAAAGAAGAACATAGTGTAAGGTCTGCCAAGCAAGTGGTCACGCATGTTTCACTTTGGAAAGATTTTAACTTAGTTAACTCTTGGCAAAACAAGTTGGAAGAAATCCAACTTCTGTTTGTGAACCTCAGAGTCCACAGTGGTCCTTTCTGTCTCACATGTGTCTGAAATTCAGCTATGGTGACATGACTAACATTAGTGGCTCATCCTGTGCCTCATGCCTCAAGCCGCAGGGCAGAGATTGAGACATTCAGTATTTTTATGGTAACCTCCCAAGTCTCCCAAAAAACCTATTCAGATGGGAATGTGTGGGGCTGACTAACACACATGGACAATAAAAAAAGTGTGGTCTCCACAGATGTGTCAATCCTAACAATATGGCCTAGGGAAGTCTGTGCAGGAGGCATTTGCAAATCCATTAGGGAATAGCTGAATTGCTAGGTTTTTTTGTCTGGAAGGGTCTCTTTGAGACCTAGATCGGGGCCTTTGTCAGCATAAAGGGCAATGAGAGCTGTTGAAATCCTCAGTTTAGGAGTGTGTTCTAGCTAGACACACCAGGAGATGGAGGGGCTGCTCTTTCCTACTGCAGGTCTTTGTCCACAGGTGGATTTCTGCAAGTGAGAGAATAAGAAATTATGCACGTGTGTTTCTGTTTCCCTAGTCCTTACAGAGGACACTTCTTTGGTTCATGTCCCTGCTGCAGTGGCTGCTCATGCATTTGGCATGTCAGCACCAGTGGTTAAAATTCCTAAATAGCATTACAGCCCAGGGTAGGTACTAGGGCTGCAGATTTATGCTGGTCCTCTGGCAGACAAGCAGTTGAGCCTAATTGTTTAATGTCTCAGTTATAAAATGATTTTGTTCTTTTAAAGTAACACAAAATAAGACTTTAGTAACAAACAAATGAAATGCACATAAAGGAAACCTAAAATATTCAAATACATTTTAAGTCTTTAGAATAATGACATTTTGATTATAAGACACAGTGAATTTTAATTAATTTTAAAGTCTCTTTATCCTATCAAAAAGATGTCAAGGGAGATGAATATGGAGATCAGTTTTGTTTCCTTTTGCCCTAGAAATTGAAGTACAGGTACTCTGAGCCACATTCAGGAAGATTTTTTTTAACAAGGAGGTACCTATCAACATTTTAATATTCCTGGTGAAATAGCTGAAAATTATAATCCTATATATCTCAAACATATACTTAATGTATTATTAAAACAGTAGGAAGTAATGAAATAACTGAATTAGTTAGCTTTAAGAATCTTAAGAGGACATCATGCTCTTTCAAGAACATTTTCTATATAAGAATTCAGATAACATACAGAATTTTGGCAATAATTTTATTCCTCCTCCTCTTCCAAATAATAGTTAGGCCTAATACCACAATTATTTTATGCATTGGAAAGACTTTTTCCTGCTAAGGAATAAGTTATGGCATGGTTTGAGCTGAAAATCTATTTTTTAGGTTGAAAAATAAATGTAAATGATATAGTTAGTTAGACTGGCTTCTCAAGGACAGCTTATGACAGACAACACCACATACCAGAGGATTTAAATTAGATCCCTTTTGAACCTAGAAGTATTAGTTTGATTATCTTCATACTTTGCATTAGTCTGCAAGTGTATAGAAGCAGTAAAGATTAAGTAACTTGCTTTTGAAATTTGCAGTCAGCTAATAAATCTTCTAAGTAGTTTAATTTTGTAGGATGATACACCAAATGGGTTCAACATCTCCCTCAATGAAAATGGTTTCAAAAGAGGTAGAATTACTGAAGTCTTCTCTATCATCAGCTCAGAGCTTTGATGATTTCAAATCATCTCCTGACCCTTGGAGACACATTAAGGAAAGACCTTGAAATTATAACGCAGCCAAGACTCAAAAAGGGGAAAAGTCTGTCTTCTGCAGAGGGGGATAAAGCTTGGCCACTTGGTGGAAGGGAGAACATGATCTGGTTTTCTACAATCAGAGGGACTTTACTTTTTCAAACCTATCAAACCTATTTATCCAATTGTGAGATAAAGAAGTGTATTAGCATTTGTATGCTGAAAAAAACCTAATATGTAAAATTAAAAGATAAGATAAAGAAGATCATAAAGGGTTTGTCACTGATCCAAGTCATAATAAATAGGCAAAATATTTTCAGATTATTAATAAGTTCAAATACATCACAATACACCTGCTTCATGATCAGAAATGATAACTGCATTTATTAAATGAGTTAAGTTGCAAAGTATACTGACTTTCCCTTAAAGTTTGCAAGAATCTGAATTTTGTGAATATATTCTGAAAAGAATAATAGTGATCTTCAAAGTTAAGCATTATTCTTGTATTTGTACAAAGCAGAATTTTCTCATATGGATGTCTTCATATCAAAAGCTGCAGTTTATATTTATAAATGTCTAGATGATAGGCTTGTTTTCTGTCTGATCATTTAGTCTTGATAATATTACTGAGTTTAAGTTACGGGTAATTTTAAGTTACAATACACATCTATAATTACTTTTGTATTTATTCCTAATCATTCTGATAAGTCATTAGTAGACAACAGTACGAAAAACAGTCTCACTAAAATATACAGTTGTAAAGTTAGTATTTCTTGTATGTATTAAAGTTTGCTCATCTAAAGATAGAGTTAGGATCTTTTTTTTGAGAGAGGGTAAATCTGACAGTGAAATAGCATTTGACAATCGTGAGCTCACAACTCAGTCATCAGTAGCAGTGTCTATATGTGTTACACACATTCCTGTTTCCATAGCAACAAATCCAATAGATCCATTTCCCTTTCTTTAAGGGCTTTTTTTTTTTTCATTTTGAATGATAACATAGACTTGTTTGATATGACAATAACATGAATATTTGTGTTTTACAACAAATGACCTAATTAAGGTCAACTTCTGTCAGAAGTAGTAATGAATCTTAGGATGGGTTACTGTTCCTATACTTAGTTATGACTTTTCATTCCTATTAATGAATTTTTATTTATAGGTTCTTCTTTTATCTGATGACCTTGATCTTCCAAAGAGATCCACCAGGGTGGATCTTTTCAAAGGGATGAAAACTAGATTGTTTGGATGAAAGGGCTTATATAGTGTATTCTAAAATGGAATACTAAAGCTTGAGCCTTGTCTCTTTTGTCATTCATTCTGTTTTATAGAAATTAGGGAATGTACCATAACATTGCACAATTCTGTAACTGACCGATCCATTAATTTAGTACTTATGCATTGCTTTCATTCCTAGAAAATGACAGAATTATTATAAACAACTTTCTGGCATTGGCCTTGCAGAGTCCTGTTCTGGTGTTTAGTTTGCCATAATTCCAAAAAAACATTAGATTAGACAGTATTGCTTTGAATCAACTCTGTAGTAATATGTCATCAGCCAACCATCACTAACCTTGAACTTCCATGAGTAGGTTGATAGCTTTTTTAGCATTCCATTATTTTCAGTTTCTCCACATCAACTGCATCATATTCATCAAATATCAGTGTAGTTTATTCCACATAAAAATCTGTCAGTTAAAAGTATTAAATTTTCAGTCACATTTTCTTTTAAGCATTCTGTGCTGTGTTCTGTTCAGTGTCAGTGTCTTTAGTTCTGATTTTTCAATTTTGTCCCTCTCCTTTTCCTTGACTTGTTAGTCTGATCCAACCTCTTCTACCTCATCTGATGATTATCAATATGTTATGGAAGCTAAACTACAAGAAATGATCTCCATACGTAGGAAGGTAGTCCTACTGGACTTTACTTTCTATTGCTAAATAGAATCCATTTGATTTGTTTTAATTTTCTTTAACTTATTTAATTTATTTTTTTTAATTGATAATCAACCATTGTGCAGTTCAGTGCTTCAGGAGCTTACAATTTTACAATGGCAGGTTTGTGTTCAAACCATGCACAGTCTGCATGTTACATTTGGCTGATTTCATTGCTCATAAATAACTCCAATGTTTTGCTGATGCTTGGACGTAACAGGCCTTTGTAGCTGACACATTTCAAGCAATGCTGTTCAGCTGCCTGTTTAAATAAAGTTTCTTTTTTGAAAACTAAGTTTGCAGTTAGTAGTAGCTTGCTTTATGTTTTGTTTAAACCTTACTGAGATAAAAATTTATGAAGCCACTTAAATTACAGAATGAGTCTTTCTATTATTTTACAGGCAGAAGAAAGACATGGAAACATTGAGGAACGTATGAGACACTTAGAAGCTCAACTTGAAGAGAAGAATCAGGAACTTCAAAGAGTATGTGTATTGCAGACAACTTCTGTGCGCTTTTCTTCTTTTAATTTCTCAATATAGCGTTACATTATGCACTCCAGCACACAAACCCATCTACTGGTAAATGTTTTATTTATAATAGTGATGGCAGCATCTTCACACTTACTTAACTGTCTTAATATATTAGTTTACATCTAGTTGCAGCTTTCAGAGTATTCTGCTAATATAAAAATGAATGTGCATTGATCAATAATGATAATTGTGTTTCCTGTGGAATTTCTTCAAATTACTACAGTTGCCATATTTTTTTTTTATTTTTTTATGATGTAAGTCTGTACTGGTTAATTTTGAACCCTACTAATCTGTCTTATCTGTTCTACATTAAAGGCAAGACAAAGAGAAAAAATGAATGAGGAGCACAACAAAAGATTATCGGATACCGTAGACAGACTTTTGACAGAGTCCAATGAGCGTCTGCAGCTACACTTAAAAGAGAGAATGGCAGCACTTGAAGAAAAGGTACAGTGTGAGGGACAGTGTAAACTTTAACTTATTAAGTATTGTCTTGTGTGAAACCCGTTTTACTTTTCTTGGGAAGAAAGCATCATGCTGATTTTGTATTACTAAATGTTACCACAAATATGGTCTACATTCTACTCTTAATTGAAGAGTATGCTCAATAATCTTTTGAGAACTACTGCGAACTGGATATGCTGAATATTATGAGTCCCTCTTTTATCACCGATTAGTCTGATGAAGAGCTTGTAGAGGACCAGTGCAAAACACGGTATTAGGCAGTAAGGAGAAAGTGGATGAGAACTGAGGAATGGCCGTGTTTCAGATGTGCAGGTTTTTCATGATGTGAGACACAATGGGCTTTCAAAATTCAAATCCCATGACCTTTATATTCACCCTCTATCATCAGTTTGGTCTGAAGAGCCTCTCAGTGTCTTTCAGAAGGACATTTCAGAACCTCTCACAGGATGTACTTCTGGTTTATATCACTGAAATACAATGTCATACAAAGCAAGAAATAGGCCTGCCAAAGGAAGAACCTGGGAGAAATAGTTGTGTAAGAGTGTGACAGTTGCTCAATTCAAGGAAAATGCAGTTTTTGCTGTTCTTGAGAGAACGTGGTCCTACTGTTTGGGTTATTTCTAGTGTTTTAAATTTAATACACATTCAAACCAAAGCATTAAAGGATTTTCATTTTAAAGACCAGTGAATATGAAGGTTCATTTGTTACTTAACTTTGCTAACTTGTACATGGAGGATACATGTATAAGGTGATATGTATTTAACATATCTCTAATATCTTTCAAGTTTATCAATATTTTTTTCTTCTTTTTATTTCTAGAATGTTTTAATTCAAGAATCTGAAAGTTTCAGGAAAAATCTGGAAGAATCTTTACATGACAAGGTACTAAAAAATACTGCAATTTTATCTATTTATCTGTTTTTTATCTATTTTATCTATTTATATAGTTTTTATTAAATATTATATATTTTTATTTAGTATATTTATTGATTCTTGCTTAAGGGTGAGAAGTGAAATAAATAGACCTTTGTTACTTCCCTGCAATTGAAGATGAATCCTTTTCACACACAACTGCATACATGTGACTCCAGAGCCTCTAAGTTCCGACTTTGAGGGGTTTGTTTGTTCCACTTTGATGAAGAAATTGATAAAGCAATTTCAGAAAGATAAGAGCTTATGTTCAGAAACATAAGACCAGATATTAATTATCTCTAAATAACTAGCGGATGGTACAAATAGAGTACAAGTAGAGTGTACCACCAAATCATCTAATAATTCTATTCAATGAAGAAATAGTGTAAAGATAGCGTAATAAGAATTACTGAATTTGATAGTAATTAAGTGCAGATCTCTTTCCTTTGTAGCATTTTGGAATCCTGAACGTTTTAAACTGTAGGAGCAGCAGCATTACGTCTTCATCCCATGTTCTTTTTTAATTTGTTTTAAAATACTTTGATTTCATTTTATTAGTAGACTGCTGTTATTTGTAGAATTTGGGAACAGTGCTTTCTTTTTTTGTAGTGGTTGCTCTCAATAGTCTTTTTGTTAGTTGGTTCCAAAAATTCAATTTTTATGGCACTCTCATTTTTCACTGGCAGCACCTCATACTGGAGTTTCATCAACTCCCAAGAGCAAGCTGTAAAACTGCAGTTTAGTAAAACACCTAAGATGTGGTTGTCTCTAAGTCTATATCTCTATCTGTAAATAAAAAGGCCATGACACAATCTCTGTCACTAAAGGGCAAATGGCATGTTGCATGTTAAACTAAGCCTAACACTGAGACTGCGGTTAGTGCACAAGTCAGTGCTGGTTCTTTTCCTGACTCTAGCTGTATAGGAAGAAGCAAGTTTCAAGTACAAACCTGTCCTGCCATCACTTCCAGCTAGTGGAAAAGCACTGAAGGGTGCTGTACAACCTCCTCCTAATGCATGTCTTATTAGCAATAATGAGACTTGAATGAGTTCACTGCCTTTTGTTATCATAGTCAGTGCTACATTCTGTTTATCTTACTTCTTTAGCTTCATGAGAGCAATATCTCATAAAGTAAATGTGTTTTGTCTTACAAGTAAGTGTATCTTATTCTCCTCATTTCCAGGAAAGACTTGCTGAAGAAATTGAGAAACTGAGATCTGAACTGGATCAAATGAAATTGAGGGCTGGCTCTTTAATTGAACCCACCTTGTCAAGGTAGTATTTAGTAATTAAGTTTCCTCACTTTGAGTTGAAATGGATCCATATAAGTGTCAAGTCTTTAAAACAGGAATGTGTTCAAACCATGTATAAAGTAGCCATATATTTCTATAAGAATATAAAATCTGTGCAATGATTATTACTGTTGCTTTTCACTATTTTCATAGGTAAATGGGGCCTTATAGCAGTGAGTTTACACTGAAATATTACTGATATCAAGGAAAGTCCTTAAATGATGGAATGCTTTCAAAAGTATATCCAAATACCCATTTTTTTCCCCAGAAGACCTTAAAAATAAAGTTGAAACCATTGTCTTTAATGCTGAAACTGAACAGCATATTTATGATCATATTTATTTATTCTATCAATTCTACCTAATATTTTTCTTTATTAGTAAGAAATAACTCAGCTTTGCTTAGTGTGTAGGATAAGACCACAGATCTTCAGCTAAAGATGGAAGCAGTCTTCTGAGACATCTGACAATACCATACCAGGACATTAAACACTGTGTCTCTTTTTGGCAAAAAAACAATATGGAAACAATAGTGAGGCAGATACCATAAAAATAGCTATAAACAGCTGAAATGTATTTTATAAGTCTAGAGAGTCCTTCTTGCCTAAAGAATCTCTTAAAATAAAATGGTTACTTTATTGATAATGTGTGCCATTTCCTGTTTTCATAACAAGCAACATCTTAAGTTTCAAAACCTGCCAGCCAAAGCTCATGGACCAAGACTAAATTCCAAGCACTGTAATTCTCTAAAGTAATTCTTATTGGAGAATTTTTTTGCTTGCAGCAGGTATTGTCAGCTCATTGTTTCCTCAGACATCTTGCTCAGTGCCTGGAAATGGTTTCTCCTTCAACCTTTTACTACCTTTTGGGATAATATTTTTATATATATGGAGAAGTGTAAATTGCTGAAGTTCAGAATGTAATGCTTGTAATTGTTCAAATTTGGTCCCTTTGGCAGTGTATATGTGACTACAGGCACACACAACAGTGGTTTTTGAGAGTGTTTGCAAAGACACAGACGATCTGCTGCAACAACCAGCAGAGATATTTTTGGAGCAGTCATCCTTGGTGAACAGCAGCCTTTCTTGCTGGGTAGAATAGTATCATTAGCTCTTGCTCTGTAAAAAGGATTCTGATTAGCCCTTGTCAAAGGGCTGTTTGAACTTGATAAGCAGTCTAAATGTCTTGAGAATTCATCACGTTCCTCAAAAACAGCATACTTCCTCTCATGTCCTCACCTCATCAAGCTGCCAGCCCTCTCAGGAATAGGGAGCTATCAGAATTAAATAATTGTTTTGTAAGCCCATCTTCAGTTCTGTATTTGCAGGAGTTTGTTCTTTCATCAGAATAATGAAGCTGTTCAAGAGATTGGTATTAGCTGCCAATAACTGGAATCTGGACTGTGTCTTTTTCCTTCCAACTTGCTGCACAAATACCAAGTATTATCAATTATCAGAGCAAAGTTCTATTATAGCAAATACGGTACAAACAGAAAACAAAAAATGGTCACTGCCCTAAATGGTTTATTATATAACAGATGAGAGACATACAGACAAATTAATCATACAAAACCCCAAAAGATTATTGTCTGGTGCTGCAGATGGAGAGCTTAGGACATTAGTAGCCCAACTTTAGTCAAGTTTTCTTATTGGTATAATGAAAAAAAAAAGTGTTTTTTAGAGATTTTTTTAAAAGATAAAATTTTAATTTTTCTGATATTATGCAAGTTCCTATAGAGCATGATGGGAAGCATAATAGAAGATAAACTAATAGTTGTTCAGAAAAGGACATTTATGACAACAGTATGAGCTCTGATGTATGCTCTTCCCTAAACTTAAATTCTAAAACATTATTCAGTATCTTTGATATTTTTATGTATCTCATTTGATTACTATGGCACATACCCATGAGCTCTTGAATATGTAGCATGCTTACAGTCAGCTCAGGCATATTTATTCAGGAAAGTAATGGAAGGAAAATATACAGGATAATACATTGAGCAACTAGTTCTGTTAAGTACCGTGTGCTTAAATCTGCTTGTTTTTTCATATTATAATTTTGAACAATGAGTTTTACTATGGAAGTCCTTCATTATGAAATATTAGTTTTCTTGTAGTATGAATTCAAGTTTTCACTTTTAGATTGTATTTTGTGCCCTGTTTTTGTCATTTATTCTGATACATAATCATTCTTCTGTTTAAAAATATATTTGTGTTCCTAGACAGAAGGTCATTGGATTGTGCTGTTATTATTACTATTACTCTCTTGGTCTATTTCTGTGGCTCTTTTCATAGGCCTCACCTTGACACATCAGCAGAGCTGAGGTACTCTGTGGGCTCACTGGTTGATAGCCAGTCTGATTATCGGTCAACTAAAGTGATAAGACGACCTAGAAGAGGCCGGATGGGCGTACGTAGAGATGAACCAAAGGTTAATCCCAAATTTCTTCTCATATATTCCCTGATGAAAGAATGTATTTCAGCCTCTTAATCTTGCATTTTATTTCCAGAAAACAAACAAACAAACAAAAAAACCACAAACAAACAACCACAAAAAAACAAACAAAAAAAAAACCCCACCAACAACACACTAAAGAAAAGCCCAAGCAAAAAACCCAGAGAGCAGAGTTTTTTGCTATACACACAAGATTACTGTTGTACTAAAATGAAGGCAGAAAAGGTTGAAGTTCAGACATCAAAGTTCAAACATCCTGGACTGTCTGTCTTTTCTTGGTATACTTTTGTGTAAATTTCCCTGAGAGTTAATTTTATACAGCATTAGAAATTATGTGAAAACACATAATCTTCAGTAATATTGCAATATTAATGGTGAATTAGTCATCAAATAAGTATTCTTAAATGTTAGTTGCTTTTCTTTCCCATTTTATACCTATATACCCATACCCAATGAGGTATTTCCATGGAATAAACCATGCACTTCCTAATTTCTGCTCAGGTAAAATCCCTTGGAGATCACGAGTGGAATAGGACCCAGCAGATTGGCATTTTGAGCAGCCACCCATTTGAAAGTGACACTGAAATGTCTGACATCGATGATGATGATAGAGAAACACTTTTCAGCTCCATGGACCTCCTGTCACCAAGCGGCCATTCTGATGCCCAGACTCTAGCCATGATGCTTCAGGAGCAGCTAGATGCAATCAATAAAGAAATCAGGTATGTAGCCTGAACCAGCTGTGATGCACTTATGATTACAGCTTCAAGCTTCCTTTAATGCTTGAGTTCAGGTACCATTCATAACAATTAGGAAACCACTTGTACATTTAAAGGATTGTGTCCACTTTTCATATGAGAGTATTGATTGTGTGAAGATAACAATGGCATCTTCACTTCCTAACCATAGAAATTTCTTTTAAAAAATATTCCAAGTAAAGAACTGCTGGACAATTGAAGAGAAATATGTTAGAGAAGTCTAACACATGGCAGATTTGACAGAGTGCTATTCATAGTCCTTTTTTCACCGTTCTGCATGACTCTCCTTACTCATTAATGACCCCCTATAAGAAATGTTTTATTTCAGTGCTCTTCATGCTTTCTTCTGATAATTATTACATCTCATATAACCCACGTTTTCAAAGTTCTTGGTTTTTTTTATTGATGGAGGCATACAAAGTGATTTTTTTTGTGCTTCAAGTTGAGTTATAGTGCTTGGAAATAGGTGATTTTATGTGATTGAATTGTATGTATCTTAATAATTTCTGTGCAAATTTAATGGAGTGATAGAGAATCCAATGAGGTGTTTTAATTAAGTGAGTTTTATAAACAGAACCATATTTTAGGCTTAAAACATTCTTGCATATTTTTCAGGAAGGGTAACTTTTAAAGACATAGTATATGGAAAACATTTTCTCATTAGTGACTGTTTCTCTAGAAGGAGATGAAGGAGATTACTCAATGTATTAGTGTCTTTATGGTAATACTATAGGCAGAAGGGCTGTGGTTACAAATACAATGAAAACTAGATTACCTTTTGCAAGATTTCAGTCATTCTCTGTGCAAGCTAACTTTAAAGGGACAACTCTGTTGGGATATATTGACTTTGAATAACTTCTGTTCACAGAGGAGACCTTTTTTGTTATAGATCTACAGCTTTGCATTTTCATTACTAATGAAATTTCTTCATTGGCATAGGATTACTCTGCCATTTTCTAAAATCTCTTGTTACAGCTGTCAAGATGGAGAGTCAACAAGAAATTTTGCTGTTGGGAGGGTAAATCTCCTTAAAACAGTGTATGTAAAAGAAAGACTCTTGTCCATATTTTCTGTTATTACAAAGAAGTTAGCACTGTGACCAATTCAAGAAGCTGTAGACGCAACAAATTAATTTGGTTTAAGAAATACTAGCATTTTGACAATTTAACAAGTAATCATGTATTACATTAAAAGGTTTTCACAAGAAATTGTACCTGCACGTGACATAATAGACTATTATTGGTGACAAAATAGACTATTATTGGTGACATCCTTAATCATATCACTGTTTTACTTAACACAGGGTCTTGACTTAGATGTTAGGTACAGTTTTATGTCAAAAATTTGAAGAGTGCATATTGTATATAGCCATTTCTTCTGAAGGTTCACTGAGAGTTGTTTATTTCCATCACCGCTAAGCTTATACTGAGGTACAGGCTTTCATTACCATCCCCATCATTATTAAAGAAACAGGTAACTAATTTTGTATTCTTTTTTTATTACATTTCAGGAAAAATGGTTCTACAAGGATAGTATTATAAACTCTACTGCATTTCGCATTTGCTTGGTTTGTTGTTTTTTTTTTCATTTTCTTGACAAACACCATAAGGGTTTATCAAATGATTGGAGATATCAAAAGAGATTAAAAATGTGTTTTACCTTAGATTTGGTTTATTATACAAGATTATTCAGAATTTAGATTACTAAAATTAAAAATTGTTATAATTCCCTTTCAAAATATTGTCTTTAAGTTTCTGCCATGCCTTATTTCAGAAAGAACTGTAGACATTTTACAGAAATTTTGAAATAAATTCAGGGAAGAAGATTTATCACAACACAAGAATTTGTAGGTTTCTATTTTCAATGTGTTATAGTTTCGTTTATTGTACTTGCTTCATTTCCCTCAGAAAAGCATGGTTCACATTTTCAGCCTTCCCAGACTTCATATTCTCTCATTTAACTTTGATCTCTCATACTTTTTCCTCCTCTTCACAAAAAAAGGCTCCTTCTAACGTGTGTTTATAGGCAAAGGACTTACAAACAAACATTTTATTTTAAACACATTTTATCATTCTATGTACAATCACAATTAAAAACCAAAAATAAAGAACCCAGTGGAAGCATCCTATTGAGTGTATATATGTTTAAGAAGCTTATATTTGTTGTTAACAAGACGGCTATTTTAATTAAATTCACTTAAAGCTTCATTGCTTTAGAAACAACTGTCATTTTTTCATCAATTTGTAGGGATGAAACAGACAAATCATTTTGCATGTTTCTTGTTTTATTAATATGGATTATCTTAGCAAGTCCCTTCTTAAAGGCTCAGTTTCATTTGACTTTAAATTTGTGTTCATTCTTTAGCAACAGAAAATCAGATGAAACCAACTTAAGATTGAAATTGGTTTCCTATGGTAAATCAGATTCTTAATTCCACCTCCCCTGCACTGTCTTCTTTGCAAAGAAACCAATCTTCCTGAAACATCATATGTCAAATCTTGTTGTGGGGCAGATTCTTCAAACAGTTTTTGAGGACAGAGGAATTCAGAAAAAGAATTATATCATTCTGGTGATTAAAAATACCATTTTCAATATTATTTTGGAGTTGATCTATGATATTCACGTTTGCTTTCTTTTCCTTTTGAATCTCATGTGAAAGGACAAATACAACCACATTCTTCTTTTGTTTAATAAGGTTAATCCAAGAGGAGAAGGAGTCAACAGAATTGCGTGCCGAAGAGATAGAGAACAGAGTGGCCAGCGTGAGTCTGGAAGGCCTAAATCTGGCCAGAGTCCACCAAGGTACATCCATTACTGGCTCGGTGACAGCATCGTCACTTGCGAGTTCATCTCCTCCCAGCGGACACTCAACTCCTAAACTAACCCCTCGCAGTCCAGCCAGGGAGATGGACAGAATGGGGGTTATGACGCTGGTAAGAAACTTTGTGATGCAAATTTTAGGTGTGATATTTCTACTACGTCATCTTTTCGCTGTGTGAATGGCTCATCTCCCAAATACTTCATTCACCTCTTTGTCATACATACAAATTCCATGGAGTATGGATGTTTGGGTGGTTTTCTTTTTTTTTATTGTGTTTTTGATCATTATGTGATTCCCTGGGGACCTCTTGATCTGAGGATTAAGGGCCTTCAGCACATAGGCAACAAAATTAATAAGAAACTGAACTGATCATTGGAATTCCTGTAATCAATTTATGAGTAAAAAATGTTTACTAATTAAAAGTGCTGAAGTGATACAGTTATTACACAGCAGTCTGTGGCACTATTAGTGAGTTTAAGTCTCCAGGAAATGTTTAGAAGACATTAAAGCCTTCTATTACTTGATGTATATGATTATTTGGATATACTTCTCTATTTGGTATATTCTGTTATCCTAGCAGCATTTTGTATGTATTCATCATTACAATATATTAAGCACTTGAAATAAGTGTTTTGTTTTCCAATAATTCATTTATCTGATGTATTTCAACATTAAACATAACACATAAACAGATACCAAGCCATCAGATTCTGAGAACTAAAGACAGTGATTTCTTATTTCAAGGAGACGTCAGGCCTGTCAGTTGCAGCAGACTGCAGCACTGATTCTTTGCTACCCTCAGTTCCCACTGCTGAACAGCAGAAATGAAAATGTTGGTGTCATAGACCATTGTGGAGAAGGCGTAGGCTGCCAAAGCAGCACCTTCCCAAATATGCAGTTTGACTCCATTTCACCAGCTGTTTAAACTAAGCAATCTGGCTACAGATAAATGGCAATGGTTAAACTGACCTTCCAGCAGACTCCTGCACTGCCTGGTTGCCTTGATTCAGATGCAGTAGCTTTGGGTCAGTAGGTTCATCAGATTCAAACACAAAATGACAGCACAGCCTTTGTACTTTAGGTTGCCATGGCCTTGCTGGCATTCAGCAAAAGCTCAGGTGTCTGTATGAGTTGCATTTGAGGTCCTGACATACCATAAACCTTAAAAGTAGCTCCCCACTGTGTGCTCAACAGCACAGCCCACAATTTTGCTCACTGTCACTAGCAAATACATCAAATTCATCAGCCATTTCAGGACACTTCTGCCCTGCATTGTTTCAGCAGGAGTTGAATGTTGACTATCTCCTTCTCCTTAGTGGTTGGGGACAGACACAACAGGCTATCAGTTGGGAAGAGCTCTGTAGAGGTCTAGTCTCTAGAGCTCAAATTGCCAAATGATGCTGTAGGTGTTGGCTGAAGGAGCAGTACTGCATGAGTTTCCATGGCCCAGGCCATGCAGTAAATAAATTCTGCAGTTTCTTCAGCTTTGCTTCAATGAATGCAACATCTACCAAAAATAAAAATGAAAAGGAGGTTGACCGAGACACATTCTAGCAGCCTTCTACTGCCAAATAATGCTGCAGTACAGATTATGGATTAATTTCTATCCATTTACTGAAAATACCAGTCACATAGATATGAGAGAAATACCCCCTTTTCAGCCATGGTATTTGTTGATGATATTTTATGCTTATACTTGGTGAGGCACCAATACATTTCTACAATTAGATAAAACTAGAAAAAAAATAATCTCTGTGTTGGAAATAGTGGAAGGATTTATATGAAAATTCAAAAAATAAAAAGTGCTACTATAAACTTGCCATGTCCTATTCTTTGCTAAGCTTATGAAGGGGATTGTAACTTAATAGAAAGAAAAAGAAAAAATAACTGCTTTCCCAGAATGGTGTATTTGTCAGGGGTTATATTATGTTATGACACCAAGTGTATAATTAGTATATAATATGGATAATATTAAATTAACAAAATCTCCACTTTCCACTTCTGAATATGAGAAATAATGTATGGCATTTTGTTATGCTCAAATAAGATCTATTAATATCTTTTTTTGTTGTTGCTGTTTTCAATCTAAGCCAAGCGACCTAAGGAAACATAGGAGAAAGGTATGATACTGGGGTTTTTTTAAGTTTGGGAGAATGCATATATCATATACCTCTGCTATTTAGATAATCAGCTTCTTTGTCAGCCACGGCATCCCCTCTGTTAATTTTATTTTGATTCCTGAACATAATAATTTCAATCCTACCTGGAAAGGTTTGAAGGGGTCACAGCTAAGCCACGGAATCAAGGCCCACCAGTGATATCTTAGCGCTGTAGCCTTTCCAGCACAAACTTTAGTGAATACAGTTAAAAACCAAGTGTGGACACAGAAGAATCACCTTCAAATGTATTTTGGTCATTCTTCTTGGGGGAGGAACTGGAGTCAGATTGCTTGAAATCTTCTAGAGCAGTATAAAGTTGTTTACAGAATTGAAGTAAATATGGCATTTATCCTTACATGAGAGGAGATGGTATTTAAGATTAATCATTATGTACTGTGACAAAACTCCTTTTTCGTCATGCTTGTATTTTTCAAGCATTCTGACTATTCTGTTAACAAGCTACGGAGAGTGTGGTTCTGTTTAGGTCTGTATTTACCTTTTACCTTATTTCCCTGAGAAACTTTGTTTACATGAATAATCCTGTTTAATGCAAGAGGCCCACTCAAGTATAAGGTTATTTTCATGTTTAGACCTTTACAGGATCAATGTGTTTGGCATAAAATGAATTAATTTCTTCTCCAAGTGTAATCTCTTTTCTTTCAAATACACGCATGCCTGATTTAGATAATTGCTGTTTCCCAATAATTTCAAAAATAAGAATCTGTACAATTTATTCCAAAAATTGCACTTGAATCCACACATGCTTCAATTCACTTGACAAATTCATGCAGTATATGTTAAAATTTTCTTGAAAAGCTAATCTGCTCTCTCTCCCCCAGATTGCAGTAGTTGAAGAAGATGGGCGTGAAGATAAAGCCACAATCAAATGTGAAACTTCTCCTCCTCCAACACCCAGAGCTATCAGAATGACTCATACCCTTCCTTCTTCATACCACAATGATGCCAGAAGGTAAGATGTTTGTAACATAAATGGGTACTTCCCAGTTTATCCATGCATTATTCTTTTCATAGCATGTTGTTGTTTAACTATTCTGAAATGACCTGACTTCTTCCTGTTTCTTCTTGGCAACTGTTTCCCCTACTATAAGAGAGAGAACCCTACCCTTCGTCTCTTGCATGACCCTGAGAATGTTTGTTAGTGCTAAAATACATACTGGCTATTTCTGTTCTGAGGTACAGTTTTGATCAATACTGCAAATCCTAGAAAGACAAATAGCAGGCTGATTCCTCTATTTTTCATCAACTGTTTCTAACAAATTAAAAGTATTTATTTATTTTCAGCCTTTTTTTTTAATAAGATCCAGTCAGCCTGGTGGAGAAAATGTGATCTTGTATTGCTCTACACGTTGCTAAGTATCTTAAAGAAGATGATGTGATTGCTTCTCTTGGTTGATCATTACTAAAACATAACAAATTAATTTGTTTGCAGAGCTGCTCAGAAGAAAGTAAAAAATTATCTGCAAATTTTTACATGTTATCGATTCCATTTATTTATTATCATTTTGTAGTAGTTTGCCTGCTTCATTGGAGCCAGAAAGCATTGGTCTTGGCAGTGTCAATAGCAGCCAGGACTCCCTGCACAAAGCTCCCAAGAAGAAAGGAATCAAGTCTTCAATTGGACGTTTGTTCGGTAAAAAAGAGAAGGCTCGACTTGGACAGCTCAGTAAGGAATTAGTGGTAACAAGCTAAGGTCACCATTCCACAGTCATTTTCCCATTTTTAATTTTGCTTCTTTTCAGTTTTACAACTTGCTTATTTTTCTCTTTTGTCTGGCAGAACCTTCCCATTAAACTTCATTGCTATCAGCAATTATACTTTTCAGGAATTTGCTATGACTAAGACACAAATGAAAGGAGACTTCTGACACAAATTACTAGAGTCATCCTCTTCACTGAACCTACTGCTTCAATACTCTCTTGAATTAGGGTAAAAGTGCTAGCAGTGTATTCTCAAATAATCAAAATAAAGAGGAGGTGAGAAGGTAGTAAGTAATAAACCACTATAGGGGGTGTAACTATATGATATGGGAGGTCCTTGCAAATAAATGTAGTTTCTTTTCAGATTTCAATGTGTCAATAGACATCTGCTAGTGCCTGTCTCTGAATGCCTTCACCATATTCTTACAATTAGCCATGCTGCCCTCATGTTTGTTTTCTTCTTACTTCTGCTTTTTACCTTGCCAAGACCTTAGTCTAATTCATTCCTAGTAAAAATTTTCCTCTGTGATATTCCATAGGATATGCCTGTACCACATGCAAAATAAAAACCCCAGTCATAGTATAACTTTATCAACTACCTGAGGCAGCATAAGCAATGCAATGTGAAGCGACAGTTTTCAGCAAAGGCTCATAGTCAGCATGCCCAGATGGGTAAATATATCCTTATCTGTGGTCTATATTGCTAGGCTATCTGATTTAGATAGATTAAGATTAGCATATATACACATGCCAACACAAGCATCAAATTGGTCAGTAAAATAGAAATATGATCTCTTTGCTAATCACAAAGATATCATATAATATGAATTTGTGAGGCATTGAATTTTTACTGCCATGACAACCCCATAACACCTGTAAAAGAATTTTAAGTTTGCAGTAACTGTAAATGCTTAAGCAGTATGTAAGCCTGAAAACCAAAAAAAACTGAATTCATATTAAATCATGTCCTTATCGCAACTAACAAAACCATCACTAAAATTGTACAGAATAAAATAAGGTAATATTAAGGTCAATGTGTCAGAGTAAAATCAAGTAACTGCGCATTCTCCATTTATATTCCAACTTTTCTCCTCTCTTCCTGTGAGAACCTTCTGTTCTTGAAAAGAATAACTAATTTCTAATCACAATTCAAATTCCCTTTTTTTCTCACTATGGGAAGAATGAAACTGATTTATTCAATCTCTTTCATAGTTTAATGTATTTCAGAATCTATTAAATGAGTCTCTCAATTACACCTGCATGTCACCATCTGCACTGATGGAGAATTTTAAAACTTTAGACTGCCTTATTAGTTCACATTTACTTTCCATAAAACCAATTTTATTGATACTGATGGATTATGCATAATAATCTATGATTTCACGTTAACTCAGGAACACAGAGGACAAAGATGTAATACATGTGTTGGTCTTCCCTGCAGTTTCATTGCAACATGGAACAAAAATAAAATAACAACTCTAAAAATTGTCTCAGGAGCAATGTATTCTGGCAATAGTTACATTTCTTAATACTCAACACAGGTATAACTGGAGAAAGCCTATTTGTAATTCCCAACACTAGCTCATGAAATTGCAAAAAGATATTAGTGAAGACTTGCAATTAAATTAATTTTTGTGGCTTCCATCCTTCAGCTGAACAGCAAAGATTTCAGTATAATGCCCATTTTAATTAAGCAAACTAGGTTTACAAATGTGTAAAATTAACAGTTTGAGTGTTAACTGACAAAAAAGTGGGAGCAAAATATTTTTAGAAATTGAGAGAACATTGAGCAGCAGAATTATAGTTTCGCTCATCTTAATAAAGATACCAAAAGAAAAAAAAATACTGATTGGCAGTTTCCATTTAATGGCACTACCTTAAAGACAAAATAAAATTTAAAAATTGGCAGTCATGGTAGTACTTGAATCACTTCCATGGCAGGCATGCTATCTGTGCAGCTATATAATTAATACTTCTATTTATAGTAAGATACTATGTCACTTAAATCTAGATAATGGGTCCTGTCATCACTACACTGCAGTATATTTCTATGGTTTAAATAACGTAAATTTATAATGCAAAATCAATAAAAGTATCTCATTTAATTCCTTGCTTAAATTAAACATTCTAGTTTAATATGGATACATACTTCTTATATTTTTTAATAAGGAAAATACCTTTTCTTCAATAGCATGTCAAATACTGAAGAGGTAATAAATGTAATTCTGAGCCTCTGAAACACTAATTTGTTTTCTTATATGCATATTTGCAAATGTACACAATTACGCTTAAAGGAGTACTTTAAAAGTTCATGTCAGTGCAGAAGATCTTAGGGATCTCAGTGATATTATACATTGCAAGTACACATAATAATTCTGTAACTAATTCTATAAAAATAAATTCTCTGAAATCACATGTAATATATGCTCATATTTAAGAAGCAATATTGGAACTCCTAAAGTTTTGTCACTAACTTCAACGGAGACAGGTTATCACCCGAAAATTTTCCTTGATCTGCATTCCCTGCAAAACTCTGCAATAATTAGTTTTCACCTGCTTAGCTTGCCAGACTTTCATTATTTTATAATTTGAGTTATGGTTTAAAAGCAAATTCATGCCTTAGGAAATCTTTCTTAGAATCAAGATTCAAGATTTCTAGATTTTTCAAGATATCTTTCAATTATTGGAGAAGGCAAAAGGAATATTACTTGGAGAACAAGTGCCATTTATTTATTTGATTGATTGATTGATTGATTGACTGATTTTAAACATATCCTGACTTCTTTCACTTGGGGAATACCACACTAGACATCAGGGTGCTCTTATATATTTCTGCTAAACACAAGAAGGTGGAAACAATTTTTACCACTATTTCTATTCTTTCCCATGTAGTAAACACTTGCCAGAATTACTTCTGTAGGTGACAGATGATCTTAAGAAAACAAACACAGATGATGGTGGCAGGTGGGAGGGGGATTGAAGGGTTGAGGAGGGAAACAACTGGGAAAGAGCTATGGGAAAATATGGTGGAATTTGTTTTATTTTCCAGGAGGTTATATGGAAACAGAGGCAGCAGCTCAGGAATCTCTAGGATTAGGCAAACTTGGAACCCAAGCAGAAAAGGACCGAAGATTAAAGAAAAAGTGAGTACCTTTTTCATGTGACTTTCATTGGTTCAAACTTTATTCAAATGTCAGTTTTTGCATTGGTTTTATGCAACCATGTAACAAGAAGCAAGACCATCTACCATGGCAGTTTACCACTTAGTGTGGTTTTTTCCAGTGTAAAAATTTTAAAGTTTCATATAAAATATAGGGGAAAGTATTCTGAGTCTGTGGATTGTAGAATATTGTTTCATTTGTAAAAGAGCAGAGGTTTATGAGAGAGACATTTTTGATTTCACATTGTCATTAATTCCATGCCTTTTGCCATCCACACAATTCTTAAAAAGTGTGCAGACACTTAATGACTCACTACACAGATTATTCAGAAGGGAAAAAAAGATTGAACACTTCATTATATCTGTCTGTAGAAGTCAAGGGCTCCTCATAAACCCTAGCAACTTCACTTTTTGTTGGCTGTCAGCAAATGGCAACAAGCTTTTTGTGTGCATAAATTATGTAATAATTGAATACTGTCTTTGGTGCACCTTCTTGTAAAACCAGTACACTGACTCACAGCAACTGCCAGGAGCTACGGAGAACTATTAAGATAAAGCTACAAACACAAAAGAAACCTCTTGGCAGCATCACAGTTCCAGTGTAATTAGAGGGTGACAGAGAAAGAAGATGGTATTTAAAAATGACTTTGCAAATTCATTCTGTAAACAAACGGCTTTATTTTTTTTTCATCTGTAACCATTAACTTTAGTGCTATTATTCCGATTCTGAAAGCATCATTTTTTAAAAATTTGCAGGGGTTCCAGGTTTCTTTTAGTCTTATAATATTCCTTTGCAAAGTTCAAGAGAATTTGCAATTCTAATCCAAAGAATCTAGGGATAATGTTTCAGCTTCTCTTTAAATGTATGTGTAGAATATTTTTAACTACTTTCATATCAAGCTCCTGATGAAATATAACTTCAAATTTACACTCTATATAATGTACAAATGTAAGTGTCCATTTAAATCAGCCTCAATTTAGCAATTAAATATCAAGAAGCTGTCACTGTGCTAGCTGAGAGAGAAGAAACGTTTTAAATTCAAGTAAGAAACTCACAATAACATTCACAGGGAGAGTGCAGACGATGAGTCTTGTCCCTGCATTTCTTATCTATATATTTTTATCACTCACTAGTCATTTAGAAAGATATGGATGTGAAGAGTATATTACTATGTTTTTTTACTAAATCTACAATGCATCTTCAAGACCATCATTACCATTCATAAAGAATATAATTTAATTTTTGGCAGCCTATTTTTTTGCAGTTCTTATTTATCTTCCAGCTTTGTGAACTGAAGGTACCACAATATTAAAATCACTTTGAAGGAACAAATGTGTTCCCTTTGTTCACTTTCTAATATGTTAGTTCTTTAAACTGGATAAAATAACATAAGATTTTACACATATTACTGCATATGTGATATGACTACCTCTTGTAAGAGAGTGCCTACCAAGTTCTGGGTCTGGAAATAGCAGGTGTACAGGTAACCTGTTACTAGACTTCTGTCTAATCTCACACAATTGGACTTTTCCATGCTTTCTGCTTTTCAAGTCTTTCCTTTTTTTCTCCTGTGTCTGCCTGTCCTTGGCTTTTTATGGATCAAACATATCAAAATATTAACTGCTAGAAGGAAAGGAATCTTTCCTTTGTGACTGTGACTATTCATCTGGTCTGAACTGCATACTGTCTATCCTAAATATGTGTTATATACCTATGTCATGAAGATTTTTATTTTTTCCCCCATTCCTTTAAATTTGTCTGTCTTCATAGTTTCTCACTTTGGAAGCCTTACCACTGCTTTTAAGATTCCTCTTTATTTACTATCAGAGAAAGGTTAACTTATATTGCTAGTTTATATATATATATATTATATATTGTAAGGAAACTGCAATATAGGAAAAATGTAACATTTTGTGTTAAAGATATACATGAGATTGTACTTAATGTTGATAGTCATTAGGATGCCAAGCTATCAATAGGGTGTAAGAGAATTAACATTTCCTTGTAAAAAATGCAGTTATTGACATGTCTTACCTTGGAAAGTATTAATTTGAAGCAGTCCAGAAAATCTTTTAAATGAAAAGTTTGTCTCGGTAGGTCAGATTCCTTTTTGCCAACACTTAACAATGCATAACTCGCTCTGGAAACAGAGCCCTCAAATACATACAGTAGTGCAAGATTACTGATTGAGATGATGCAAATGAGAATAGTATGCTGTGTAACGTTAAAGATGGTAGTAACATGCATGAAGTCTTTATAAGAGGTACTAAGAGAAGTCTGAGAATCATTTGCTATCTTGTGATGTAGCAGCAAGATTTAAGTCCAAGCGTTTGATTCCTTTTTACTGCTAAACAAAACTGCCCTACAAACCCTGAAAAGACAGTGAGCCCAGTTGCTTGAACAGAAAGGGCAGTACACTTCACCTTGTAAGGATTTCTATGGCTAGTTTAGATTAGGACACAAAACCTAAAGAGAACCTGGCCCACCCAAAGGATAGTTTAAAGAATAGGCTAAAGCAAGGAAGCACTCCTCTGTATTACATTTCAGACCTGAGAGAGCTTTCTTTATGCTGGCTTTTCCACTTCCTTATGAGAAAAAAACAAACAAACAAACAGTGATCCCAGAGCCCATTCTCTTTTCTGTAAAGCAGGAATAATACCACATACCAAACTTGTGTTTGTGTCTTATACGTACAAGTCAAGTGAAATGGCTTTCAGCCCTGTTAACAGCTCAGTGAACTTCTCTTTCAGTTCAATGGTAGTTCTTGTGCAGGAAAGCAAGGATTCTCCCTTTGACATGAAATCAGAGGTCTGATTCATCACTGTGATCATCACATTCTCACAGTACTCATTTACCTCATCAGAGTTTGCAGTTAGCTTTGAATTAGTAAATTAAATTTGGATAGAACTTATTACAAAAGGATTAATTCCTATTAAAATGTTATCCATGCTATTTCTTTCAGTTGAATTAATCTCAAGTGAAAAATACCTTAAAATGATAAAATGTTGCATATTTTAATGTAGTCAACTTCATCAATAATTCAGCAAGGATGGCCCTACCCCAGGGGTGAAGCAGTATGATGTTTCAAAACGTCAGCTGCTGCAGCCAGTAGGTAATAATGGTTGACAAGATGTCCCAGCCACCTGTCCCCTGAGCAGCACCATGTGCATTGACCCTGTTCAGGTCTCATGGAGTTACAAACACACTGCAGCAGGTTATAATATTTTAGTGCAAATTACATGCGTAGACTAGATTACTGAATAAAACAACTTACTCTGAAAAGTTTCCTGAGAGAATACGGTAATTCTGGAGACAGATTCTCTCTCTGGTGATCATAGTGTCATTAACCTAAATTTCAAAGATTTCCTGCTTCTTGCTTGGAAGATGCTATTTAGATGTAAAATTTCTTACAGTTTCAATTGACTACTTAGGCATCATTAAAACATAATTAGCAGTTTGTCTCAATGATATACTAGACATTTATAAACCTCCAACCAGAGTCTCTCTATTCATCTAACATTTGGTTATTACAGTAGATTTTGTAGGAGCAAGTCTTTCTCCTAAGGCACCAAAGAGAAATTAAGGAAGCTGTGGAGAATTTTTAAATTAGACCCATCGTGTTTCTAAAATCATCTGAAAAGGTGCACTTGTTGACTGACTCCTCCATAGATGTTTACTCTCAGACATTAAATATATAAGAGTTCTAGTTAATATCAAAACTGTTTAAGTCTTACTATTTGTAAACTGAGCATGCAGTCCTAGAAAACAAAAAAATGGGGCATTTAGAGCATTTAGTGTGTTATTGTATTGTTTGGTGAAAATAAGTAATGTTGGAGTGTGAAAAAGAATAGTGCACTTAAACTAGCCTTTATATTCCACTTGTTCTATAAAAAAACCTGTTAATATTTTGTATATAATGTCTTCTGCCTTTTGTCTGGCTCTCAGAGTCTGTCTGCCTAATGAGTAACTTTAAGAAATCTCAGAGGTTAGGACTAAAATTATTAATGGCACTGATACCCTCTATGTCTCCATTAAATTCATTTGAGTGCCCTAATGATCCAAATAATTTGCACTCATCTAAATCATAAATTTTATTTGATTAAGGTGTACTCTCCAGAAGGCACCCATCACTGAAATGAGGAGTGAAGCTTTTCTTTTAGCATTTATTTCTCTAGTGATTAACCAGTCTCTCTGTGAAAAATGGTTACCTTATTTCCAATTCTAAATTTTCTAGTCAACTCCAGCTACCATTTGTTTGTGACTGTGAATACGCTATCCCAGATGTTCATAACATCATCTTTTACAGCCTTGACATTCACACAAAGTTTCATGATAGCCCAAGCTGGGACCCAGCATAGAAAATTTTGGGTCAGTCCAGTTTCTATTGCAATTCCTAAAAGTTTGGATACAGGCATAGTGTCCTCTGGGACAGCAGAAGTTGATCAGCATATGTCCCACAAGAAAATTCATACCTCAGAAAATGAGCAGATAACACTGTGCCTAGAATCAAATAATTGGTATCCCCTTAAAAACACATATCCCCACTGACCTCATCTCGGGTAGCAAATTAAGACACAAACAGAAGCTCTATAAATGTTTTATTGTCCTTTTCAGTAAAATACCATATGATGAACCCTTTATAAAAATCTTGATTTACAATGAACTCAGCCAAACTTGAAATATTATCAACAAATACAGCCATGTTTGCTTCCCTTTTTGCCATAAATGTCCTAGTGAATGGCAATTCTTTCTCCTTGTCCACAGTTTTGCTCAGCAGTGGTGTCAAATCGTCCTTACCCAACAGCATCACTGGTGGCAAATACAGCTTTAAAGAGTCTTGCTTTGTCTTTCAAAGTGTGGTATATCTCTGAGCACCAGTAATATATATACAGATATACATATACACAGATTTGATCTGCAACTATATGCAATGTTGCAGCTAAAAGGTATCTGCCTGAAGAAAGAAATATTGCTGAAAACAGACGACATGTCTGTCTTCTATGTTGCATAAAAGGTTGGTCATAATCACTGATATTTCACAGGATGTGTTTATTTCATCCTGTGCAAGACACCAACGTAAGGCAATGTTTGAGAGACGGTTAAGTACTACATAGTCCTAGATTGCCACACAGAGGTGGATTTGACCTTGTATATGATGCTAGTACAGTTTGAGATTGCCCTATGCCATCGCTTCCTCTGCAATCCCAAATACGAATTATCTCCATGAAAAAAAATCTACAGTCAAGTCAGCTAACCTGGATCATACTGATGGGATTCCAGCCCAGAAGATGATAAATTCCCCACTTTATTAATATAGGTGTTCAAATAACAATCATTACTAACTCCATAGTCAATGATACAACTGCCCTGTGTCATAATGCTGTCACTCCTAGTCATCTGGTGGTGTTAGGATGAGTCAAGAGCAGTTTCACTTTTGTCTTCAGTTTTGTTTGATTTGACTCTGGACAAGAATTTATTAATTCCACATTTCCAAAACAAGCTTAAGATGTGATGTTTATATTTCCCAAGGAAAATAAAAGTGAAACCATTCTTTCCTATGAACCTGTTTCTAGTAGAATTACTCCACAGGTATAGGTTTTTGTTTGCCAGATATAGTCTCCTGCCTTCAAGTGGATTACAGAAAAGCCTTGATATGCCAGGACACGTACATATGATTACACAAATGAATAAATACTTGCAAATTCAAGACATAAATAATTCTCATGTGTATAATTATGGTGTAAAAAGAAAGTCTTAGTATTCATGGCCTTATAATTATTGCAGAGAGAACTGCACTGCTAAGTCTCAGCTGACTACATACAAAACAGCAGTAACCTCCATATGAACAGAAGAGCATGTTGTATTAAATGACTCTTCCTTTCTTCCTAGAAATAGCATAATTATAAATGTTGATAAATTCATGTGATAAATTTGACAAATTCCTAATAATGTTTCAGTCCTTTTGGTGGTTTTCATTTGTATATATCCTTCAAAAACTGGGAGATGTTAGAGATGTCACAAGCAGTAGGTCTCATGTTGTGGTAATCCACTTTTAAATAAAATCAGTAAAAGAAAACAGAACACTGGAACTTAGATTTGCCTGTAGAAAATGGAAGTTTTATACCTGTCAACAAGCTACTGGAAAAAATGTCCACGTAGATCTTTTTGTGGAATAAGTTTGAAACACTGTAAATTATCCTTTAGTTGCTATCCACACAATGCTCCTTTAATTAGGTTTTAAGTGTGCAACTGCAATTAGAATTTGACATAGTGTATTTGTGACTACAGATAATCTCTGTCCTCTGCAGTATGCAAATAGATGTTCCTAATGATTTTCTTAATTGCACACATTTTGAAAAAATTAATCCAATTGGATTAATTAGGGTCTTTTTCTGTGCCATCCATCTAATGTTCTTTAATGCTTAAACACCATTATATCCTAAATGTACATGAAGTTTTTTACAGTAGCTCTGAAGAATATGATGCCTTTTTTTCCCAATCTTTTAGTTACTGAATCTTTAGGAAGTCAATTTTTGCATTTGATTTCTTCCCTTCCTACTTCATCTATGAGAAACTACCTGATGTTGTTAGTAGCTTTCAGACTGATCTTTGATTCTTCTTCCCTTTCTAGAAAACAATACTGAGCTCACTGTTCAATGATGAAAGGAGACTGATTCAGTGTTCTGATATGCAGTTTAGGATTGTTTACTATGTCCACCGTGGTTTTCTCTTGGCTGGATCAGTGCCTAATCATTATGACATACACAAAGATTAATTTTCTTTTAAAACTTTATTTAGCAAACATTTTTACATTTATTGGAAGACTCTCAAATTGTTGGTCAGTTAAAGCTTTTGTAATGTTAAAAATGTATCTTTGTATTACATTAGATACTTGGAGCCTTTTTAGCATTACAAATATATCTTGCAGAAGATTATTAAACCTTATTCAGATTATTCTGAGGATGAAAAAAATGATACAACATATTTTATTCTGTATCTAACTAATATTTTAAAAAATATTGTATTTTTAAAATAATATTTTTATCTTTTGCTGAGGTTTTTTTATTCTTTTCCTCATAAAAGATAACAATATTTGTATCAACAACTTGCAAGGTTTTAATCAAAAAAAACCCAAACAGAACAAAGCCCCAGTCCCTGCCTTATCTACACATGTAAGCCTATTATCTATTGCAATTTGGGATTTCTAGATAAATATAAGCATTTACCCTCATGCATGCAGCTGGCTCTCTAAACAATGATCTCCAGCAGATGCAAATATCCTGTCAGATTAGCTGTACAAGTCAGGTTTAAGGGAAGAATGGATAAAACACAGCAGAGGAAAAAAAAATCTACATATCTTTTAGTTTAATACATTTTTAAGGGAAATTGTTGTGTTCCTTTAAAAAATGGTGATAAAATGGTTGTCTTATGAAAAAGTGAAAGCTAAAATTTAAAGATCTATTTTTTTTCTGCTGTATTTTATTATTCTGAGGACAAGATGTTCAGAAAGTGATGAAATGTCCCTTGATCCTCGGTTTCTATAATGGGGGAGACTGGAATGACCTTCAGGTCCCATAAGTTATCCCCAGACGACCGCAAACTGCCAACTCATTAAAGCATTCCAATTAATCCCCCGGTTTGTTTCTCTGTACCCATACCCGAAGGAGTGTTTGGAGGAAGATGTAAGAAGTGGGAGTTCTGGTTCAATAGATTCATTCCAAAACTGAATGCTTTTCCATCAAAGGTGTTCAAGTCAGTCTTTACAGTTAGCTCAATAGAAAATGAACATGATGGAGATTTTGGCCTGAAAATCACAAGTGCACGTTCAATTCAATTTGGTAATTATTTGAATAATTCTCTAGTCCTTTATTTATATTGCATGCCTTTGTTGACCTTCCTTTCCTTATTTTTCCTTTCTTCAGTGTATAAATTTGTCATCTGTTTCCATCTACTTTTCTGTATCTACTTTTCTTTCTCTTCTGTCTCCCAGCTGTTCTGCTGATCTCACATATATGAAAAGAAAATTTAAGATCTTGAAACTAGCCCTGTCATGAACTCACTGAAATGTATGGAACCTCTTCTTAATTAATCAGAGCACAGGCTTTTCACCCCAAAGTTTTCTACAGCTATATCTAACAGGCATTTTTATATCTTGATAAATCATTCGTTAATAGAAATATAATTTTCTGAAATGGCTGGGTTTCATTCAGGCATATAATTTTCTTTTTATGATGGCAATTAAAGGATACTGAAGAAATTTTATTGCTGGTGATGGCATCCTGCATTCTCCTGCAGATACCATTACCAATTAAATCAGCAAGAATAGGTTACCTAGAGGGCAAATCACTTATACAAGTATTGCTACTAGTCTAGTTTTGGTATGACTGCTTACATTAAAATACTGCATGGCATGAATAACCATCACAAATGTTAGTCACCTATGTGCATGAAATCTACATATTAAAAACAGTACAAAAGAGCAAAAAACAAACAAACAACAAAACAACAACACAAAACCCCAAGTCTGGGTCATTTATTTTTCTCGTATTACCAAGTAAACCTTGGTTTGAGGTCCACTCCATTTTACTACCTCTCTATAGTAATTTGCTTAAATCCACAGGTTGGGGATCTTCAGGATTTTTGATGTTACACAAAAATCATTATGAAATTATTGAAATCTGGGCAAAATGCTTTGATTTGAAAAATCTATTCCGCATTCACTGTTTTTACAGCTCTTTGGCATGGATATGTATTGTAGATGGTGGATGTGCTGTGCTGTGCTGAGTGATACTTAATAAACAGACAACATCAGTTTAATGAAAATCTCATTTTGAGAGATGCATCTGTTCTTCACAAGAACATTTCACTTCTTTAATGCATTCAAAGACCAGTTAGAAAGATTTCCATAGTTATAATGGTGGAATTATCTAATCTATCATATTATTATTTTTTTTAATGGACTACTATATGTTCATTAACATTTATGTGCCTTTTTTTCCATTCATCTCTCTCCATCTCATGAAAAGCATATCTGGGTAAGTTAAAACACCATGGCTGCTGAACATATTCATTTTCAGCACCATGTTTATTTTCTATGTTTTATTCGTATTTATTTCTGTTTTTCTGTGAACCTTATGTAATAAATCTATGCAGAAAACTGACCCAAATGAAAACTTTTGATGTATTCAAAATAATAGCAAGCATCAAAAGCATACACAAATTCAGGTCAGGATTTGCTCCTGCAGGGCTTAACATAATGGATTAGCTACTTGGAGATAACTGCGGTCAATTTTTTTGAATAAACAAATCTTGGGAGGTCTAAAGCCAAAAATCACAAAGACATTTGAAAGTTTAAGTCAGTGAAAAAATCGTGAGTGAAGACCTAGGTGAACAAATGTTGTTAAGGCATAAATTCTGTTTAATTAAATTACAGAGGATTCAAACTCATAAACATGCTGGTAATCCAGAGGACACAATTTCTTTTTTTCTATTTGTGACCTCATGCTTGTGTAGTAGTACAATAATATTTCATTTGTGCACATAATTTTACAATTTTCTTTTTCACCAGTTCTTTTGTTTTTTATATTTGGTCTTGGTTGTTTTGTAAGATGATATCAAGTTTAAAATCCTCATCTCCTCTTTGATCCATCATAGACGTTATTTTTTCTTGAATAATTTTTGGAACTTAGGGAAAAAAATTCAGAGTCTGTATGAGCTAAAGGTGGAAGAATAAAGAGAACAAAGTGGTTACTACATTAATTTAGAATATGTGATTATGAAATGGCTTTATAAAAATAGATTTGAAAACATTTAGCCAACCTGGGAACTCCAGAGGTCTCAATTACAGTACAGTACACGAAAGATTACAAGGTTATATATTACACAAGTCTGTTTATTTTGTAGGTGTTTTGTTGTGTTTTGGTTTTTTTTTTAATAGTAGCTCTCTGCAGCTCTGATTTGTTAGGTTCTATATTAAACATTCCTGAATATGTTTCACTTAGCTTAATATATATCTTCGGAAAAAAGAATGCTGCCCTTCAGTTTGCATACACTTAAAATGTACACCTGTATAAAATAATTACAGCATTGTTAAATCTGCTTTGCTGATCTGTTTTATCTGGGATACTGTTCAAGTCTCTTTTTTTTTTCCTACTTTATATTTTAAAATCATTTACAGTCTTTCAGAAAATTAATAGATAATGTGATTTATTATTTTTAGAAAACATTTAATATCATTATTAATTTATACAAATTCAACTACCTTATTTTGTCATACAGTGACCTTATCTATAGAATTCTAGCCTCTCTTAAGTATTTAGTAAATAATAATAGAAAAGATAAAATCCAAATCCATCTTAATTAATTAGAAATCTCTCTCCTGAATTTTGCAGTCTTTGAATGTATGTTAGCTTTCAAGGGGCAGATGTGTTTAATCTTAACTTGAAATCATAGGATTAGTCAGATAAATACAGTATAGTCTGTTGTTTCTGTCTATTTCTTTTATAGAAACCAATCATGTATATTTTGTTGTGATCAACTTTTTGTTTTCATGATGATAATAATCATGATAGAGTCAGTAGTAGTAATAATAATAATAATAATAATAGGGCTTGCTAAGTAAACATTTTTGTCTGTTACTTTTTTGAGAAAATGCCCATGAGTAAAGGCCATTTCACAGGATCTAACTTGCCTGTTAGCCAAAATTTTAAAGAAGTTCTGCTTATATTTTACTAACGTGATTTGACTCTTGACTTCACCATGTCTCCTTTTCAATTTATCTCGTATTTTAACTGAGAGCCATTATACTACACACAATATAATATCCCTGAGGACTTTTCATGTGAACCCTACTAGAACTATCAGAGTAAATGCTATTATTTGCAGAAATATGAAGATCTGTGTTGAAACATTCTTTAAGTTTCATCAAGACAGTGTCTGGACTTTATCTACTACACAGAGTGTTTGCATTATGTGCATCAGAAAACCTAAAGTGTTATTTCTTGTTTGTGTCATGGGGGGGAGCCTCATCTTTGTAAAGAAAATTGAATGTCACTGAATGACAGGCTTTAAATCAAGATCTTGTTAACGTCCCACACAAAGTCTATTTAAAGATTATTCTTGATTTTAATAAAGTTCATTGAGTTTTATACAATGAATTGGTGAGTACTGCTGATACAGAGCTAGAATTTTCCTGGTGCAGGGGAAGGATAGATATGAAATAGAGAATTTGCAGGATAGTAATAGTTTTACTCTTATTATTTCCCCCTTTCTTTTGCTTCCATGTACATCTGCTGTCCAGAGGGATATTGAAGCATTCATAGTCCCCATGGTATAAGACAGTATGATCTCAGCTTGGTGGGTTGATTTTGGCAGTTGTACCTGGCTTGCAGAAGAATGGTGCTAAAGAATATGGCCCAATGTAATAGTACCATTAGGAAGTAATTTTGGGGATGATTAAACATCAGAAGTCATTGCTAGGGAGACAAACCCACTTTTCTGACACGTAACTCCAAAACACAACTTGACACGATGTCATTTTTCTTTTTTGTCTTTGATAGAAGAGTGAAAACAGCCCAATTTATGAAGTGTTTTCCCTCAAACAGTCAAATAAAAGCATCTCAAATTTTGGATGAATGCTAAACAGTTGATGTTCATGAAATTTCTTTGCAAAACAAGGCCTGGGGTAATGATATATTTTAAATAGCATATGGCAGTTACTCCCATAACATCTCCAGGAAGAGGATTTTATTCTTGAACAGTAATAATGTTATCTTTAAAAATATGGCTTTGATTTAAAATTCATTCCAGTACTAGTAAGTGGTTTATCTGCAAAATAATAGCATTTACAATAATGCCTAATTAATGTAAATTCTTCCTAATCAGCTTGTTCTTATATGTTGTCAAAAAACTAAACAAGCATGGAAATAATTGTATTTTAATTACCTACCTCCTTGCCAATGCAAAGTGGGCACATTAGAACATGTAATACTCTTCTGACAAAGTCTTAGGAGGGGAAAATCCCCACATTCTCCTGCAAAGCATCTTCCACATTAGAGAAACTGTATAATGCTATTCATGATTCCAAACCCTTTGTAATGAAAGGAAGAGGGATTGACCTGCTTTAAGATATTTGTCTCTTCTCTCTCCTATGATCAGTTGTATCATTTTTTCCTACTGATTTGCACTATTGATCAAAGCAATACATGTTTTTTTCTACATGACACTTTCAACTTGTTTTGAGAGATATTGGAGGTTTTTTCCATAGTACTAGTTCATATGAAAAAAAAACGCATTTTCTTTGACTGCCAAGTGAAGAGTATCTCTCGGTCAAAAAACAGAAATTCTGGGTTTAGTTCTGGTCTAGAAATTGAAGGTTCAGGTTCTGCAGATCTCCTAGTGTGTATTAAAGAGCAGTCAAGGAATACTGTTCAAAAAGTAAAATTTAATTATTTAAATAAACTTTAATATTGGAGACATGTCTAAATGAAACATCTGAAGTAAAGCACTATAAGTTCTGAAGCATAAAATTATTTTTAAGGGAGAGAAGTACAAAAATCCTTTTAGTATTCCACATCAATGTGAGTCACGGGCCTTATGATGGCTGCATTCCCTGTGCATGTCTGAGTAAAGGATTTTAACTTAACACTAAAAATATTTTCAACCCAAAAGACTTTCCTTCTACATGCCAAGACCCTTTGGATTATGTTTTATACTGTAGTCTTTGGCTAAGACATATATATAGGGCATCCCATTTCTGGCCTGGCCCCATTTTCTTCAATCAATAACCACAACTATATTTTCCTGTAGCTCTGTGATCCAGACTGCCTCTGAAGTAACAGAAGTGCTTTCCTACTCTAGGAGAGTGTATTTGTTTGAGGAGCACTGGAATAATGCTAAGCCTCCACACCAAGCCTCAGGCCAGTTCTAATGTTGCAAAGTCACAAAGGACTCCCTAGAAATATATACTTTATAATACCAGCGTAAAGGAATTAAGTTTTTCATGGAAGTGAAACCTTAAAGGCAATGCCTTTTCTACAGACATCTTGGTTCCTGAGGTGTTTGTGTATCCAGGGAGGAAATTCTTCTCATTTTACTGAGGATTTTGGTTTCATAGAAGGCAAGGATAGCTCTGCAATGTCTTCGGACATCTGAGTGACAAAGGATAAGGTATACTGCAAAGGATATGTGGGAGGAGAGGCTAGATATATTTCAGTAATGCTGTCAGGTATTTGTAGTGTTACATATTACTACAGCAGAAACATAGAAAGTAAAGCAGCTGTCTTTCTATTAACATTCAGAGCAAGGGGTTTTAAACACATACGCAAAATTGGTATTTAAGATCCATTTTCTTCTAAAGCCAAATTCTCTTGGTCTGGCCCCTCAACAGTGTAAAAATCCCAAAATAAGTACTCCTTATGAGTAAGATCTCTCCATTGTTTTCTATCTGTGATTTTTTTAGTACGTATATTTGAAAGGCTGCTATGGTTGTGAAGAATTGCCAAGGGATAACTGAAACACAAAGACTGTAGTAACAAAGGAGGACAGAGCAAAATTGAAGCTATAATTCCAAGATTTCCTTATTATGTGGGAATGTAAAAAATTTTAATACTGCATTAGCATAGTCCCTGTCTAATTTGTTTTTCACTACAGCTTGTTACTGAGAGCATTCTTCTGTGTTTCAGTCAGTAGGAGGCAGCTGAAAATATATTGTTAAATAGCAGAAAAAAAGACTTTTGAAGAACTGCTTTTTCTTTGCCACCACCACAGTGGGTTCTTTATTCTTGCTTCAGGAATGAAAATGTCTCATTAAATGGTTGAATGTGTTTAATACAGAGCATTCTCCTGATAGTCTAGTTGACTGGTCTATACATAACTTTACCAAATATTTAATACTGCTGTATTAAAAGTATAGTTTAGTTTTGAGAATGATGTTTTACATTACACACTCATTGCAATCCAGAGAAGCTGCAGATGCAGGAGCTGGATTTGTATCTCATCAACTTAATAGAAATACATGTATGTATATAAGTATGTGTATAAAATTGAGAAACCACATCAATTCTATAATTATAAAAATGTATACATCAGTAAACCATGTGGATTTGTTTTGTGTGTAAGCAATAATAATAAAAAAATGAACATGGAACTATTAAAGATGCAACCATCTCTTAGTCACGAATGGCTTATTTAAGATGCAGAATAGCTGTACTTCATAGACTCTAGAACTGTACATAAACCTCAGCAGGGTCTAGTGTTTCAAACACAGAGACCTCTCTTATCTGGCTTCATTACATACTTGCTTAGCTCAGGTCTAGAAACTGGCAATTTTGGGCCTTTCTGTGTCATTACCAGACCAGATCTAACCTAGTCTCAGGAGGAATCCCTCTGTTTTCTCTTGTCACAAATGTCTTCTATTACATGGGTGATAAATTTATATAGGGTATCCCAATATGTATTGCCTCAGCTAAGAACAGACAGAAATGTCCCCTTTTCTATGTTAGGCATTTAAAGGGATGTCAAAATGCACCAAGAAAAAGGAGAGCTGGGAATAGATGAGTACATTCAAAAAGGGGAAGCAGCTGTATTGGTCACCAATTGTTTTCTATGCCTTTTCTATGCCTGTCATCCTGCTTCACTGTTGTTGCCCTTAACAAAAGGCATGGTTGCATCTATACTGTCCCTACACTTACCGCTGCATATTTAACAATTTTTGATCCATTTTTAGACATGAACTTCTGGAAGAAGCTCGGAGAAAGGGTTTGCCTTTTGCACAGTGGGATGGGCCAACAGTAGTTGCCTGGCTGGAGGTAAGTGTTGGAAACATGAGTCACCTTTGCTGGCTGCTTCTGTGTGCTTGTCCTTACAAATTCTAAAAGAGACTGTTAAAGTCCCCTCCTTTCTCCCCTGCACGCTGTGCCACAAGCTATAAACAGATTTTGACACTGGATGGTGTAAAACAGGAACTAGAGCTGAAAAAATAAGACAGGATTACACAGGGAGGTGAGGACAAGAAAAAAAGGCTATCAAATGCACTCAAACCCAACATTTTTGAAATCTTATTTCTCAGTGACTCAATATCTAGCAACTCTACAGACTGAGTTTATGTAGGATGATGTGCTGAGGAGAAAAAAAAAGTAGCTACCAAATTTTATTTGAGGTTAACACAGAGCTTTTAATAAATTTAAAGAATTTCTTATTTTCAGTCTTTCTGTAATATAATGGGAAATGGCTGATTTACCTAGATATCACTCAAAACAGGAAGAAGAGGTGTTCCTCTCAGCACTTTCACCCTGTGGTGTGTGAGATCCAGTTTTAAATCTCTCTGATTTGACAGGCAGTGCCTTCATCTCTGAAATCCGATCTGCAGAGAGCTTTCCTTTACTTGGAGATCTTAAACAAAAGGATTTTGGAACCTTGCCAGAGAAACATTCAGCTGAGCTGTCCATCAGTTTTGACAAAAAATAATGAATGTTTTAGGTGAAGGAACTATTCAAATAATACTTACCCAGGTGCTGAGGGGAGGAGAAAGTAGAAAGCAAGGATCTTCTTACACAAACACACAGTCACTTCACAAGGTAAGGCTGTATCAGTTCAGTGCAGATACAAGCTCTTTGTTGGCTCAAGGAACATGTGTCTATTCCTGGTCTACACCAAGCATCAATATGTGTTCCCACCTGTTCTCATGTCTGCTGTGGGTAGCATCCACTGGTCATCAGATAAAATTTGTAGACTTTTTCCCTTCAATTTTAAAAAAAAACGGTCCAAAGCTTTAACAGGAGTATATTCAGGGGACGAATGAAGGATGAGGAATGAAAGCAGCTAATGTCTACAAAATTCCTGCTTCATCTTGGAATTGCTGAAAATACTAAAGATGAAATGAAAACTGCAGAAGGACAGTTCAAGCGCTTGCGCATGACCTTATAAAATAGGATGATATCTTCTTTCAAAAAAAAAAATATCTCTGTTCATATGGAACATTCATTAATTTGGCCACTACCTGACTTTTTTGTACGACTTTGAGAGTTCAGCACCCAGATTTGTATCAGGCAGAAATACTCAGTATTACAGTCAAAGCTGATTTGCTGGAAAGGTGAACATCAAAGGTCTATACATTCTGAATACCAAGAAAAATATGCCCATGATGTCCTCCAGGATGATCCAAAGTTTGAAGCCATTTCTGACAAGTTAAGCCCTAATCTTTTTTTACCTTGATTTTTAGCTGAAAAATAGGATATGCTTCCCACTGTGTCAGAGAGGGTCGGTAAAGAGGAATTGATGTCTGTGAACTTCTTGGGAAATATGATGAGAATAGCACAGGAAAGCCCACGAGGAAATTTATGTTGCAGTATTAAATGCAGATTGAATCCTGATGAAAGAAATATATGAGAGGAGAAGTACTGAATTTATTCAGTGAGCATTAGTGTCTTCAGTCAGCAAATGGACTCTGTGTGCATTTCATGCTCTTCTGGGAAAATATAACGTGACCCCTGGACTAAAAAATGGAATTAATATTAAAGGAGAAAAAGGCCCAAATTAAAGAAGTATATGTGACCACAGTTGTGACATTTCCAAACTTTTCAGGGATCAGCTTTTGAGCCTTAGCATTTACTGTGGTCTTTTGTATGTAGCACAGACATAATTGAGATACTTTTTAAGAACTGGATTTTCTGAACTAATTCTGAACAAGTATATCAATCAATATCTGGGTTCTCTCACTAAAACAGTTACTGGGCCTTCTGTTTAGGGACTGTTTTCATCTAACTGCATTTTCTGTTAGAGACAGCTGTTTGTTAAACTAATTTACTTAACTTGTTAAAGAACTAATTTACCTAATGGGCGGCCAACATTGGAATCTATTTCTGCAGGGGGAATAACTCCCAGGATTTATGCTTTCCTGCTTTTCAAGTGCATGCATGAAAAAAAATTAATGTCAAATTAAATGAGAATATTAAATAAATTTTAAAACTATATATAGTTTCCTCGTGGCCCTTTGTTTAAGTGCAGTGAGCTGGAAACTACAAATTTATTTATTTTTTTCATTTTTTGACTGTCATGAAACTTTGTATTTCATTACAGTTGGTTGGAATTAGATCATATTTGCAAGGTTCAGACTAGCATTGGATGAGGGGCTAGTCCCATCACATCAGTGAGGAGGACTTTTTGAAACATGACTTGGTCATTCCTCAAGCCCTGTGATACATCAGGAGTCAGTACAGAAAAGCCAGTCTGAGCTCTTTTGGAATCTGACATTCAAGTCTGTTTTCTCTGTGACATAAAAGTAATCTAAAAGCTTAATAAAGTAAAATTAAGAAAATATGTCTCAGATAAGGTATAGACCTGTTAATAACCACACACTACTTCTCTATACTGTGATAAATTAAATAAAAATAATTTCAGTTTGTACCCGCTTTCCAGATTTGCTGGTGAATTTACTGATGGCATATTTTTTAATAATTTGTTTGACCTTGTGTACTCTTTCAGTAAGCCATTATTAAGAGAAAAAATTAAAATAATGAAATCAGCTAACTCTGATGGCCTATTCGAAATGCACAGGAAGACAGAGTTCTTGATGACTTCACTTACAGTCACAGATGCTCTGTCCCACTGAAATTCAAACACAGATAGTCATTAATTGCCACCTACCCAGAATTACTACAAATATTTTGAAAATGTGGAAAATAATAGCTACTATCACGTAGTATCACTGCACTATATGCTGATGGACAGGCCCCTGTTTCAGAAAGAGTAGAATAGGATAAGATGGTACTATGAGCCATTAGTAACTCATCAGTACGTTTGAAAAGTGCTTTTGATAACGTATATTTGAAGGAATATTATATAGCAGTACAGTGAAGTACCACAGATCTCTACTTAACAAAATTAGGTAGCTGTATAAAATTCATAAATTTTATGAATACAGAATTATGTACGCTCATACATTGAAGGTTAAGTAGTAAAGGTGATTTATGCATTTCGACACTCAGTGTCACAACATCTAGAATATCAGCTGTTTTGCTGTGCAGTGGAAATCTTTTGTTATATGTTGTGCTTCTTCACCCCAGTGGGGATGTTGTCCCAAAGCTGGGTCTGTTACCCATTATGCAATAAGCTGATCTACACAGAGTAGAGATATTTGCTTTAATGCGTATCTGCGCAGAGGTCGGTGATAGGTGGTAATCAACAAAGATAGCACAACTTCCCAAAACACAGAGGCTTCTTTTATACATAGAAATATTTAAAATTACTTTATCTATAATTATATTCTATCACTCATATACGTGAGTGGTTCTACTTAAAGTGACAGTGCTTAAAAATTTCACTACACGTGCTCAAAGGGTAGGGGTTTTTTTGTTAGTAGGGGTTCCTTTAGCCTATAGGAGGGTATTTTAGTATGCTAATAGTATGTCAATGAGGTAAGTCCAATTAGTCAGTGTTTTCTACTTGGTGCTCATGGCTATAGCCACTCTCACACCAAGATAAGGAGTACTCCCTTTCATCCATCATGTAGGCCTGTTTCTCAAGGACAGGCTGTTGACTCCTAGAGATGTGTTTTTCTCTAATTCTCACTGTCCTAGTGTTCTGTAAGTCCTGTTCTTACTCTGCATGTCTCTTTGTTCTCTCTTAGGTGATTTTTCCAAAATTTTACTTAGTTTAATTAGTAGCTGACATCAGGGAGAGCTATGTACTAAAAAATGTAATTCACAGCACCAACTCACTTGTGATAGTGAGAAGTATCTTCTTTTCTCAGGTTTCAGAGAGTCTAGCAGTCTCCTGGAGTTAAGCACCTAGCAAGATGTGTCTTTATTTTCCATTGTGTTATCCCCAAATTCTCAGTGATTATGGCATTCACTTCTTAGGTGCTTCTCAAGCTTTATGGTGCAATGTATTTTACATTGTGACAAAACCTTCCCACATGGATGTATTCCCTACTATGAAACTATCTCCTTTGGGAACAGGGATCTGTAGACACCAACAATCATATTGTGAGGCAGCACAAAATGAGAAAGCTGAGACTACCTAGAAGAATTCATACTCAGTAGGTCCCTGGAAAGACTGCTAGAAGTGGAGAGTACCTCTTACAAGAAAAGAGTAAGTGGTGAAGCAAGCAACTGTTACTGACCGAGGCTAGTAAGACTAACATAAGGAGAGGAAAAGTGTGACATGGCGAGTACATATCTTCTAAATCCACAGGTGATGTAGCTGTGCTTAAATTTTACTGCAACACCATACCAGACCATTCCAAATTTTGCAGCAAGCTCACTCCTCACTAGGTTGGTTATCTTCACTGTGCTTTGTTTATTTCTACCAAGAAAATACAAGCTGGGAAGTGTAATATTGTGCCCCATTAGTATACCATGGGGACTCAGATGGAAAGAGACAGAAAGCCATTTGAGTACAAAAGTGAAAAAATTACTTAATTTATCTTAGATTGTTTTCTGCATATGATAAGACTATCAGCTGGGCAGTAACGTTGACTTGTGCCACTACTTGCTCATTAAAGTCCTGGGAAAGGAGTTGCCCAGGTGATAGAGGCACATAGCTCTAAAAATAATTCAAAGCATCTCTTGATTTAAAGTTCTGATTACAATAAAAGCAACAAAGGGTTCACATGAAGCCATGGCAATTTCAAAGGTTCTGATACAATTTCATTTTGTTAAAGACTATAATAGTCATACTCATTTGTGTGTATTACCATGTTTATTCAGATTGATAGGTGCCTTGAAGATTAACTTCATTTGAGAAATGAAGCAATGCTTTGGATAAATGTGTCCCTTCTCTCAACAGCTCTGGCTAGGCATGCCAGCCTGGTATGTCGCTGCCTGCCGTGCCAACGTGAAGAGCGGAGCTATTATGTCTGCTTTGTCCGATACTGAGATTCAAAGAGAAATTGGAATCAGCAATCCTCTTCATCGCTTAAAGCTTCGATTAGCAATCCAGGAGATGGTATCACTGACAAGCCCATCAGCACCTCCAACATCCAGAACAGTGAGTCCTGTTCAGCTAACTTTTTCTTTCTCACTTCACCCTGCAGGAGTCTGCAGAAAGACTTTTGTAGTAGGAGAGTGGCTCTATGGTAACACACACTTCACAATCAGTGGGAACTGTCCTATAGAGACTTACTCATCACTCACTTGATTGTTCATCACTGATATTTTTCCTTTAGCAGATATCCTTTTCTTTTTAAGTCATGCTTTTGATTAACTTCGATGTTATCTAAATGATAGTACTGAGCATCTTATTTTTAATTTTGCCTGTATTTTTGCCTTACTTCAAGTCATCTTTCCCCACCAAATCAGATTGTTTCTCTTCTTTTTTTCCTTGGGAAGGGGGGCCAGGCAAGACAGGAGGTGGGAAAGTTTATGTAGGAACAGAACTCTTTTAAATCTTGTTCCCATTCCCCTTTTTTGCATTCTTTCGAATGTTATTTAATCTGAGTCAGCCAGCTTTAGGGTCTTCATGCTTTTAAGAGAGGCAGTGATTGGCGGTGTGAAGGGAGAGTTTGAAAGGGACAAGTGGAACGTGTGCATTCAGTGAGGAAAGGAGAGAAAGGGGAGAGTGGCAGCAGATGGGAAGGAAGCAAGTAAAGAAGAAATACAGAGATACAGGTCTGAAGAGTAAGAGGAATGTATCAAAAAGAGAAAAAAAGTACATTAGGAGAGAGTAAAAACGTACATGCTGTAGATAAAAACCACCTTCTAGTGGAAAATGAAGAAAAACATGCCAAACTGATGAGGAGAAAAAGAAACAAGATAATGAGGGGGGAGTTTCAAGCTGAGAGGCTAATAGTGATGGCTTGGAAAGAGGCAACGGAGACAGTGACAACAAAAAAAAAAAAATCAAATCAGATGGAAAACATGGCACAGAGTGAAGGACAAAGATTACTACTGCAGTAGTGCAGCCCAGACTTCTAATACTAAAATAACAAAATAACAAAAATAAAGATGTTAATAATAATATTTTTATTTTGTAATCTCTCATCTTCATGGAATTCATGGAAAATCTTTTGGTGGAAATGACAACTGAGATACCTTGGAGGGGTACCGGGACCACTAAGTGACTGGGCAACAGGACTGTAATGTTCCTGTTGACTGGCCTTTTATCTTCACATTGCTAAGGTTCTTTATCATAGTCCCCCCTCTGATATTTTCTTCCCTCAGAATGGTTGTGTATGTCATAATCATGGTAATACTATGAATCATAATGGATTTCACCTAAGTAAAGCAGTATAGACTCAACATGATGTTGAATTACTAAAAAAAAATTCTGATTTTAAAAGCATAAAAGCATATTTCAAAGCATAAGCACATTGACACTTATGAAATGAGAAAGCAGTACATTCAAACTAGAAACATTGGGAATAATTTTGCCTTTTTTTAAAATTCTCCCTGAATAATTGGCAGCACAAAGCTGCCCTGCCCTGGCACGTGCATTTCTGAGTCCCAAGACTTCCCTCTTTCTCAGAAAAGGAGTTAATTTACATTTCACCCATGTGCACAGCAGACTTCCACACCCCCTCTCTGCCTCATCTCATTGTCCTAGTAATAATCTGACTGAAAACAACAGGATGAGGAAAAATAGTTTTACAAATTAATTTTCTTGACATTTTTGATTTACAGAAAAGTGGGGGAAGTAATCATTGCTTAGATTACAACATGAGTGTGTGATGTGTGCAAAATATTTAGGCTGGAAAATCTTTGAGAACTGAAGCTTACCTCCAGACAGAATACTAGCTAAAGGTTGTCTTTGCCACTTGTGTGTGAAATGCAGCTTTAATTATTCTTTCCTTTGTGATGGTGCTCTGCCGGCTTTCATCCATCGGTTTTAATTGAAATACTCCATCACGTCTGTTCAGAATCCTCTAACAAAAGATACAAAACAAGCTGTCTAAAGTTGTCTCTAGTTGCAGCTCGGTAGAGGCAAGAACGTGGTTGTGCTGATGGTGATGCTATACGCTGTTAACTTACAGTGGTGCTGCCTTTCTTCTTTACCACTGCTTACCTAATGTGGATCCCACCTGCCTCCCTGCGGGCCTTGTCCATAGCCCTCAGGCAATGTTTGGGTGACCCATGAAGAGATGGAAAATCTTGCTGCTCCAGCTAAAATGGTTAGTCTTTCCACTTCCATTTAAAATGGTTTCAGTGCTCTAAAGAAAACTAGGATGTATCTGCTTTAATACACCTGGCATACCTTCTGTAGGATAATTCCCAAGCATGCCATTAGAAAGTTGCATGGAGTAGTGAACCTGAATTTAAAGAACAGTCACATCATTTCTCAGCAAAAGAAATTACAAGCTGTATTGCCATCATAAAAATTGTGTGAACCTAAAACCGGTACTAGAGTTTCACAGTACATAATAGTTTCACTGCCAGTGTGAAACCTCATTTCAGTGAAATGAAATTGTTGCAGTTAAAGGTCCAACATTTCCCCTCTACCCTACTCCCTAGTACCTCTTCTAAACATAATTTTGTATCTCGTGAAATAGAAAGTAATAAGAAAATGCTTGAGAATGGTTCATTACACAACTCGGTGTTTTCATTAATGTCAAGTATTTAATGTCCATACTCATGTAATCATGCTCTTTGATTTAGGGTGCATGGAGTGTGTCATTTATTTGTTGATGTTTGTCAAACATCGCCCTGCTTTGGGGGAACATAAATAAATATTAATAGATTTTATTCAATAGCTCTGACTTTTCTTTTCACTTGGAACATATGTTGTTTTAGGTTTTATTTTTAGTATTACATCATAACAACTCCATAACAGTGCTCATAAAACATGATACAAACTTATAGTCAGATGTCTGAAAAACCTATCTTCAGTTTGGAAAAATTTGTAGTCAGCCCAATACATAAATGGTGGGGGAGGTACTGAAGTTAATTTTTGATGCAGTAAAGAATTATTTATTAGAAATTTATGCTTGCTATACTATTTTAAGTTTTCTTATGAACATTCATGAAGCAGATTCTCGTAATTTTTTTTTTTTACAACCAAGTTCATTTTCAGTTCCACTGTTGTTGGTAAAGATAAATACAAATATAACAACACTCAAATGACCAGAAGTAGAGTTGATTCTGTTTTTAACTAGCCAGCCAGAAAAATAGTTTTGTCATAAAAAATATTATAGAAAAAGTTCCTTTATGGTATATTCACAAGAAGACAGCATTTTATTGTGATTGTTGCAAAATCAAACTAGAAAAAAAAAATGGCATCTCTAATGCCCAGTTTTGTAGGTAAATTTTGTAGGTGTTCTGATTGTGAAACCATGAAAAGTGTTTAAGAAAATACTGTAAAGTTTCACCAAGGTATAATGATTTTATATCATGAAAACTTAGCTAGATTTGCCCTACTAAAGATTTTATGCTTTTGGTCTTGTAATTTTTAAGGTAGTTTTAGCCCAGGGCATTGCCACTGACTGGAATTATTATATCTGCACATTTTACACATATATTTTCATTTGTACTGAGATTAACATACACATGAAAACCGTATCTTTTATAACTAATTTTTATTGTTGTTTTACCTGCTTTACTATTTGCTTCCTGCTGATAACACAGAAAGAGTCTGAAGAAGGCAGCTGGGCTCAGGTATGACCCTTTCAGATGTTTTGTTTTTTTTTTTAACGGAAACTAACAGTAATGGAATTAACAGAGTATCACTATGCACAGAGGAGTATAGTACTGTGACAACATCTCAGTGATTGAATTATGATGTTTACATTTTATAGTTCTTCTAATACAAAGAAAATATTCTCCGGGCAGGCTTGCTAGGTAAAGCAAAGAGGTACATATGATGTAAATATTTTTCTTAACAGAAATTATTATCTTACCTTAATTATATTATATTATATTATATTATATTATATTATAATTTTTCTTAACAGAAAATTCCAGAGGTACATCTTCTTTGGACTTCCCAGCTAAATCCAGAAAAAATATTTTCCTCTTTTGGGGAATGGGCTAATAAAATATGCCAAAAGTTTGAGATCTAACCTTTCTAAAATTACATGATTTTTTTTAGAACAATTGTATAAATCACACCCAAGTATCAGTCTAAAAATAGTCTTGTATAATTAGGAACAGAATTCTTCACTTTAGTTAGACTGTCAGTTACTTACATTTTTCAACTTTCTCTCTCTCTAATATATGCACACTCTTACACAATCTTACTGTCTTTACTTATAGCATTCTTTTTCTCTTCAAAACCTCACAAGAATGAGAGATGAGGGGACTATATTTCCCTCTGCAGAAAATATATCTCGCTTGCACTGTGTTATCCTTTTGTCTATAGTGACAGGAGACATTAAAAGCAAAAGCAAAAAGATAGTTAGGTTTGAAAATTATGCTCAAAGCTGAGCACGATCCTGTTGAGGAGGTGTTAATCTTGCAATTTATAAGTTCTCTTTTCTGTTAATATTTAGTAGTACCAAAATAATTGACAGTAATGAGGTGTAAAATCTATTTTGCATCTTAATTGTATAATCCATATAAAAATAGTTCAACGTGCATGTGTCTCTTTTGTGTACTTTATCCTCACCCTATTGAAATTTCAGCTGAACAATGAAGTAGCTTAATGCCTGAATGATATCTTCTAGGAGGAATCTGGTTTGCTGCTATCTTAAAGAATTAATTTCTTGAGCTTTGTATATGATACACTTAGGTTTAAGCTGTTCACAGATTAAAATATCTCATTAATAGAATGTATTTGATCACCTGCTCTGGCTGATGGTGAATGTAAGCTTGGCTTGACAAACAACTGAAACTAACTTCTAGTCTCAACAGGACCACAGGTGTGAAACCATGCAGTGTCACTAGATCGTGTTTAGGAAATTCTAGCCCTCACTAAATGGTGACTCAAACTTCAGCTGGTTCCCCATGGCCATATTTGTATTACAAAGCTCAGTGTAAGATTTGCCTAGCATAAATATTTTAGAAGGTCAATTGAAAGCAAGTAAGATTACAAAACAATTTGATAGTATAATGAGTGTGCTTGCATTTAAAACCCAAAATTGAAACTATGATTTGTTATATAAAAAAAAAATGCTTAAAATTTACCAAGAGAGAAGACAAGAAACCACAGGCAAAACTGCTGTCAGTGGCAAATATCTTACAGTGGCTTCCACCTCAAATGTCAAAACGATGTAAAAATGGAATGCTTTTCTTTTAGAAAGTTTACTAAGCTAGGAAGTCTCACTGGAAACAAGCATAGCAGATAGATATTCAGTCTTCGCTCTGTGGTGCAACCTTGAACAAATTTAGGAATTTATTCCCCCCCCCCCCATTTTTTTTTTCCCTTGCAGACCCTGGCTTATGGTGATATGAACCACGAATGGATAGGTAACGAATGGCTCCCCAGTCTGGGTTTACCTCAGTACCGAAGTTATTTTATGGAATGCCTGGTAGATGCAAGGATGTTAGATCACCTGACAAAGAAAGATCTGCGTGTACACTTAAAAATGGTGGATAGCTTTCATCGGTATGTTGGCACAAAGACTACACCTATAAAGACATTCATGTGTCTGGCATAGTGCTCAGTGCTGCACAGAATAAATACACTTACTTTCTGTGGTTCTGGCTTGGAAAACGACACAGAAAAGTGAGTGCTGAGTGTCAGAAATCTGAATTCAGAAAGACTCCTTTAGCAATAGCAACCACATTGCAATTATGTATCTCACAACTAAGATATTGGTACAGATAAATTCATAATGAGCGTGAATCATTAATATATAAATAAAGCCTTGGCAACACAAAACCAGTAATATTTTATTAAGTGGTTTAAAGTATCAGAAAATGGTAGACTATGATTTGAAGCCCTGAGACTACATAATAATGAAATACTATTGTGTGTAACACATAAAAATCTCTTAACGATACAAGCAAATTGACAGTTGTTCAGGTTATCTAGGGATATAGCCAGGAAGCTAAATTGGAAATATGGAAATAAAGGCATTTAGACTTTAGGGAGAATTATGTTTATGTGAGAAGAAGTGGATTTATTTTTTTTTATGTACTGTCTGATTTGTCACTTTTTTGAGGTCTGATTTGACAAAATATTTCAATGCTCGCAAGGGCTGACCTTTTCTGAATATGAATTTTAATGTTTTGGGTTTCTTATGCTAGAACATTTATTCAAACATTCTCATTCTGTTTTTGTCCATTTCATTTTTGAAGTCTGTGGAGTTTTTTTAATGGTTTTGCCCTCCCCTCTGTCCTCAAGATTTGCTACATGGGCACTTTGAAACACCTCATGTGAAATGCAGGAAATACATCCTACATATGTTCCCATCTTCAACATTATCTTTATTAACTCTGTAAATGTTTCTCTTTAAATAACAGAACAAGCTTGCAATATGGAATCATGTGTTTAAAGAGGTTGAATTATGATAGAAAAGAACTGGAAAAGCGAAGAGAAATGAGTCAGCATGAAATAAAAGGTGATAGTTCCTGGGAATGAATACTGGGAATGTTTCTTCTTTTGAAGCCTGACACTATTAACCCCTTGTCATGCCATTTTAGCAAAGCATTGAAGCATGTACTTTAAGTAAAACTAATGTAAGTCTTCAGAACACAAAGTATCTCCTTAAATTAGGCACAGTTAAGTACTTTGCTAAATTGAGGTTGCAATTCTGAATGGCGGTTTGATACATACATTTTACTAAATTGGATTTTGGGGACAGATCTTAGCCTAGCCTCTTTTAGTCTCAGAAGCAGAAGGCCAAACAGCCTGCAGATCAGTGGGATGTGCTGGGGGCAACACAGGGAAATCAGAGCACGCAGTACCCTAACACTGTGTTCCTGCTTTTGAAAACCTTTTCCTTTAATTTTTTACTTATAAATGTGTTGCTTGGAGTGGGTGGCCACTGAGGCAGTTGCTTGGTATGTAACAATAGTTCCTAACAGAACTGGCCTTATTAGAAGATTTAACAGCTGATTTAAAAGTTTTTTTCTGCATAAAGCTCTCTTGAGTAGTTGCAGGCTCACTGCACAGTTCCTTTTATATATATGTAAAAATTAGCGTTCTTTGTTTTTTTCCATTATCAGTAGTGAATCCTGTGATTGTTTTATGCATTTCCAGCTCTAGAGAATGGCAGCAGCTAGCACTTCTTAAGCACAATGCTGACTGGAATAGCTAAAAATATAAAAAGGGAATTAGCAGGGGGAATGGCTACAGTAAAATGTGCATTTGCTCAAAGCGGATGATGGCAGGCACTAATGCAAAGACTTTGCCTTGGATACAGAGGCACCAGTTTCAGTCAGCCTGAGTGGGTAACACTGGAGACTGACGTGGGGAAACTGGGTACTGATCTCAAGTTCTGGTGTTGCTTCAATGATAGTCACCTTTAGGACAAGGAAAAAAAAATCCATACTCTCCTTCACCCAACCTTCACCCTATTGTGCATCAGTCAGTTAGACACAGTCCCAGCTAAGATTTGGTCTCAGTGATTCCCTGGCTGCCACACTGTGTTTCAGTCAATCCTGACCCCAAAGTCTGAGGTGCTCTTGATCAGTTGATGGAGAATGCCTGAACAGAACAGCTGCATTAGCTGGACTTCTAAAGCTTCAGGAAAAAGCCTCATCCTGTAGCAACACAAAATTCATATTATGTTTCCCCCTCACAAGTATAAAGACCGATTTAAGTAACTTTCTTTTAATCTTATGGGCAGAGCAGGATACTTTTCTATAATAGTCACATCCTCAGAAATGTTCCTAGCTCACTTTGTTGCCATAGCTTTATAATTGGCATGGACCTTAACAGCTCAACCAGCTTTCTGAACTAAAAATAGGTTTAGTCTCTAAAATTGTGAACTCATCGTTTGCTTTATGGCATGTTATAAAATGGTAGGTACTGACCCAACTCTCCAAATGTTTAATACAAAGCTCTCCAGTGAAGCCTTGAGGAACGGGTATTTCTCCTGTGCCCTTGCACTGCTAAATTGTAAAATCTCGTCTAAGAATTGAAAAGGGTATCTATAGAAGGTGGGAGGAATTGTGTTCTGGAGATGCCCTCTGGAGGCATCTTTCTCCTTTGGAAGCATTATTTAGAATAAACATTTAACTTGAAAGTGGGAAAAATCACACAGTTGGTCCCACACCTTGGGTATTGAATAGGAGATATTGAAGCCATTAAAGAAGCCATTTAAGAAATAAAGCAGTATGATATCCACAGTGCATGCACAACCTCTATAATTTGGAAGTAAGTTAGAGGGTAGCAGGAGTCTGAACTGGTGTTCTGTTCTTACAGATGTGCTGGTATGGAGCAATGATCGAGTCATACGCTGGATACAAGCTATTGGCCTCCGAGAATATGCAAATAATATTCTAGAAAGTGGTGTACACGGTTCACTTATAGCACTGGATGAAAACTTTGATTACAGCAGTTTAGCTTTATTATTACAGATTCCAACTCAAAACACCCAGGCAAGTTTGCTTATGCTACTTCTGGTTAATCTGTACCCATTATTGCCTTCTGTTCCTCATCAACCATTTTAATTTTTTACTTTGGTATCTCTAGGCACGGCAGATCCTTGAGAGAGAATACAACAACCTTTTAGCACTAGGAACTGAAAGACGACTTGAGGAAGTAATTAATTTTATTTTCAGTATTTATAAAATATCACAGTAAAACATAAAAATTAAATTGAATGCATGAAGACGTTAATTTCCAGATTGTTAAAAAGAGTCAGTTACAGCTTCAAGAAAAATCAAGAAATGCCATGCCAGTCAAGGTTTTTAAAGTAACCTCAGTATGGCTATACATTCATTTTGGATGCTAAATTTGGCACTGCCCTCTTACCCTAAGATGAACATTTTCTGTAGAGGAAACATGGAGAAAGAAGTGGAGGTTTCATTGGCCAGTACAAGTGGGGAGGGGATGCCTGTGCAACCTATTCTTTAGGAGACTTACACCTTTTCTTTAAAAATGAAGAAGAAAGAAGAAAAGTGAATTTTTGGTGGGGTTGCCTTTTTGGTTTTTTGTTGGGTTTTGTGGGGTTTTTTTTCACAGTTAATTAATATGTAATAGAGTGGGATCTGAGGTAGCTATCTAAGATAGGGAATCTCAAATCCACCTATGGAAAATTTCATCTTAAGCTAAGAGTCCAGTGCAAAAATTTTCAAGTCTTGGAATTCCACACATGAGGAGGAATAAAAATTTTAAGAACTTGCTGTAAATGTGAGATGTCTATGAATTCTATGCATGCATGAGTGTCTAATTCTTTATTAGCACTTTACGTAGGTCTCCTAATGCAGTAACAAAACACTGCACTTCCTGTCACTGTATTTGAAATAGATCTGACTTTTAAGAAGGTTCTACTTTAGCTAATACTAAAACCTTCTACTATATCAAGCCAGAGATTTAAGAAGAGTTTTCCACCCTAGCATTTAATATTTCTTTTTACTTAATATGCATTTAGTTTTACAAGAGTGTCTCAAAGGCATTGCAGTTACTGAATGCAGTGCAACAGAGCAGGGTAGTTGTCGTGGATCACATTTGACAGTGGGACAGGCAGCAGACAGCACAATAATTAATCAAAAACTTTCATTTTGCTTTATCAAATACAACTCTGTGTGTTGACAGAGCGATGACAAGAACTTCAGACGTGGCCCCTCTTGGCGACGACAGTTTCCTCCGCGCGAGGTTCACGGGATCAGCATGATGCCAGGCTCCTCGGAAACGCTGCCAGCTGGGTTCAGATTAACCACAACATCAGGGCAGTCACGGAAGATGGCAACTGATGGTATGCACTCATTTCTGCACTTATTGTTGACAATAACAGGCTTATTCTAGCATACTAAATGGACTTTTAGTGCATGTCTGCCTTGCGCCAGAACAGCTGCATTCACATAACTAGGATGAATGGAGTCTGGGGGAGTTGAATTAGGGAATGGAAAAGCACTGACTTGGCATACTATCGACTTTTTCAGGTTTGCTTCACACTGTCAGTGTTTATTTAAGGAAAAAAAAATAAAAAAAAGCAATCTCCACCCTAGATCTGCAAAGGAAACATTCAGAAAGAGATGAATTAATTTACTGACTTTCATCTAAGATTGAATATAATATCTATGCAAACTTTTCAGCTCATTAGCCTCTTTGGCAGGTGGAGTGTATTATTAGAGAATGAAGTTAGAAAAGGCAATCACCTTTATTTCCCTATTTGACTTTCAAACTATCTACCTTAGCCTTGACCATCAAATAACTCAAGTTGTTAACAATTAATAACAATCAGCTGGGTAGTGTAGTTAGCAAATACTGAATATTTCAGGTACTAATTGAATTACTTTACATCAGTCTTACTTTTCTCTGAAAATCTCTTCATTTCCAAAAGATGCAAAAACTCAGCAATAACTGGAAAAGTAACAAGCAGATCATATTTAAAAAGTAAGTAAAATTTAAAAATTATTGTAAGAGGGCAGGGAAAAGGGATGAATCCCTTGGCAGCTATTCCTTCAGGTGTATGGATGATAAAGGCATGTATACCTGTCTGAAGTTCTTGGAAGAACCGATACCCTGACTGGCTCATTTCAAACACTGCTGTTTATTTCCTCATAAGAAAATTTAGGTCTATGAATAGACCTGTCTCAAAGTAATACACTGCTTGTAGCAATTACATTCTGTAACTCTTGAATGAACTTGGTATGATATTTCCATCTAAATTCCATTAAAGCCATCTAAATCCCATTAAAGTTTCTCACCTTTAAAAATAATACTTTAGAGTTGCAGTTACAGATGGAATAATTGGCTGATTGCATCACTGAATTCCATTGACTCCACTGCTCATTTGCACGCTTTGCTTTTAATCCTGCACTTTTTGGCAAAGATGAAGCTGTAAGACAAGAATCCATTCCAAGGCAAATTCTGTGTACAAATAAAGGTAGTAGCTCCCTAGGCATTTCCATAGTCCACATTACTATAGTAGCTAAGAACCTTACAAACGTTCATGGATCTCATCTTCTAGCCATGCTATGTAGAAGATACTGTTCCAATTTTGCAGATGGGAAACTAAGGCCCAAGGGAGATTAGCGATTTGAGATCTTCCAGGCAGTTTAGAATTAAGCTGGGTGCTGAACTCAGTAGACTTAAAGGAAGGCAGCTTTGAAGATCTACATCTTCATCTAGGATTTGGCTTCCTACCTCCCAGTGCTAAGAACACTATAGTATTTAAACAGCATGATAGGTGCAGTATTAGGACTTCCAACAAAATAAAAGTAAAAATCAGTTTTAAACTGTATTCACTTAAGACAGATTTCAATACTACACCAGACATGAAGAAACTCTGAGTTCTGAACTAGACCATGCCCAGATCAGGTCATGGAAAGTCACAGAGCAACTTCATAGCCATCCTTCCAGTAGGAAACAGACTGATTTATTTTCTTCAAGATTCTAAAGAGGTTCTGGTTTATTTTATTTTATTTTTTTTTGCAATTTGCAGTTGCTTCATCACGACTGCAGCAGAGGTTAGACAGCTCAACAGTTCGCACATACTCATGCTGACAAGGCCTAGCAAAGAAGCCAGCACTGAATTGTTGTGAGTATTCACAAGGGGCCACCATGAAAGCTCTTTTATAACTGTATACTACACCAAACATTCCTTGGCATTATTCAAGCAAGAGACAGAATGGAGCAGAGGACCTAGCTCAGACTCACTAGGGTGGTCATTTGATCATGAAAATAGTCTCAAGCTTGGTGCAGGAGACGCTACACTATTCTTTTCCCCTTCTCAAACAGCAGGTTCTTTCTGTTGAAACCACTTTAGTAGATAAGGCAAAAGTTTTCAGACAACTCTGTTTAGATGCTAGCTCACACCAACTATAATGTATATTGTACCTCTCAAACTTAAAGCTGGAATTAGGGAGACAGCAGTAGGCACAGGGAGTGGCTTGACTTTATGAGAATTTTTAAGTAGTTCTACCAGGAGCTAGGGAGAGAGAAAAAAAAGCTAGTGAAGCAGAAAAGATTTTTTTTTTTTTAAAAATTAGAGATATGGCTCAAGTTAGAACATCAGGTAGCTGCATAAAGCTAGAACAAAACTTTCCCTATACAGAAAATCTTCCAAAGTTATCCATTAAAGAAATTCTTGCACTTCTCAAATCATTCAGAATTGAACAGCAGCAAAGAATGGACATTCTGAGCTGGATGCAACTTCAGATCAAATCTAGTACTGGAATTCATACTGCATTTTGCACTACTTATTTTTTTAATATGGCTATGGACCTCACAGATTCACTCTACCAGAGTTCTCTGGAAATACACTGTTTTCTGCTACATCACAGGTTTTGTAAAAAATACTAACATGAAGAGCGCTTCCATCAGTATGGCACCATTTCATGCTAATATTTTCTCAGTAAAAACAGTTTTTTTTCCCATTCAGTTACTCAGGGGATTGTACAGGATATGGAAAGAATATAGAGATAGCACCAAAACCTCACCAGGCATTAAACATGTTTGGATAGCTGTTACATACTGTAAGCAAGACGTGCCAGGATCTGCAAGAATGTCCCTTTTTTGGATTTCCAAGACTGGAGAGGCTTGGGGTCATTAAGACTTTGCTGATTTGGGGCATGTTCAAAAAGTGCTTAGGAGCAGCAAATGTTACCAATAGAAAACTTAGATTGCTCATATCCTACAGATGACATGAGCCTTGCTTCATAGATCTTCAGGAGACTGCAAGAGTACAAAAACTTAATAACTTAGTTGAAAAGGGAGCTTTTCATGTCACCACCAAAAAATAACCACAGGAGCTTTTAAATTTTTTTTTCTAAAATAGGTAAGGTTAGCAGTACTTTATCAATGGAGGGTTCCAAAGAGGATTTGTAAAGACAGATAGAGAAGAGATCCAAAAAGATGTGAATAATAATCTGGAAACAGGTTGTCCATAGCAAAGAAATCGCCAGGGTAAAAAAGGTAAATGCTGTCGAGCTGCAGTGAACAAGGAGAACCAGAGCATACTTCAACAGGGTCTATACACCTAAAATGTGTGTTCAGCCTTGTGGCAAACAGGCAAAGGTCTCCAGATGCTGAATCAAAACAGCAAGAAAATAATTGTAAAATGAACATAAGCAGAAGTATGTTTTGATCTAGGAAAAAAATCAATATACATTAGTAAAAGATTAAAGTGGATTATTAACAGATTTATATTGCAGATCTAAAATTAACAACAAACGCACGTCCCCCTCAGATACTCAAACCCCATGTTTTAGTAAAACATGCAATAGCTTACTTAGTGATGTATTTTCTGGTGTCATTGCATCCTAGACCAAATTAGAACCAAATAATCTCACTAATTAATGTTTATTTTTTCCCTTAGATGTCATCTCTTTCTTCTACTTTACCTGAAGTGCACTACCACTACATAGGAAAAAGCATTAAAACTCTTTGCAAGAACAGGGTAATAGGGAAGAGAACACATAAGGTTTATCAGACAAACATATATGATGTTCCTTTCATGTATTGGTTAGTTTAAAACAAGAATAAAAAATATCTGAATTGCTTCAAAAATAAGAGAAAAACAAAACAACCTCCCCCTTTCCTCTCAGCATCCCTGTCATCAGAAATTTGGCATTAGTGCACATCCAATGCTTTTATCAAATGAAGCCACTCATTTTTACATTGTTCCACCTGTTTTATTGTAAAATACTAGACATTTACGTATTTACTGTGTATGTATTTATTTTAAAATGTGTAAGTCTTATGTAAATGGATATAAATATGATTTTTTAAAAATAAAATCTATGGTACATGGGGTCTCAGTGCAAACATTTGACAATACAGTGTCAATAATACTGTTTGTATCTTTCCATTCCACCATTTTTACAGTTTTTGGATTGTAACAGTCAAATGAATATGTTTAGCAGAGTTAGAAGCTTCAACATGTTCCTACTGAGAAAAATCTGTCAATATTTAAAGCTGAACACCTGCCTCTGATGATGTATAATAAATAGAATGACATAACCTGGAACTGGAGCCAAACTGGACCTCTAAAGACAAAATGGAAATGTCAGATATCTGTAGAGAAGCTCCATGATGGCTCACCTCTTAAAAACAAACAAATAAACCCAGAAGAACTGTTTACAAAAAAAACACAAACAAAAACACACAAAAAAATTAAAAGCGCAATTTAATAAAACATGATTTATACAAAAAACCAAAAACTTTCTTCTATGTTGCCTGCGGACCAAGAAGAATCTTGCTTTACCAAGAGCCACCTTTTTGTTCCAGGATCTTCAGACACCAGCCAGCATTGGAAAATTAAATTTAATATTTGCATAGAATCAGATTCTCGTTTCCAGATATATTCAACAAAGAAAATGAAAGAGAAGCCAAACCCCACCATTTCTTCATTACAACAGGGCATTAGACAGGCTTCTGTCTACCGTTATGCTTTAGCCAAGATGGCCTTGCTGAGACTTCACAGAAGTCAGTTTTATCAGAGGAAATAACTGAAAGACAGAGTGATGAATATATAGTGTATAAAAGTTTAGAAGAGCAACTATTACCTGCTGTGGCTTTATTTGGTGGTGTTATCGTTGTTTATTCTTTGTTTAAATGGGAAGTTTCAAAGTAAGACCTACTTAATAGTCATTTACCTATTTGCTATTTTTCTGCTGCTTGATCTTAGCTCAAGACCTGTCTTTTAGTTATTTCTTTTAGCAGTTTGATCTGCAATGTTTGCACGTACATAAACATTTGTTTTGTCTATTTTCATTTGGCAAACTTCAGTCAATCAGATGGTGAAAGATTTTTCTCCCCCAATGTCAATAAAAAAGAATTCAGTGCTATTTGTGTTTATAAGTCTATTAAGCTTGGTACGTAATAGCATTAAAATAGTTGGATGCCAGATACTTCTCTTAGCTAAGCATAAGCACATTTTGCCACTAACAGGTCTGAGTTATGATGGATTGACTGGTCAGAATCTGCCACAAGAGGGAGCACTGAACTTGCTGATGGGTGCGATATGATGGCTTGGGTTAGCACACAACTGTACAGACATGGCTCTTAATCCCATTGCTGCTGATTTTCCATCTTCTCCTCCCTCAACCTCCTTTGGTATTATTTTAGTCCAGAACGTCACAAAGTAAAGCAACACAAACACCATTTGCAGTGGTTGCAGTATCACTTGAATACACTTCCCTTCATAAATGCCAGCTCCTGTTTTACAGAATTTCTTTTTCAGCCCACGAAGTCACAGCTCACGCTCAAATTCAGGGGGCAGAGGGGAATGAGGTGTGTTGGGGAAAAGAACGTGCAAGATCTTGTGACAAAATCTGCAGGTATCCTGCCCTAGGAGTACAGCACCTCCAAATGATTAATTTCCACTGTGGAAGAAAACAGACCAGAAGAATTCATTTATTATTTTTTAAAGAGTATTATTGTGACTTCACTTTCATCTAAGGCTAATATATAAAAGTCTCCTAGTACATCCCTGTGTCCCCCATACAAGCTGAAGCTCTAATCTCATCAGCTCGAAATTGTGGCTATGCTTAATGTTGTATAGTCTGCTCTGACCCTTTCAGCACACCAGGAGTAATTATTACATCAACCTCTTCCAGCCAATTTCAACTCTCTTTCAACTCTCAGTAACTCTCTGACCATTCAAATCTACCCAAATCTAAAAACAAAGTTCAGAAAATCAGTGTTCTCCAATCACTTACTAAATGGGCTTGTTCTTCCTTGATGGTTTAACCAGGTTGCTGGGCAGCACCACAGCCATGCACAGGAATGACTACTCCTCTCTTTTTTCAGCTAGGCACAAAGCTAAAGCTGTAGACAAAGCATTCTGAAATCACAATTCCTCTGGGAAACAAAAGCAATACCCATGAAGCAAATATTGTTCCATACTGTACTGCTGCAATATGGTGGCTTTCTGTGTCTGGGTTTTCTCCATGCTGCTGGATGAGACATTTGGCATTTCTAGAATCCGCTACAGTACCAAGGTGGTAGCATAGTACACCTGACCACCAAATGATTCCCACCAAAACAGGAAGAAGAAAAAAAAAAAAAAAAAGAAGAAAAAGAAAGCTCAGGCTTCCTCAGAAAGCAGAAATAAGTTACTACAAACATTTTTGTCACGGAGACACTTTAAGAATGCTAAGTATTCAAGCTCCTCACAAACAGTTCAGATGACAGATAATTGTTTCTTGACAAGTTTTATATAAGCAAATAGCCCCTCAGACAGGTAAGTCTTTAAATATCCATTATTAATGTTTTGCTTTGTTTTTAGAATTCTGATATTAATTCTCCCTTGCTTAAAAAAAGAGCCTCAAACTGGAAAACAGGTTACCTTTACTTACAAATGGAGAAACTGGTGTAGGAACATGGGATGTCATTGGGAAAACTATATAAGGTCTAGGAAATTAACCCTCCTCTCCTCATTTTATTGCAGTATCTTTACTAGAAGTCTTGCACTCTCACTAATGAGTTCCTCTCCTGATTGTGCAATTAAAACATGATTGCTGTAGTCAAAATAACTACACTGAACATATACAACACCTCAGCTTTCATTGTACAAAAAAAGTAATGGCCATGCACCTCGTGAACGTGCCACAGTTTCTCTGATGAGATCCTTGTAGTTTCTTATGGATTTAAAAAAAAACATCCGTGACCAGTCCCAAGAGCTCTCTTACCCTGTAGCTGTTCAGCATAGGTTGCTAAGTTGTATCATTGTGAAACTGAAAAATACTCACCAGTCTCTGCAAACCACTCCATTATTTGCCATGGGGCTCCTATTAAAGCCTTGGTACTTGAATAATTCATCCAGAAGAAAATAATATCTTCAACTAACTGCAACTTATATAAGTATTTCAAGAAAGTTATCAGGACACCTCTGAGCAGCAAAATTACTCCAACATATAAATCACTAATCTGTATAGTTAGCAAATTTACTATTAAAGCATCATTAGCCTTTACGCAGTCTTCAAATGCTCTTACTCCCTGTTCAGATTGTGATTTTCAACTAAATCAAACAGCTGAACAGGGAGGCTACCTTACCATGCAATTATTTGGCAAAAAAAATGGTACAGCACAGACCGAAACTATGTTGGTTTATTATACAACTGTATGACCTGGTTCAACACGGTTGGCTCAGCTGCATGCAGTCCCTAGTGAAAAAAACACATGGACTTGTCATTTATTTCCTATGGCACCAGTAGAGCTCATTGACTCTACGAAACGGTCAAAGGCACAAGGCAACATCGAGGTATGGCTCATGTTAATTAGCATCTTTATACCACCTTTTAGCTCCTACATCAATTTTCTGGTTTATTTTATCAATTAGCAGTGCTACCATCAGTACTTCTACCCTACAGAAGATAACTATTTCTGGACTTTTTTGAGGACACACTGGCATAACAAAATATGTCTTAACTTCTACCTTAGCTTAGCCTAAGTATGGAATCTCTCCTTTAAACCAACATCATCTGAATTTGTTTATTGCTTACTGCTTCTTCCACTGGAAAGCATGGCCAAGTTTGAGTAACTTCTCTGCTTTTAAACTTTTCCATGAATATATATTTTTAAGAAGGATTTCACATTTATTGTTCAGTTAAAACCCTGCAGCTTGAGAAGTAATGCATTTAGAGAGCGTATCTCTCCATCCCCTGGTTTGTTGAGAACCCTATAGGTATTTTGAAATGGCCTATGAAGTCAAGAAAGGGCTGCCCTAGTATCTGTATTTGTTAAACTTCTTGGTTATCTATATTTCAGTGAATCAGAAATGTCTAATTATGTCAGCAAAAGCACATTCTGGTTATCCTTATCATAAGCAATACAAACCACAACAACAAAATTGCCATAAAATACAAAGGGTAAATGCCTGCCTTTATTTAAAATACATAGGTTTTAATGAATATTACTACAGACAAATCAAGATTTTCACAGATATGAAAGCCAGAAATTATCACTCTACAAAAAAGACACTTCAGAAAATTATTAAGTAAAAAAATATAGAGGAATCTAATTTATAGCAAAAAGTCTTAGAAAAAAAACAACAGCGGAATCAAGAAAACTAACTTCAAAATTTCAAAACCTATAAAATTTAGAAGACGTAAAGGCTTATAATTTACAAGTGAGGACAATTTATGTCTGCAATAATTTTCACATTAGAATTCCTTTTTATTACTGTCCTCAGCTCATGATTTACCTTCTATAAGCTGTTTTAGCCAAACCCAAGTTACTGGTCACATTATACAATAATGAACTGAAATGTAAAGTACATGACATCGTATGAGATAATCCAGTCACTCCTTCACTTTAAGGCTATAGAAATGTATGAATTCTATTTGCAATTTTTAGCAATCTTAATATCCACCATATAAAGACAACATCCAGAGACTTGAGTATGCTTCATTGGCTGTGACAATATGGTAAAGAACACAGTAACATTTCTGAAGTAAAAAAATTACTAGCTTTTAAAATGTAGTATATCCTAACAGAAAGTATCTTTGTGTACTTCAGTAACTAACATGTTTGTTATCAACCTATTATCCCATCTAACTTTTCTTTAGCACTTCTTCAATGTGTTTAAACACGCTAGCATCTTCAATGGTCGGTGTTATCTGAAAAGGAAGAATATACAGAAGCATGGGATAGTAGATTGCTGTTCTTCAGCAGTAAGACAATTTCATTCAGAAAAAGTTCTAAGTCTAGCCTTCAAAAGCAATCAAGAAAAAAGTATCTGGAAAGCTCTGGAACATGATAATCTTTTGGGTAAGACACAGTAGAAATAAAATACAATGCACTATCTGATGTCATGGACCAGTTGCAGAATGGTCTAGAGAATCAAAAACATGATGTTGTGTCTTTGGATGTGCACATGTGCCTAATTCATTAAAGCACACATCTCCAACTTACCTTATATGGCTTTCCACTGACAAGTGCAGAAAGAGCTGAACGTGGTATTTTGCCAGAGCGTGTTTTTGGTAGCTGTTTCACAAACACTCCCTTCTGGAAAGCTGCTACTGGACCAATGTTAGTTCTAACTCGCTCAACAATCTCTTCTAAAATCTTCTCCTCTTCCGTCTTTATGCCTAGTGAAGAAGTTCATATCCTTTAAGCTTTCTGGGACTTTTGCAAGTCTTAGTAACATCAGTGGCAGCAAGACCTCACCTTCTCTCAGTACACACAGCGCAAATGGAACATGTCCTTTTAAAGGATCCTCCTGGCCCACAACAGCACAGTCTGCCACAGCATGATGGAAAAGAACACACTGAGAAAGGAAAACAAAACTAAACTGAAAAAATAATAACTGAACATTTCAGTGAAGAAATTGCATAGGCATGGTCATAAAAAAATAGACATTTCTTACAATCTGACAGCAGAAAGTATTTAGTCAGTACACCTCAGGATTCCAGTTACACATGTTGCAGAAGCATGTGTGTGCATATTTTCATATACATTTACATGTAATTTTCAAACAAACATAACCAATAAGAACTATGACAGCTTGCAGCCAGCCTAGTTCAGCTTAGTCTCTTGGAAGCATTAGGTCTCAGCTTCCTTACACAAGAAAGGGAATTAAACCAGAGTCCTCTCCTTCCTACTACATGTTTACACAATTATACAAGTGATGGACAGTAGCACTAATATCTCAAACTCTCTTTTTGGAAAAGAAGTGAGATTCTCTTTTCTTTCCAATTAGCCAGCTGAGGTTCTCACTTCCTGGAAAAAAAAAAATCACGAAGATGTCTTGGTACATACTGAGAAGTGTGTCACTAAGTCTGGGACAAAGCTGGACTTAAGATACCAGCAGTTATGAATCCTCTTGCAAAGCAACTGGCTCTTTTCATGTAGTTGCCAGTGTTCCTTGGGGCACCTTGCTGTCAACAGTTCTTTCAACATATCCTCTGTACTCAGCCACAAATATGACCTACACAAAGGCCACACAGAGGTCACATAATGTGACTATGCACATTAATTTATTTGCACATACAAAGGACTATACGTTTACAAATAACAGATCTTTCCACTGTTGACAAAATCAAAGGCAGTGGGATGATTGAAAGGAAGACAAACTAAAAGAAGTTTTAAGAATAAAGGCTTCTTTTTTTTTTTAAGTAGGCATTGGCTACTCGCACAATGGTGTGAGTACACGGAAGAAGATGGGAGAGGTACAGAGAAAATAGGAGAAAAAAACCTGAAGGAAGGAAAAACTGAATCACTGCTGTTCCCGTTAAAAAAAGGGAGGCTCTTGTGTGACCTGGTTGTGAAACCAATGCTGGATGGAAAAATTCAAAGGGTCCCTCATAACCCATCCTAAATGCAGACTTCATCACACTTAAGATTTGTAGTCAAACCAGGAAGTAGAAACTGGCTCTCTATGTATGGTCACTACAACACACATCAAGTAGTTTTTACCAAAATAAATCTGCACAAAGTGCTTCTTGCATACTTCATCTGACAGAAGCTATGATTAATTCAAAATCGATGATCCCAGAAACGTCCCATGCTACAACAGCCCAAATGGGAAATACTTAACTTAATATTAGAAGCATGCTCTATCACAGTAGAAAAGCACGACCATTTAAAGGGCTTTTTCAAATACAT
>VZRW01000750.1:11726-108826 GCA_013398125.1 Aegotheles bennettii
AAGGACACGGAGCTGTTGGAGAGAGTCCAGAGGAGGCCACGGAGATGTTCCGAGGGCTGGAGCAGCTCTGCTCTGGGCACAGGCTGAGAGAGTTGGGGGTGTTCAGTCTGGAGAAGAGAAGGCTCCAGGGAGACCTTGGAGCACCTTCCAGGGCCTGAAGGGGCTCCAGGAAAGCTGGAGAGGGACTGGTGCCAAGGGCAGGGAGTGATGGGACGAGGGGGAACGGGTTCCAAGTGCCAGAGGGGAGATGGAGATGGGATGGGAGGGAGAAATTGTTTGGTGTGAGGGTGGTGAGAGCCTGGCCCAGGGTGCCCAGAGAAGCTGTGGCTGCCCCTGCCTGGCAGTGTTGAAGGCCAGGTTGGCTGGGGCTTGGAGCAGCCTGGTGTGGTGGGAGGTGTCCCTGCCCATGGTAGGGGGTGACACTGGGTGAGCTTTGAGGTCCCTTCCACCCCAAATCAGCCTGGGGCTCTGTGATTCTAAGTGGGCAATTGCTGCATGCAGAGGTGTCTATGTCCCCTGGTTCTGGAGGCTGGGGTTTGGCACACCTGTACTGCTCTTGAACTTCTGTTCAGTACCTTATAGTGCACGGAGCAGTGCAGGGGATCTTTCCAGTCTGCAGATTAGCTGTGGTTTGGTTATAAAACCTTCTTAACCTGCTTCTTTCCAGAGCCCCAGCAGCCCCATCTCCAGTGCTTCAGAATAAATACGTTTGCATTTGATAATCATTCCCATCATTGAGCCAGAGCACTTCTCATCCAGAGCACATTCATCCTATTTCTACATTTGTACCAGTTACCTTGTGGTTGTGTAAAATAGCTTTTCTTCCAGAAAGCTTATGCTTTTCAGGAAACCAAACCTGTTTTGATGCTCATTAGTGACATTGTGTCTCAGGGAGCAAGCAACCTGCACCTGGATTCCTGCTGTGGAGCACGGTCCTGTGGCACACACAGCTCCTTCAGGCTGGGCTTTTCCTTCAGAAATTCACTTTTGTTATGTTTTTTCTGAAGTACGGGTACAATGATAGGTTTTTAAAGGGTACCTGTAGGTGTCTAACGACTGTACTTTATAATCAGAGTAATTAAATTCGTATAAATCAGTCATTTGAAATTTAAATAACCAATTGCAGGCAGCATAAACCAGTTCCCCCTGTGCTCTTGTATCACCACGTACGTGGTGACTAAAACATAGGGCATGTTTTCACACTGTAAGCATAAACAACTATTATTATCATTTCCATGCATTTTTTGGATTTGAAATATGTGGAGAAGATTTCTTGTCTGTAGGCTCAGCTCATCCTTGCCTTTTCTGCAGAGGAGGGTGGAAGGAGTGTTCTCCATATGTCTGTGGGGTTAAATTTATCCCGAGCGCTGTGCGGCTCTGGTTCTGCAGATGAGTTGAGTTCTGCACTCTGCAGCTAAAATGGATAAATCTAAACGGAGGAAGAAGTGGGAATGCTTCATTCCCGAGTCCTTCAGGTTCTCCACTCCACCCAGTTGTCTCCATACTTTGGCCCTTTTCAGGAGGACTTCTTTTTCTTTACATAAGCAGTAGACATTTTTGCAAAAATAAGTGTATAAAGTGAGTTCATTTATCAACTCTCTGGGTACCTCCCAACATTTCTATCGCAGAGACCTGCTGTCATCTGTAAGGACACAGAGGCTGTCTCCCAAGGTGGGGTAACTCAGGAAGGTGCCCACAGGAAGGATGCAGCATGTGACTCCCCTTGCTCTGGAGGAAGGAAAACAGAAGGAAAACAGTCGACAGCTACCGTGGGCCTCTGGATATAGCAATGTATACCGAACCCTCACGTGGTGCAAGGGCCCCTCAGCAGATCTTCACTTACTGATTCTCAGTCTTTTCCCTCAAAACAGCCAGCAGTCATCGTGTGGTGTGCCAGGGACCCACTGTCCTTCAGCAGTGGAAGGATCTTGGTATTTGGAGCCTTCCTACGTTACCCCGTGACCCTGATTTTGCAGGGGGGTTGGACTAGATGGTCTCCGGAGGTCCCTTCCAACCCCCACCATGCTGGGATTCTGTGATGAAGCACTGTTTAATCCCTGCATGACTGGGGCAGGCAAGTGTCCTCCTTCCCTGCCCATCCCGTGCAGCCAGGCTGGGGTAACTTGCCCGTCCTCCCCATCCCCTGGCACTGCCCAGGGAAGCGAAGTCTTCGCTTTTCTCCTCCGTTTCTGTCCTGTTGGGTACAAGTGGCACTTTTGACCTCCGGCTCTGCAGCTGAGACAGCTGAAAATGAAGGGGGCAATTTCTGCACACTGTAACACCGCTGGACCTTGGGATTTGCCTTGAGTTTCTTATATTTTCCTGCCATTTGCAGCAGCAGAGATCTGCCCGTTCATATTCTGAGGCTGCGAACTGTACACCTAATAAATTAGATTCTGTCTGCTCTGGGCTTGGGCTCTCAGTGGTTCTGCTTGCAAAGTGTTCAGCCTTTCTCTTCCGGGACATATTATAAATGCCACTTTCAGCCAGGTTAAAAGCTGTTCTGTGCAATGTTTACTGTAGAAAAACAGCTGAGAATACATCTTTTGCAGATTTATTTTGGGCATCTTATTTGTTTTCAGGAAAAAAGCCCAGTTCCTTCTATTCAGAGTTCTCAAAGGAAGGAATATGAGCATTTCCTCATCTCGGTGGAAGGAGATTTATGGAAGGGAGCACCTGAGTGCTGGGCCAAGGTAGGAATGTAAAAGCCTTTTGAAAGCAGAAGAGGAGCTATCATATAGTGCCTCCCCCAAAACCCTGTATGAACAGATTAAACTGAATGTAATTAATAACATCAAGAAGAAATCCATTAAGTTGTTATAGTAACTGGGGAGCTAAGGTTTAAAATGTATGATCTGAGTGACTCAGCTCTGGGGGAAGGGATGTGAAAGCCCACATGCGGAGAGCTGCAGCATCCTATTCCCTGCTTTCTTCCCCATCCATGCCCCGGGAAGCTCTGCTGTAGGCGCTCTGCATGGTTAAGCCTCTCACCAAATCCTGAGCTTGTTTGCCAGCGGGGAGGATGAGTTTGTTCTGTCCACCCTATCTGCTGGAAAAAAGCACATGGTTTTCCCGTTGTATATTTGCATAATGATTACCCCTTGTCTCTGCAGCATGGCTGATGATCCTTGAAGGAAGTTGGCAAAACTCACCCAAAATAAGTGGTTGTGGGAGCAGTGCTAGATCTTCCCGAGAGGCTCTTCCACAGTGGGTGATAAGGAACCTATGGGTTCTGTGTCCTGCAGAGCAGCACCACCTCATTTCTGGAGGTCCCCTGGCAGGAGGATATCTACTGGGGCTTCAAAGAAGGGAACGTGTGTCCTGTGACTTACTTGGGATCTTCTTATGGAGGAAATACAATATTTTTGTTGACCTGGTTAAAATACTTTGCACATCCATGTACTTCCACTATTTGCAGTCCATGATTTCTGAGGGTGCAGCTTGCTACCACAGCATAAACATTTACCTGCTTCTCTGCAAGCATTGATGTCAAGGACCGGGATGGGTGTCTGGAGAACAGGGTGCAGGTATCTGGGATGCTTCCTTCAGCCTGGTCTGAAGATGGTTTTTGCTGTTGCAATCTGGTTGGGCTTTAGTCTGTGGTTCTGCATCCATAATAAACCTTTGAATTAGCAATGGCTTGCTGGTTTATAGTGTAATTCTCATCGCTGTGTGTAGCTTCTGCCTTAGGAACAATGAAGTTTTTCTTGAGCGATTAATTGCATAATGGCAAGCTCAAACCTAGAAGTAATTTGGTAGTGTAATGGTCTGTGGTGATCTTAAAATATTTAATATATAGTGATTTATTGCCTCTGCTCAGTTAAAAATGAGGATTAAAAAGGTTCATCACTTTTATAGAAGAATTTGGATTTATTTTTATAAAATTCAGGGGTAAGAGGCTGACTGTGTTGGACAACCTGTGTAGACTTCTCAGTATGGGTTTGACTGGTCTGTTTTATCAGCTGGCCTAGTGTTGCAGTTACTTCAGGTTTATGTGGAATTCATGTGCTGTAGCTACACACTCATTTCTGAGGAAACTTAAAGGTATCCAAGCATTTAATTTCTGACCTAAACTTAACATATTGTCTGGCAGCAATTAAGGCTAAAAGTAACTGGGCTCCATTTAGTCAATAGAAATGTTATTATATTAATAGAAGATAAATGAATGTATATATAACTGTCAAAAATTGTGGGTGAGTAGATGGTTGTACCAAAGGCCAAGGAAATACTATGTTACTTGTGTAATGTGGGATTCTTTGATCTGCTCTTGCCTGGGGTGAGGAGAGGAAGGCGAAAAGCTGATACTTTTTCCTTTTTTATCATTATATTCTCCAAACTGTAAGATAAATGTTGGTATATTGCTTTGAATTTGCAAGGAGAGTAATCCCTGTTGTAAAATCCAAGTAGTAATTTAATACTGCTGTTTTACTACAAGGATACAGGTGCCCTTTAGCTTTGCAATAAGGTAATCCTGAGGGACGAGTGCTTTAAAACTCTGTGTACTGTTTACACGCTGCGGATTCGTACGGCTGGGTGGTTACTTAATGACTTGGTAGGGCCATAGTAAGTAGTGTATCCTCTCAATCTGCTACCCATCTTTGAAAATCCTTGCCTTTATTTTTGTACAACAATTTGTGGAAATAAAAGAAAACATGTAAATAGCCCTAAGTCAGTTCTTTCTCTTAAGCGACTCAAAATTCTGTTGCGTGGGAGCGGTGCAGAAAGCCCCTGGCTGCCTGACGATGCTATAAAAACTTGGTGGCTTTGAAGACTTTTCCATGCTGGAGAGGTGAGTCCAGAGGACATGTACAGCGAGGGACACATGGCCATGGCTGAACAGGAGTGTGGTAGCTCTACACAGAGGCATTGTGTCTGCACACAGGGACTGAGTGATCCGAGCAGCCTCTTCGATGCCTGGCTCCGATGCTCATGCAAGGTCAGGTCTCCATCTGGCTCATGGGAGAAGAATATAGGATGGGCAGGACATCTTTTAACTTGAAAGCTGGCATTTCTTCTGCCTGGAAGAAAAGTTGACTTTGCCATCCAGAGAAACGAGCACATTTTTTTGTCTGAGTACAGCACATCATGGGGACAAAATGGGAAACCTTGCAGAAATGTGAGGTCACTCTTGTGACTCACAGCATTTTGCTGGCTGATGTCCTGTGGCATGGAAATGTCATCTCGTGTCTATGTCATGCTGTTGCTTTGACTTTTTTGCATCGGAACAAGCAAAAGCATCAGGTCCTTCTCTAACCTAAGATCAGTTTGAAAGAATGCTGTGCTGATAATGCCTAGATATTTTATTTCTGAAAAAAAGATACGTGAGGTAGCACATAATCATCCACACCCACTAGAATTGCCTGTTTTAAAAAGAACTCAAATATTTCACATATATCCTTTACTTCATTGCTGCAAAGGTGAGGGAACCGCCTTTTACCACCAAATTTTCAGATGTTATTAGAAGAGCAATATTAATTGTAGTTACCAGCCTCCTCTTGAGCAGTAGTTGAGTGTCTCTTACTTTATAGGCCAGAGACTATTGAAATGGAACCAGTTATTGCATCTACAGATACAAAAGTTGACTTTTGACATCAAGACTACATTTTCAGCTGCTATAATTTCTCAAAATTGCCAGTGGTGTGAAGAGCAGGAGAGCCTGGATGTGACCAGGTTGGGATTCATCTGACCGTGCTTTGATCAACCTGGGACGCTTACATTCCCTATGTTCTGGAATTTCCAGTTTTGCAATTCCCTTTGCAGCTTCAGCGTTAAATAATTTGGACAGAAGAGCCAGAATTTTCGTGGTGGTGGCCACAAAAGCCCTGTGACATTCTGCTCATCCCTGGGAAATGGTGAGTCCGTGCTCTGGAGCACGGGGATGCTGCAAGCAGAGGTTACTGAACAGTGCCCTCCTCATTAATTGGACTCTTTGAAGCGATGGAATTTGCTCAAAACTTTCTAAAGTCTGCAGACACTGAGTGTTGGAAGTATCACCCTGCATAATTAAAGGTTTGAAGAGTTTTAAATAACCGGGGAAAAAAATGACAATGAGAAGTCTGAGGAAAACGCTGACGTTACCACTTTTACCTAGCAGAATAGCACTGATTTCTGAGAAAATTGCAGAGTGATCTAAAGTATTCTTTCTTCTTTTTTTTTTTTAAAAAAATGCTGATCATTTCAGCCTGGAATCTAGAATAATGCAAATATTTTTTCCCAACAAGCAAAATACCAGATACCGAAAGGGAAAAAAAAGCAATAGTATAAAGAAACAGTAACATCTGCTTTGGCAAAAGAAAAATCTTGCAATGAGGAAGCTTAAATGTTTTTCTAAATCAGAGTTTTTCAAAATCTCTTGTTATAAATCAATCTTTCAGAAAAAAGAATGTTGTTGTAGTTGCCTCTTAAAATATATAAAGTAAAATATTTTAGTGGAAGTGGTCTTAGCTAGTGGTTGGTAGAAAACATGTGTGCATTTGAAGGATGCCAGAGGCTTTTCCTTCAGTCTTTTTTTTTTATTATTATTATTTGGGTGAGCAGACAGCAATTTCATTCTGGAAATGAAATTTATTAATAATTTTTAATATTTATTAATAATTTTTAATTGTTATTTGGGTGAGCAGACAGCAATTTCATTCATTCTCACTATGGGAGAAAAGCAGGGATAAATCCAGTTTGTAGGTGTCCATGCTAAGCTAATGGCCTCTTTAGTATTGGGAATGCCACGCTTTGCCTTTGCAGGTGAGTGGGGAATTTAATTTTAATTACTCTGTGTTTTTGTATGAAAAGGGGACTTGCTGAAAAGCGGAGCCATTTGATGAACCACTCATCCTCCCCAGTGAGAGCGTTGTGACAGATGCTTTTAGGCGTGAATTTTGGAATGGGCTCGAGTTCTCCTAACAAGCCTCAAATCCTACATTTAGAGCATTTCCTTAGTTCTAATCAAACAATTAAGTGATTTTTGAAACCTCAGGATGCAACTTTTTTGATAAATAGTACATAGGGGAGAGCTAGGTGAAGAATGGGAGTTAAAAATAGGTTCTCTTTCCTAATCTGTGCATCCCCAGCTTGTGTTGGCTGCTCTTGTGCAGTGGTAGGCATAGCTGGTTCTCAGTCTTATTCCTGGCTCTGCTTTGACTGATAAGTGATTTTTTGAGTCAGTCACTTATTTTTCTCTGTGGATTTGTGTCCACTCCTGTAAGGCTGAGCGCGCTTGCCAAACACGTTGAGGTCTGTGGGTGAAAAGTGTTGTGATGATGTTAAATATATCCCAAACCTAGGTGAGAGATGCTGAGACAGGAGTCGGCTGTTTTTCATGAGCAGGGATGTGCACGTTCCAGTCTATGGTATAAAATTTTCAAGGCAGTGCACTGTAGCACGGAATGACTATTCCAGTACTTAATAATAGAGTAATAGCAGCTACTGCTGCACAAAATCTGTGATCTAAAACCATAAATCCTTCCTATTTCGCCAACAGAAATGATGCTGCAGACAGACAGCCCTGTTAGAAACAATAAATGGTGCATGGCTGTGTGCTGTTACCCCACAAGTCACCTCATTTTGTACGTATTTAGCAGCATGGAGAGGTCTCTCCCTGACTCTTCTTTCTCCTTCCGTGGGCTCCTCACAGGATTGTCTTCTATGAGCAAGCTGGGATGCAAAATTTATGAAAAATGCAGTTTATCAGCTGCAGACTCCTTGTTCCTGGTACATGCAGGGGGCAAACAGCAGCTGTTTGCCTTGGCACGGAGCATCCTTTTTCCTTTTAATTTAGTTTTCGTGTCTGTCCATGGTCAGAAAAGCGAGGGACTTGTTCTCGCTGTTATCGCTACGGAAGCATTTACTCTGTAATTGGCCATGGAATAGGTTCTGCTTCAGGCAATTAAATTGTTCTGTTCCATGGTGCTTGTGGCCTCCATGGTCACGTTTTTGAGGCTGGGCTGGGAGATGAGCAGGACCCACCTGAGCATGACTCTTTGGGACAGAAACCCACTGTGTAGCATCATGGAGGCCTCTGTTCTGAGCTGTTGGCTAGGGGGAGGGACAAGGTGGTACCTGGCTTGTTGCAGGGTGGGGAAAGGCTTCTGGAGAAGTGTGGAAATGGTGTTTATGGCCAAGGAGCTAAGCCTGTCTCTTGCATCACAGGCAGGGTTTGAGGGATCTGCTGCCCACTGGGCTGGCAGCATTGCTTGTAGGTGCTTTGGGCTTTCTCCTTCAGCCTCTTATGGTGCCATTGGTGTACAGTTAAAATTTCTTCTTCCTTTTATGGGTCGCCTCCTTTACAGCTTGATTTTGGTTTCCTAGGGACTTCTTGCTGGTCTGATTTTGCGTTTAATCTTTCCCCACTATTCTTTAGTGTTTTTTCAAAGGGAAAGATTGGCAAGGTTAGGGATATTCCTCTGTTATGAGACTTCTGGAGGATGTGTCCTGAGGATGGTGTTTGTAGGCTTGGTTGGGTGCTTCTGTGCTTAGGGTCATGGTGTTGCTTTGCTGCATGGCTCCAGTATTTAAAAAATAAATACAAATTCTTCTTGCAGGCTGATTGGACTTGGCTCTTCCCATAAGAACTGTAGGGGAAAGAGGGATCTGAGGATTTTAGAACTTTTCCTCTTGGACTAGAACAATTATCTGGGTGAGTTTAGGAAGGTAAGAAATAACTCTATCAAGTGCCACATTAGCTAGTGGTGGCACAGTGAGTTTCCCCATGCTGTTCACCCAGCACATGCTAATCCTGCCTGATCTGCAGCATTTCTGTGATCCATGAGGCCAGCAAGGCTTAGTGCATTATGCTCCTTTCCTAATAAAAACACACGGGGACCACAAAGCCTGCTTTTTACAGAAGCAGCAAAGCAGTCTGAAGGGGGGAAATCTGCATTGTGTGCATTTCTGTCACGCTGGGTTTTATTGTATTTTTAAACTGACTTTTTATAAAAAAGCATAATTAATAATTGTTCCTTGCTCTCTGAATGCTGTTCAGCTCCACTCCGGGGAGTGGGAGGCTCTGCTAGTCATTTGCACATGGAATGAGAAAGGTATAAATTGCATCTTTTAATAGTACACTTCACTTTCCTAAGTAATTACCTCAAAAATCCTGTATGTGCTGGTAGGTAGCACTCTAGAACCGTATCCTTTGCTGCTGCCAGAACTGATTTTTAAATGAATTGCATTTGACCACAGTAGTAGACAAACTGGTTTAGAAATATAAGACTTAAAAATCATTGACATAGTAAAGAAAATAGAATAGTGTGTTCTGCAATTCTTTCTTCTGCCCAGGCTTAATAATACTTGCCTGAAAAATTACTGAAAAAAAAAAAAAGGTCAAATTTCTGAGCAGTAATAGTGCAAAACCACTGCTTGTTTTTCATGGGAGTTCTGCAGAGCACGTTAGGCCCAATGACAGTCAGCAGTGTACAGATATGTTCAAATTAGTATTGATTTTCCTATCGTAACTGAAATAAATGAGGAGCAATGGCAACCTGTTTGTACCCTCTGCTGGAAATCAGAGTTACTGGAATTTCTGGAATAGACCGACTTATTCTCGACTTTAATGATTAGGTTGCTGGAGAAAAGATGAGTCTTTGCAATCCTCTTAACCTTGGCAATATCTCAGTAAGAAACCTCCTAATGAGAGTTAAGACACTTTTAATAAGGATAATTTACCCAGTGGTGACACGGGAAGGAGGGAGGTGATTTGGTTTTTAAGTTTATTTGGCTCTGCACAACTTGGACAGAACTTTCCCAAGTGTGCAGAGTATCCTGTGTGTAGCATTCACTTTTTTGTAATGAAGGAACTGCTTTCATTGTAGATGAATTTGCAACTTTATTACCTCACACAGATGCCTGATAGCTTAAAAACAGCTGCCATGCTGGGCAACCAGTTGGCCATGGCCTCTGTTTCCTTCTTTGTCAGCGAGCTGACCTTCCTGGCCATCCGAGGGCAAAGTGTTGCTCTCACGTTTTGAACTTGCTGGTTTGGTTTAGGGTAAAATAATACAAAACAATCACTGTTTGGGTACCAGTTGCTACTTATACCTCAACTTAAAGCCATGTAGAGTTTGTTTTTCTTATGAGGAACCGTGTGTAATTTCCAAGCCTTGAAGCAAGAGCCCATGTTCTTCGTCTGGGAGAGCTACACCCGAGATTATAATGGTTTTTCTTTTTTTTGGTACCTGTCACCCTGTCTGTGTCTGTACCTCGTCCTGTGAAGTTCTGCTGATCTTTGAGGAGAATCAAGTGGTTTGAATCCCAGCTCACGAACGATGTAATTATCTGTGCGATCAGATAATCTCCTTCATCCCAGCTCTTTCCTCAGTGAAGCTTCTCTATGAAATCACCATTCAGGTTTCTGTTTTCATCTCTGATCATTGTTGGGTTCTGCAGAACCTGTAAGGCTCAGCTTTTTGTTGCTAGGATAAATACTGCCCCAGTAATGTGTGCCACGGCTGGGGCAGTGCTGCTGCTGAACGTGCTGTACGGGCTGAGTTTCACCAGATTTTGAGCTGCTTTTTTTCCCTATCTCTCAATCTTTGTGTCTTGCCTTCTTGAAAAGTGGGAGGAAATAAATTTAGAGTATGAAAGGAGCCAGATAAACAGCTCTGCTTGCCAGAACCTGTTGTTAATCAAAAAAACCTAGCACTGCACGAGCAGCAAAAACTGAATCCTCCCGGCCCTGCCGTGTTGTGTTCCATTGAGGAGGGGAGTATCTCTAGGGGTCAGAGAGTTGGTCTGCTTGTCACATAGTCCTGGGGCTCTAAACCTGCCCCTGGAGAAGCCAGGATGTGTGGGAGAACAGTGATGCAGTGAAATGTCTATCTCGTGTTCCAGACCACACCAGGACTCGCACACGCAAAGATGCGCTTTAGGAATTTCTTTAAATAGTGGGTTTCACACTGGAGGAGCTGAATAGCTGTTTTTAGCAAAGTATGTAGGAAAAGCAGGCTTTATCACACACGTCTGTGTGGTTTTATCCTTATTGCTGCCAGTTTTGAACCCCATTAATTCATACCTTTGCTGTAAGGCTTTAGCCCTCCGAAATTGCTGGAGCATTTACCGGCATTTTTGAAGAACACAGTCATTGAACACAAAAAGCTTCAAGTGAGAGAACCAGGTCAGCTTGGTGTGAAAAGAAATCTCATACCCTACCTAGGATATATTCCAGCAAAACGGATTAGAGCCAACTTCAGCCCTGGAAGAGTACTTTGTGTAGTTTAATATCAGATGCAAAGCCTCACTGCTTTTAGGCATTCCCTGTTACTCGCACTTAACCCATCCGCTGGGATGTAGTTTATTTTTGGAGAACTTGAGTGGTGGAGAGAAACTCTTTGCTTGTAACGAAAGGCTGCAGGAATTGAAAAATGTACAAGGGGAAAATTTTCCAGGAAGCTTCTTTGGGATGTTTTGAGGTTGGTTTTTTTTTTCTCCTAGATACTCATCCCAGGTGTCAGCTCTTACGTAAAGACGCAAGAAAAGAATGACTCAGATTTTACCAGTAATTTAGTCATGACTAACAGAAGGCTTAGATCTCCTTGGTTGGCTCTTCAGAAATGCGATCCGCATTGAACAGAATATGGGGTTTATAATTATTCATGTTCTGGTTAAACTTACTTTGATAAATATTTATAAAGGAAAGGCAGTGGTGATACAAAAGGACTCCGGCTTCCACAGAAATGATCTGCTAGTCAGTCTGGTCCCTCTCTCCATGTCTCACCTCCTAGTGTTGGTTCTGATCCTAAAGTTCAGCAAAATTTAGGAGACACTTAGACTCTCATTCTTTCAGATTTTTGTTCCAAAGATGTTCTCCTGGATGGTTATTCATCTGTGTGCTTATTTACTTCAGTATGTAGTTACTTATTTATGTCAGTTTGTGAACTGACAAATCTTCAGGAGGGAGATGCCTTTGTTAGTCCTGCTGTGGGACATGACACAGTGTGAGCTCCTTTGTTGGGGCATAGAATCATAGAATCATTCTGGTTGGAAGGGACCTCCAGGGTCATCAAGTCCAACCTTTACCCCATCATATTCCTGACCATTAGACCATCAGACCATGGCCTCAAGTGCCTCATCAACCCGTTTGTTGAACACCCCCAGGGACGGTGACTCCACCACCTCCCTGGGCAGCCCATTCCAGTGCCCAACCACCCTCCCAGTAAAGAACTTCCTAATCTCCAACCTAAACTTCCCCTGAGGGAACTTGAGGCCATTGAAGCATCACAGAGTCTGCACAGCAGAGCAGTCAGGAATGGCTCAGACTTGTATGTTATTAAGCACAAATCTGTACTTTGGTAAACACAAACCTGTAGTCTGCTTAGTTCTGCTCATGCAACTTAGTTCTGCTCATGTTCCATGAATTTTGTCTCCCTATTACAGTGGAATATGGATTTTTTTTTTGGCAGCAAATAGTCATGCCATGTTATTGCTAGTCTGTGCATACATACCACTGCCATGGTCATCTTTACCTGCGTGATATCTGAGACAGCATCATCAAATTTGCTGTCTACTGTCAGTTTTGGATTCTTTTTGTAACAAGGCTTTGTAGTTTCTCCTGATTGTCGAAGGTTGATAGAATTGTTAAACTTATTCTGGAATTTTATTCTGATACTGTAGTATGACTTCTTCACTGCTAACAAGGTACTGACTTGTGGGCACAAGAGGAAACATTTTCACAGTGAGAACAGTCAGCCATTGGAATAATCTCCCCAGGGAAGTGGTGGATCCCCCAACATTGGACACTTTTAAGATCTAGCTGGGCAAGGCACTGGGCCATCTTGTCTAGACCGTGCTTTTGCCAGGAAAGGTTGGACCAGGTGATCCTTGAGATCCCTTCCAACCTGGGATTCCATGATTCTATGACTTTTCTCACTTTTAGCCTGCTCATCTGATTGTGATATGGACCTAAAACCAGATGAGGTTTGCAGAGAGAACTGACGTTGCCACAGCCAAGTGTCAGGTTTTTAGTAGCCATCCCACTGCTGGGATGTCTAAACCCACCCTGGTTGCTTAGCTGGTGGCCTCTTGTCATAAGAGGAGAATCCTGGATCAGGCCATAAATCTGTTTTTCCCTCTGGTGCCAGCCAGCAGTGGGTGCTGAGAGCAGAGCCTGGGGGGAGGCATCACAGAGCACTTTCTGTTGGTTGTCCTTTGCTCTTGGATGGTTCTGTTCATCGTTTTCTGGAGGGAAGCTGGTTAGGTGCTTTCAAAGACAAATCCCTCAGCTCCTTCCCAGTGCTGCTTCCTGCAGGATGGAGCCTACATCCCTGTGTGCTGGCACTCATGCTGATACAGCAGTGAGTTATGTCTGGCATGGATCTGAGTGCTCAGAATGCTTTGGCTGGCGATGAAGGCATGTCTGTGTGTTGGATGGAGGAACCCTAAGGAAACAAAAACAACTGGAGGTGCCTGTGCCACAGCCAGAGCTGCAGTCAGACTCAACCACCGCGTTGGCGCTGTGTGTTAGTGTTTCCTCTGAGTTTTTGTTCTCTTTTTCTTTTTTCTCCTGGAGTGGTCTGGTTTAGAGGGAAGCAGGTTCCTCTCTTGTGTGTGGAAGAGCAGACAAGCAGCTGGCTCCTGGAGATGGTGATGTCCTTAGGCCTTCGTGATCAGAGGCACCACTCTCTATTCAGATGCTATGCCCGAGAACTAGTGTGGGTTTTTATTTAAGCTTTTTTGATTTAAATAGGTAGAGCTGCAATCTAAATAGTGTTTACCCTGGGCACGATGGTATTAAACTGAATCTGAACCCTTGAGGGCACAGTTGTGTGGTGGATGTAGGCCAAGCTGAGCTGCCCCACTTGAGCATTCAGACTTTGGACTTCATTGTGGGCTGGGAACCAAAGGGCAGGTCTGTAAAAGCAGCAACTGCTGGGTCATATGGCTTTCAGTACCTGCTGCTGGGGCCTTGGAACTCGTGGTGAAAGGGAGTGATGCAGGCTGCCTGCTTTCTGGGACCTGGATGCTGGTAGTGGCAGGGAAGAGAATTTGGTGCCTAACTTTGATGCCCCATCTGCTGGGTGTTTGGCCATGGTCTGGCAGCCCTTTTTTGCAGGCAGTCTGAATTGCTTCCTGCTCTCATGAACGGGTGGTCTGGATACAGCTCAAAATCCCTGATCTCTGAGTGAGCATCTCATTAGAAGTCTGCCATCACCAAGCCTGAAACCATTGCACAGCTTTCTGCGGTGGCTTCAGCACCCAAGTTTGAATGGTGGCCCTTCAGCAGTCCCCTAGCTCAAAGATAGTCCTTCCAAGCAGGAGAGAGAATTTGTCAGCCCACAGAAAGCTGCACTCCAGCTCTACCTGTTCTGTGGGGAGGGGAAAGAAAAGAAAAACCCCCACAATCCTCGGTATTCTCTGAGCATTAAATCCATGGCAAGAAAGAGCCGGGGGGGCTGGGAACTTTCCTAGGGGGTTTGTTCCCATGTGCTGGCTTCCCTGCAGCTCCAGTGCTTGGCTGTGCTCCATTCCCCTTAACACTCTGGCATGGTTCAGAGTGGCTGCAGAGTCACCCTCTGTCATTTAGTGGTGTGTGTGTGGCAGTGTAATAATAAATAACATCTGTGGGTTATGGTTAAACCTTAAGCTCATGTGCACTCACAGTTCCTTTTCTATGAGAACCAGCTCAAGCCCTTCTTGGAAACCTTCTGTAAGGGCTCATTTAAAGAAAAACTCTCTGCAAGTAGAACCCATTAGCTTTGATTCTGTGTTACATGTTTCAGGGCTCGCTTGGATTGCAGAGCCTTGTGAATCCTGGTTACTTGTAATATGATTTTATGAAATATTGAATTGTCCTTCAGCTAATGAGAGAGTTACGCTTGAGTACCATCTGCTGCCAAGTCCTTCATGGAAATGGGCAGTAAGTTATGAATCAGCTGTGATGGTAGCAGTTGGCTCCGTAGTTCATTGTCAAAAATGGTTTGTTATTCAAAAATACAATTTTTTTTCTTTCAGATTGCCCATCTGAAGAAATCAGATTGAAGAACAAGAGTTTTTTATAACAGGCTGCACTTTAATCTCAATAATGAAGAAAAGCAGAAGTGTCATGACAGTAACTGCAGATGAGGTAAGTGTCTTCTAAAGGCATGGCTTATTTTCCCAGTGCTGGATGAAAATGAGATAAAAAGTTAGTTTTGTCTTATTTTGTTATCTATTAGCTGGTTTTGCTTTGGTTACTCATGGATTTCCTTAGAGTTGTTCACAGCTCCTACAATAAGCAGAAAATAAGCCCCACACATTTAAAAACCAACCAACCAACCCCACACCATGGGAAGTGTGGAAGAGCCTTAGGTAGAGCCCTGGTCTTTGGTCAGGGTCATGCTGGCAGGCAGCAGGAACCTTATGGAAACCCTGTGTGGATCCCAGCCTTGTGCACGTGCTGGACTTGTATACTTTCAGCATTTCTCCCCTCTGTGGCTGCTGAACACCTAACATGATGATGTGTGCTATTCCATTACTAAACTTGCTAATCATCATCATCATAATCCCCTCTTAATTAAACGCCAGTTTCCATTCTCTGGGGAAATGTGTCACTTTGTAATGATGGCACGATAACCACAGCCTTAATTGTCTTGTCTGGGGCTTGCCAAGGATGGAAAATCACATGGCATGTGTATGAAAATAGAGTGGAGGAGTGGAACCTAATGGGTGGTGTATCCCACAGCACTCCTTCAATAAATAAGTGTTTCTTTTACACACTTAGACCCTGTGTTGTACTGCTTCATAGTGTCCTGAGCACAATGATGGGTCCACTCAGTCCTTGCTGTTTTCAGTGAAAGCAGGCATCTGAAATCCAATGGGAAGTTGGAAAACTCTGCTGTACACTTCAATAAATAATAACAAAAAGATTAAACAGTCTTAAAAAGGTCATTAATAAAGGCAGTTAAGTCAGATTCTCATACAAAAGGCAGGCTTTCCTTACTGGGGCTCCTTCCATTAGACACTATGAGGCAATGGAGGAATCGTGGTACTTCACAGTTGTTCATAAAGTTATGAGTGAATTTTCAAGTTCAAGTTAATTCATAACTTTTGTGAGTAGCTCTGGCTGTAGAACAACAATTGAATGTGTTTTGTCCTCATGGAGGAAAACGCTTGTTTGCAGAACTTCAGTAGCTCTTCTGTCTTTGCAGAATGCCCTGGATTACCTGGAGTGTGGGCTGAGTAAGTCCTACAGTACTTCCAGCCATGCTCTGGGCATAGACCTCTGGAGAGGAAGAAGATGTTGTTCTGGAAATTTGCAGTTACCACCACTGTCCCAAAGGCAAACAGAAAAAGCAAGGACACCTGACAGAGACATTGTCTGCAGACCAACAACTCTGCCTTTGCTGACACCTCCAAGTATTGCAATCACCACTTATCAAGACTGGTAAGTTATTTCCCTTTGTTATGAATCTCATGTAGTTGGTTTTTTTTAGGGGTTTTGTTTGGTTTTTGTTGTTGTTGGTTTTGGTTGTTTTGGGTTGTTTTTTGGTTGTTTGGTTTTTTTGAAAGGTACTAGATAATGATCTTGTGTATATTAATCAGTATTGTTGATGCCTATCGGTTGGTGTATCATGGATTGAAGTTTACAAAGTAATTGACTTATTTTGAAAGTCTACTTCTGTTAAAACCTCTTCTGTTCACTTTTTTGTGCATCTTCATGAAACTTTTGTGTTGTAAATTCCAATCTTGGCCAAAGGATTTGTGTTACTGGCTTTCCACCCACAGAAGAGTTCAGGATGGTGGTAGGCTCTTTTACAACAGATTGAAGAGAAAGACTTTAGCTCTCTGGCTGTTTCCTGGCCAAGTGTTAGAACAATGGCTTGGAAAAACATTTGAATCTGATGTTAAGCTTAATAAAAGTCCCAAAGAAGCTGTCAGAGAACTGATTGAAAGGGGATTGCTAGGAGATGAGTTCAAAACAGAAATTGAATGCTAAATGCCAAAATAAATTCATCTAGAGGGAGGAGAGGAAGATAGAGCCCCAGGTGTTCATGTGCTGGAATTGGTAATGGTAGATTTTAATGGCTAAGTAAGGTTAAATGTACAGCTTAGGGTTGCATTGCAATGCTATTTCAAGACTAAAAACCTGTATTCTCAACTTCAGATTTCAAGTGTGCTCTAGATTCTAGTTTTTAAACGCTCCACTCTCAATTTCATTTGTTGGCTGCAAAACATGTTCATGTCATTATTTCCAAGTCTGAATCTGGTTTTAGCTTCTGCTAAGCTCAGCACTCTTCAGACCTGGCATTTCAGCTTGTATTTGAACAATTACAGAGGACATCCTAAAATTGTTTGCTGGAGTCCTTTAAAAACAATTTTCCTATTGAAAACAGGGTTTCTAAACTATGCGGTGGAATAGATGAGATGCAGAAATCAAAGAGGAATTAGGAGGGGTATTTGTTTAATTTTTGCTTTTAATTGTTGTGGATAAATTTAGCAAATGAGTTCCCTGATTCCAGATGGATTGTGAGTTTTGACAATGAAAGGGTTGGTTTACCTTTATGAGCATTTTATGAATGTTCCCTTTTGTATAACTGCAGCAATTTGTAATCCTGACTGCAAGGCAATCGAGAGCCTATTCATGAGGTGTGCTTTTAAGAATGAATTAGTTCTGATCTTTGATTTAGGAGAATGCAATGGATTTATCAGGAGTCTCCCTTGTAACACAAGAGGGCATTGCTGCTCCTCTCTTCCCTCAGCAGAAGAAGCTGTATGTGGATTGTGTTGCACTACTGGTATTTTTCTTGAACAGCCTGCCAGCCAAAGAGAAAACGCTCTGATACTTGGGTTACTGCTGCTTCTCTGTTGCTGTTAATCTAAGTGAGCAGATGGCTTCTGACTTCTCTGTTTTGCTTGAATCTATCATGTCTGTCCACAGCCACAGAGGGAGCTGGGAGTTGCTGCTGGGGTGACTGCAATGCGGAGTGCTGCTCCAACACGTAGTTACGCTGGCATCTTTGCATCCCCCTCACCTTTCCAACTTGGGCACCAGCTAGGTGGACTGCTCTGACAGCTGGGCAGAAAATGGGTTGAGTCTTTCCCTTTTTCTGTTTGTTTTAGTCATCAAGGGCTTTGGAATAGGTTAGCACTGTTCCTTACCCCACGCCAGGCAGTTCCTTACTTTTGCAATCTCCAGCTCCTTGGAGCCTGACCACGCTCTTGGGGAGCACAGTCATGCCTGAGAGTTGTTGTGTAGGAGTGGTGCAAGCCCTGTCTGGTCCCCAAGCTGTTTGGGCTTCCATATTGTGGTTCAGTTCTGCATGAAATATACCCCAGAGGCAGGTTTTGTTTGTGTAAGCCCGGTATGTGCCATTGTGTTGAAACAGCTTTGGAATGATATGAGCATTAAGAGACTCAGTGAGTGGGCAATAAAATGATAGGAAGATTTCAGTGTATATAAATCCAAAATGATATATTTGAGCATGGAAGAGTCATAGCTGCAAAACAGTATTACTGCTTAGGAGCAAGATTCTGCCTATAGGATAGGAGTCCAATAGAGCTGCAAGTTCAGGACTTATTAATCATCATAAAAGTAAATTAATTGTTAAAGATTTGAAGGAAAAGAACAGAGGATAACACACAGAACATCAGGATGGCTTGGTAGGACCCCATTACATGGTCAAATGTTGAATCTAGCGTACAGTGCTGGCCCTTCCTATCAAAAAGGGTATGACAACTAAAAAGAGTTAAAGGTCTCTAAGGTCATCAAACATATGGAACAGCTTCTGCACTGGGAATGACCAAGGAGGCTGGAACTCCTCTGCATGGAAAAGACAGTCAAGGAAAGAGAGAGGACCAAGATCTTGGTAGTGATGTGGCACCGTGGTTGATCTATTGCTTATTGTCCCTTCCAATATGAGAACAAGGGGCCACCAAATACATTGGTATTGCAGGGAAGCAAGTGGAAGGAGATGATTATGTTATGATAATTATGTTGTGGAGCTTTTTACCGTAGGATACTGTAGACTCTGGGAGTTTGAGCAGGCTGGAGGGAGAGCTTAACAGGTCCTTGGAGGAGTAATCTGTTGTGGTTTGTGTATGAATACATAAACTCCATCTCCTGTTCAGCTTCGGAGCTGCAAGTCCCAGCTTCAGACTGGGAAATATCTGATGGGAAGTATCATACATATTTACCTTCTGTTCCTTTCTGTTCTGTGCTTTTAATCTCTTGTGGGAGTCAAGATCATGGGCCAGATAGACCATTGGCCTGACCAGTAAGACCATTCTTATATTACAAGTCTGGTTGTTGGAGTTTTTTTCACCTCACTTTATGGGTATGTTTCCTTGGAGCTTTAATGAGAATGCTTGAGGCCACAGGCAGAAAATGAACATGTTCTAAACAATCAGAGGGGGGGAAAAAAGGCTTTACATGTAGGGAGCCCAATGCCATTAAACAGTGTAAATCTCAGACTGGGACAGGAAAGAGGCTATTCCTTGTGAAAAGAGTGTCCAATTCTGAGTCTCATAGGATTATAGGATAATTTGGGCTGGAAGGGACCGTGGGTTTCTAGACCAACCCCTTGCCTGCATTGAGGTCAGACCAGGTTTCTCAGGGGGCTCGATCAGTGGAGTTAGTGAATGCTGCCAAAGGCAACACTTTGCTGAAATTTAAATGTTAATGGCCTTAGTCTGAGACATTTGGAGTCCACACAACTAAAATGCGTAAATAGTTTAAGGTCCAGATTTAGGTTTTGTGTAAGGTCATCATCATAACTCTTATGCATCCAATACCAGTTGTTTAACATTCACTTAGTGTTGGGTTTTTTCCCTGAGGGTTCATAGAGTCGTAGCTTGGAGATGCTTCCTGCAAGAGATCAATAGGACTCATCCAGAAGCGTGTAAGTTTAGCTGAGCTTTGTGTAATCTGTTTCTGTGCCCGTGAAACCCCAAAGACAGATGTGAAACACCTCCTTATTATGACATGAAACGTGATTCCTAGAAATAATGTTTTTATTTCATTTGCCTGCTGTACACAGTAACTATCATCCTTTTTTGTAATGACTGTGAGATTGTGAAGGAGCTTTTTAGCACTATCACAATGCAGTTAACTTTTCATGCTGATATACAGGTCCCTCATCACACTTTTATATTTAGTGTATCTTCAGAAACACACACAAAACTTCTGTAAGGGACAGTGTCTCTCTTACTTGGGCAGATATGATGGAAGTGAAGTTCTCCATGGGCATTTCATACTGAGCTGAAGTCGCTTCAGTTTGGGGTTTTGTTTCCTATTGGTGCCAGGCTTTGTAGAAATTTATCCTCTTACCCAGGAAAATGATATTGAAGTGTTTGGAAAGGCAGGGATAAATCAAAACCCAATTGCCAGAGGATTGCTCTGAATTGAGATGCAAAAACTCTGCCTCTGTTGGGGTTATTTCTCTTTTCTCCCAATAACTTGATTAAATCCCTGGGGAAACTCTCATTGTGTGAGTTCTGCTGAGTCATTCTTCCAGTTCTTCACTTTCTGTTAGCACAAAATCTCTGCTCTGTGCTCATAATTTAACTTTCTGTTGTTCTTGTGCTGGCATACTGTTTTGTTTTCTTCTGGATGGTTTATTTAGGTTCCCTCTGATCTCCATTGCTCCAAAGCATTTCACTGTTTGTGCTCTGGATTGAGCAAAATGCCAAATGGCAAATAACCTCTGTTATCAGAGGAGATTTCTAAACTGGAATCCTGGAAGAGAGTTTATATATGACAATATATCTGTGGTCCTTCCTGGAGCAGTTTAGGAGATGCCACATCTGTGAAATCCAGTGCTTCCCACGCTTACCCATGCATCTTGCACAGCTCTGTGTGTTACCAAGCTCTTTGCAGAACCTCATCCATCGGTGGACAATACAGTCAGATTATATGACAGCAGCTTCAGTACTTTGTTGCCTTTTAAAAACATTGTTCATTTTTGGTTAGGTGAAATTTGGTTCTGTCATCTGAAATGGTACAAAATTCACCTTGCAACATCAGACCACAGGCTAAGGACGCCCTGATTGTGGGAATTCAGCAGTTCCGGGGGTTGCAGTAACTCTGGCTTGAAGAAAAGAGTAAGAGAGTTCAAATACAGGACGTGTTATTTGGGAGGGGAAGGGGAAAATAAACCTTTTCCTTCTGCAAGTAGTTTTTCCACCACATTTTTTCAGAAATTACCTTAAATTTAACTTCCAGTGGCAATACAGAAGTAAAGGAGCCTGAGAGAGAGGGTAAGCCATGACTTATATAAATGTTTTAATTTAAGATACATGGCAACCTAGAAAAGAAAGCTGCTCCTGAGTTGTTGGTTTTCTTCCATTTTTTTATTAGAATTGTGTTTTCTTGAGATTGGTCTGGCAAAATCTGTAACCAGCAAAACAAAAATGGGCAGGGTGACACCTGGAATGATGTTTGTGTGCAAATGTACACATCCAAAATAGCTTCCATGAATCATGCGAGGGAAGAGATGGATAGGATATCAATCTTGAAGTGGCAATCAATGTAGACGTCTTAGAAGCTTCTTTTGCACAAATTTTATCCATATTTTCATAAAAGTTATGAAAATGTTTTCCACAATCCTGCTCCATGTTTTATAACTATAGCTTTGTGATAAATCCAAAGAGATAAATCCCCAAGAGGGAAGAACAAGGGTGTGAAGAACACATTTGTAGCTGCACTTGGAGCATCCAAAATAGTTCTCTTACCCTATTTTTTGGTACTTACAAGCTTGTGGGATAGGTGTGACAGCTAGCTTCTGATTTACACCATTTCTCCACATTTGACTCGGGTCTGCAGAAACATTTTGACAGTTTTGCACCAGGTTTCTAGGTTGAAACAAAATAAGTTCTATGACGAGTCCTGAAGCTTGAGGAAATAAAGGCCTTCAGAACTCTATTAAGAGTTGATGCAGTTAATATTAAATATCGTAAGGAGTGCACTTTTTTCAGGGCACAAGGATTGTCAAATATTTGAAATCTGGTATTAACTGCTGTATTGAAATGTATTTGTTGTGTATTGTCCAAAGGAAAAGCTGCCTCACCTTCTGCAGTGAGAACTCACAGGGGTTGAAGGCAGTTATCTGCTAAAAGAGTTGGTTACTATTTGAGTCACATTCTTGCCACTTACTAAAAAAAATGAACTATTAGTCTGTTTTTACTTTTTAAGTGTTTTTTTTTAAGTGGTAACAAACCAGCAAACTGTGGTGTTTTGTGTGCTTGTGAGCTTGCTATGAGTCATTTGTCAGGGACCAGGTCTACAGCTTGTTTGCTTCTGAAGGAATTTTATTGTGCAGATCCATGGTTAGAATCTAAAAAGAAAATATTAAGGGATTCGTCCTATTTTCTGTGTCCATCTGAAAATCTTCCTGAAGTTGGGGTATCAAGGAAGGATGTGTGAGTAGGTCGCTGCCTTCGGAAGCCAAGTAGTGTCAGATCCCTGCTTGTAGTACTGCACGTTGTTCTCCAGATGGTGATCATGGGCAGCACATTAGATGCAACATTAAAACAAACAAAAAAAAAGTATAATTTTGGGCAATTGAGGCTGAGACCAAACCCTGGAGCAGAAATGCTGACTTGGGCTGGGGCCGGCTCGTAGCCATTAGGCTGGCAGTAATTAATCGAGGGATAGAGACAGAAAGTTAGAATGATAGAGGATGGAGATTTGCATGGAGGATTAAAAAGGATAATAAAACTGTAGTCAGGCTGGGGAACTGAGCAGAAGGCAATATCCCCAGTCACTCCTCTACAAATCGGAAATCTGTAAATCCCATGGAATGAAAGGAAATATTTGGGGTAATAGGAAGCTTAAGTAGAAACAGTGGGATGAAAAACAGCAATTTGCAAGGAGTAATGCTGTTCTGGAGAAGTGAGGGGCTGTGTTTCTTTTGGGTTTTTTGTGTTGTTTCAGGCTGTGGTATAACACACTGAAATGGGTTAAAGTCTTATTTCTTCAGTAATTTCAAATTCGGCTGCGTAAGAACTGAAGAAATATGCTGTGAGCTCGGAGTAAAAAAAATAGATGAGCTGACTTCCCATATGACATGAAAAATAAAAACCTAGGAGGGAAAAAACCCCTTAAAAATGTGTTTTTGGTTTATATACCTATATTTAAAATTATTTAAATCACAGAATAGTTGAAGATGGAGGGGACATCTGGACGTTACCTGGTCCAAAATGTTTATTATTTAGATAAATCACATCAGTTTCTGTTGTACTAAAGCAGGATCCATTATTCTGATTGAACATGCTCGCTGTATTTCAAAAGCCTGTACCACATTTCTGTGGGGCATTTACTTACCTTGGAAAAGGAGGTCAACTCTGTTCGTCATAACATCTCATTCTAGGGGGAAAATAGTTTTTAATTACGCTGTGCTGTTTCTGGAAGATGTATATCATAGCTTAGCTTTGAAAATAAGACTTACTGGGACTTGTCCTAAGTTTCCTGGCAATAGGAAAGACGTAGAGAGTGTTGGAGAGGGTTAGATCTGGGAACACTCCTACACGATCTCATCTGCTCGGTGGTTTTGTTTGTTCTTCAGCAGGTGGAAATATTCTGTGGTACCTTTAGGGATGGTTCATTTCTGCTGTTGAGCACTGAAATTGGTAGCTTGGAGTGCTGGGGACTCCTCAAAATAGTCTCTGAAAAGCTGAAAATGGTCTGGTGTGAGATGGTTCTTGTGTTGTCTACGGGTAGATCATAAAAAGTACATAAAGAAGGTCACTGAGGCTTAAAGCTGCTTGGGTTCACCAAGGTGGGAGGTAGGAGCTGCTTGCCTAGTGTGGGAAGAGGAAAATTCCTTGATGTTGTTATTGTTCCCACTCCCAGCTTCATTTTAACACCTCACAGGGACGTGGAGGAGGAGATGTGGAATGAGGTCATTCAGAGAAACGTCTGCTCTAAGATTTTGCTGCTTTCTCCCTTGGTAAGATGCTTCCACCAGAGAATATCCCCTTGTGACTTGGTTGGGGTGACCGTGGTTCTTCCTGACCAGGAGTTACGTAGAGCAGAGGAGCAGCCAAAGGAACCAAATGGAACCATGATGCAGTTACCCTGCAGCCCTGGGCTGGTTTGAGGGGGTCACTGGTGGGCCCTCGTCCTCCTCTGGCATTACACAGCAAACCCTGGAGATCTGTTTATAAAAACAAATCTCAAGAATCCTTCATAAGAGGAAAAGATGGGCGACAACCCAGATGTATGGGGGTCACTGCTTGCTCTCTGTCTGCACAGTCAGTGCCAATGCAAACCTCTCTAAGAAGAAGAAGCTGCTGCAGAGATAATTTGTGCTGTCTCCGAGTTATCACTGAAGCTACTTTCTCAGCTAAAAATACCCAGTTAAGTGTTTTGACTGCCTATATTTAGACATTGTCTGTTGCTGTCAGCTTTTGAAGCTCTTGGATCTTTTCGCAGTTGGAATATTTTTTTACTTTTATGTTTTCTAGAAGGCCTAGGTGGGGTAACTATGAATTATGTGCAATGGGGTTGGCATAGAGGCATTTTCAGAAGAAATTCAATGTTGGATTGGTCATAGGTTTTGAATGAAAAATGTCGTCATTTTATAAATGTCTTTTTTTGTACATATTTTCTAATATGTACAAAATAATTGGATTCCTGTTGACAATATATAATCTTTTTCTTAGTTTGTACTTACTTGATTCGTTGCATTTTAGTCTGCTTACATGCTCAAAATAATAACATCCCCTTTTTTGTATGAATTGTGAGGTGAGCCCAGGAATTTTCTTGAAGATAATGCTGAGGTTTGGTGCTGGAAGATCTATCTGGAGATATGAGTTGTTCAAAACAGAGGTAGCTTAGACACACAAACCAGGCTTTCAGTGGTTCAATTATAATTATGTACCTCAATCCAGGATGAAATAAGACAGCTTGAAATGTATCTGGAATGGAAAGAAATGAGTCACTGTTAATTAGCAAAAGATAACGAAGCTTCTGAAATATTATGTTCAAACTCCATTCTCCCAAGAATACAACAGAAATGGAGGTTATGAAAACACAGTTGATATAAAAGCTGAATCAGACAAGATTTTGACACAACTTTCTTTTATCTTTAAACTTGTGACTAATGATAGCTTCATCCAAGAGGAAAGATCAAACCCGGTCTGCTTTGGTACCTGGGGAGCAGCCCCCTGGTTCTCTTTGCTGTGAAGGTGTGTGTACCTCTAAAACCCATAACAGAATGGGAGTAAATGTTATGTGCATCAAACCAGGCTGTGTTTTCCCATCCCTCCCAGCTTCCTTTCCTGGCACATGGGCTGGCAGCCAGCAGAGCAGTGCCCCTGCACCACAGTGACCTCTGCCACCGGCCTCCGGGATTTTTTAGTGATGCCTGAACTATTGCTGAAGCTCTGGAATACAGTGCAAGAGAGCATGACTTCCTTCCTTTCACTGAGCTGTGATGCACAAAGTTGTATGTGAATTCTGACAATGCATTTTGTGGTGTTTCCCAGCACCAAAACGTGGGGCACTGGGCACGGCTGGAGGTGACAGCCTTGCTGGTGAACAGTGAATGTAGTGAGCTTTACCTGTTGGGGTTTTTAAGGGAAAAATAACTATAAATAAATGCACATCATAAACCTGATACTGTTTGAGAGAGCTGAGAAGGTACAGATGATCCGAAACACAAAGTAATCAAAGTAGCTTGCATGCAAACAGTTGGCTGCTGCAGGACTAAGAATCTGGAGGAGCAAGAGTAAACCACAAAAACTGAGCAGGCTTATGTTCATGGTGAAGATTTCTGTTCCTGTTCAGCTCTCGTAGGTGAGACCGGGAACAGAGAAATGTGTTTGCTCATGAAAATGATTTAAATCCTTGTATTGAAAGGAGGAGGAGGGTTGTCCACAGCTAAGCAGTAGTTTCTGTGTGCTTTCCATTGCCTGTGTGAGCAGAGGTGTTGCCAACCAAACCACACTGTGGTTTTTCGGGGGATGCACAAATGGCCTGACAAAGTGGTGCCCCAATGGGTGGCACAGGATTATCTGTTACCAGGAACAACATCTTTCTGATTTTTTTTTCATACTGGTCATGGTATTACATCATTTTCATTCTCGTTACGTGAAAATCACAGATAGTAACGTTTGTATTTTATATTTAATGAGGAGGTTGCCTGGGACTGAATTACAGTGGGTGATGCTGGCTGGTAGCCATGGTGCCCAGAGTTGCCTCTGGACACGGGTGCAGAGGCATCTGCAGAGGCACCTGGACACAGACACAGAGGCATCCCTGCACAACAGTGAGCAAAGACCTAATCCTGGAGGTCAGCTGCTGGTGACTCATGTGAGATGAGGTGCTTAGTCACAGGCAAATTCATGGCAGAGGCAGGCGAAGCTGATGCTAATTGCAGTCAGATAACACCACTGGATGAATAAAACAACAGCCTGGTGAGAGGTGAGCTGGCCTGTCCAGGCGAGTATCCTTTTAGTAAGTCCTTCATACCAGGTCTCTGTAGTAGCATAAAGCCTTTTCTCATCACATTGGACCTAAAGGATGTGTGAAATCATAAAGCATTTTTGCATTGGCTTCTCTCTTCTCTGGAGTCACCCCAGAGGTCTCTGCCCATGAAGAATAAGTTGGCTTATTGAATTAATTTGTAAAATATTAATCTATAGCTCTGAAATGGGAAAATAATCGCAAGTAATGCAGATTGGTCTAGCATATGTCACTACTTGCTATGGATAATATAGAATGGATTTAAATGTTCTCTGAGAAATGCTCTACATCAAGCACAATCAAAGTAGCTAAGGAATTACCATTACCAATAAGGTATCATCATGCCCTGAGGGCTTATAGTATATAAATTTATTTCCTCATGCATCTGTTAGCAGATAACAGCATAAACACTGGAAAGAAAAAAAAGGCATGGTAGCACAGTAAGAAATTGTGGGGTTTTGTTCAAATACTAAAAAGTGCAAGGAACTCGGATAAATTGTGTCTCTGTCTTTCTGTGATGTGGTTTACTGTGGAAAAAAAACATACCAAATCCAATTTAAGGACTATACTGCAGGTGAAAGGCATCAGGCTTACAGTTACAACTGGCTTCTTCATCCATATTCTGGATGCAAATAATTTTGCTGTGACAGAGAACACCTTGTAGTGCTCTACTCAAATGGTCCAGTGACCTGGTTAGCATAGGTGACTGCTTCAATGTGAACAGACAAGCATCCAAGCCACTCAAAACTCAAGGTATCTTTCTTAAAGATGGAGTTCATCTATTTGGGACTAATCTGAAAAGTATTCTGGATCTTCTTGACCTTGTTAGAGGTATGGGATGCTTTAAAGACCTAAAAATGTATGGGATCATATGTAGAGTGTGAAATTGTTGGGTGCTAAACCGAAGACAATACAAGCTGCTCACTGAATGAGGAACAGCCTATTCAAAAGCAACTGGATGCTAATGGAAAGGGAAGAACAATACAGGTTCTGCCTCTAATGTCATCACTAGCACTGATGGGTGGGATGGGCATAGTGTGCCTCTTGGTCATGGCAGAAAGGAAACAAAGGCAGCATGGAGTATGTATTTTATCATTCCCCCCCATCACAAACTCCCCAGCTTATACTCTTCACCTTTCTTTTCCCTTTTTCTCCATTTTTTGCGTCTAGACAACTAACTTCATCCCTGGAAAGACTTAGATTCTTCACCACAAACACATCCTTGTGTACAAGCTGTACAGCTTTCACCTTCTTGGAACCTTTTCCAGGTTTTAGCAGTGCTGCATCAGCTTTTCTTTTCACATCACTGTCACCTCCCTAGCTCTTTCTCACCAGCCATTGCTCTGACTTCAAGCCCTGGCTGTCACTTCCTATCCTTACATTTTCATCCACAATGACTTCTGTTTTCACGTTGCAGCACCATTCCTTGGCACCTGCTTTCCTGGCCACTTACCCTTCTAGTTCATTGATACATCTTTGTCTTGCTCTGAGTTTCCCCCTAGACATTTCTCTTTTGTTTGATTCACTTACCTCCCCCTTGCATCTCTGCCTGTCTCCCATTGCCTGGGTTGCTGTTACTTGTTCCCAGCACTGGCTCATCTCAGCAATTACATCTTCTGCCTTAGGCCTCGAGCTGAAGATCACATCCATGTCAGTCCTGTGACATTTCCACTGTGAATTTATTCCCTCTTCTCCTGCAGTCTTTTAACTGAGTTTTTTCCCTGTGCAAATGACTGTTCCTGTATTCTTGACTCTCTTCTACATTCTCATTGTCTCTGCTTCTTTCTGCTCTTTATTGGTTTAGCCCAAGAGAAAATTGTCATTTTATAACTTTTTTCTCACTTACCTTGGTTTGCTTTTCCCCGTTTCCTCAAAATCCTCCTCTTCTGTCCTTTCACAAACACAGATGTTCCTCAATTGTTCAGTTCCTCTAAGCTCATCACTTCCTTCAATGATCCAATTCTAATTCCAATTTCTAGTCTCCTGCATGATCACTCCTACTCCCATTAACCCTTTTCTTTTATAATGGAAATATGATTTAGCTGGCCTGTTAGAGGGGAACAGTGATTTCACTGCCTCCTACTTAGGATTGGATTGTCCTTTCTTCTCTCTCCAAGCTAATGGAGCTAATTGGCTTCTAGAATTTCCTTTTCTGGAAGTCCATCATAGATACTCTCCCAGCCCATCTTCTACCCTGTATGTTTGGGAGAAACCCAAGTGTTAAACAGCGACGGCGCTGTGCGATTCCATAATGTTGCTGGCTCTGTAGGGTTTTTACATCAAATGTGTTGAAATTATAGTCTAATAGAAAGATACTGGCTTCTAAGAGTCAGATTAAGTCCTTCCCTTGTGCATCATCAACTCTCAATAAATGTTCTAGAGATGACCATCTCTCCCAAGCAACCTTTGCAGTCCTGTGTTTGTGGAGGTGCCTGACTTAAACCAGGCAAACACTGGTGTGTATGAGGGACCATCCAAGTCCTTCCAGGACTAACAAGTCCAAAGGAACAGACAATTGCCTCAGGAGCACATATTACATGTGTGCATTTAGACAGCAAATTGCTTGAACAACAATTAAAAATACGGGGGGATGATCTGTGTTTTATATTTTATAATGATTGGTGCACAGAAGTCTTATATTTTAAATTGTTTGAAAGCTTGAAAAAGATCTTTATTTTTGCTTTTAAAGGCAGAATACCAAAAAGCTGGGGTTTCTGAGAAGGAGACTCTGTACTTGATTAAAAATCTGTTTCCCTTAAGTTTCCTTCCTTTAAAAAAGAAGTCAAAGAAGTACCAGCAAACCACAATCCCTTGAAATAAGTTTTCTAATTAATTTGCTGTCCAGTTAGCATTATCTTTTTGCTGATGTGTATGGATGGAACAATGACCTCAGTAGCAGAGGGGAGCTCCCTAACTGTGTATCTAAACGTGCTTCTGGAGAGTGTATTGTATAGAAGAATTATCCAATTATTCTGCCATGGACTGAAAGTGCTGGGAAAACTCTACTAACCACTCTTCCTTTCCTCCTGGGGCATGTAGGATACTTCACAGTTGCCTCTTCCCTGGCATTTTATTTTGTCCTATCAATTATGACTTGGAAACAAGTAAATAACAGTGCTACTGTAAAGAAGTAGTATATATTCTTGTTGCTTAGCAATTGCTCTCAACACAATGCAGATCAGCCTTCGATGAAGAATTGCATGCTTGGAAGTGTTGTGTTCCACTTATATCACTTATTCTAATAAAATATATTGTAACATATTTAAAATGTATTAAAACCTTCAGGAACCTTGCATGAAAACTCACCCACGTATGCTTAAACTTTTGAAAATTTCCTTAATTCTCCTGGTACTTCCAAGCGGTTTCATTTTCCTGCCAGGACCACCAGACCCTTTTCTTCAATCAGCTTTTTCCCCTCCTCAACTCTTCCCTCACATTACTGACCTCTTTTCTGATGAACTGAAATTCCTTGTTGCTCTTGGACTACTGATCCTATTGCAAACAGGAGTGTGTAGTGGGGGGCAAACTCTATTGCTTTACGTGGTGTCACTGGGATGTTATGGAAGTTCAGGAAAGAGCAGGATTCCTGTTGACAATTTTTGTTGATATATTAGGGAAATGTCAGTAAAAACTAGTCCTGGTTCCTGGTGATGTCTCCAGATGTTCCTGGTACCCAAGATGTTCTGTCTACTGTTGCTGACAGTAACCTCAGCAAATAAAGCAAAATCACTTTTTCAGAGTTATTGCCAAGTTTACTCTGATATCAAGCTTTTTTTAGCTCAAGTCTCTTGAGATGTTCTTGTTCTCACCTCTTCTTGGCTTATCCTGGAGTAAAGCAGTGTGTTTTGACAGAATTCTGATACTACAAATCACTGGAGACTCTATAGACATTGGCTGCATGGTCTTCTATACATGCAACATCAGACTTTGGCAGCATGAAGGATGGGAGCTGAAGCAGGAAGAGCTGTTGTACAGCCTTATCCAGGTAACAGTTAGCTCCTGTTCCCACTGAGATCTGGCAGATATTTAACAGAAGAAAATAGCCTGTGCTAATGGTCAGCCTTCAAAATACCCTGAGGTTGTGTGCCAAGCAACTGGTGTCCTAGACCTCAGCTTGGAGAAGCACCTGCGTGCTGGCTACCCAAAGCAATGTGTGAATATTTATGCTTCTACAAGGGAGAGTGGAGCCTTGCTTCTCCCCATGGCTGTCTTTTTCCATCTTATTAGCTTGGCATTTCTTGGCTCCATCAACAGCCTTTGCATGTCCTACTGCATTGTCTTCTCCAGGCTGTGGGGTGATTGTCTGAGTAATGAGAAGCACTCCCTTAGCAGACACTGCTTCTGAAACATCTCTGAATTCAGGTAAGGGGAGTACATACTCGGTATGAGAAGCATGCCATTGCTCAGTGTGTTTTATTGCAGAGTGCTTTTAAAAGGTGGGCTTCCCTTTATTCTCTTTGCCATTTTTATGAAAAGGCATGGAAATACCTAATAGCAGATGTATTCTCACAAACCCCCTCCAGTATCCCATTTCACTTCCCCAGTGAGTTAAGAAGTTCTTATTTTCAGTTAGAATTCCAGATTCTAAGCATTTGTGTGGATTTTAGTTATCATTCAGCAGAGCTCTCAAGCTTCCCTTTGTCTTCCACTGGCTGTCAGTAGAGTTGAGATGCAGAATAACAGATCACGGGCTGAGATGTCATAGTTCCTAAAGCATTCAATGTTCCTGTTCTGCTGCTGCGTGAGTTAAGTTAGGCTCAGACAGGTCTTCCTACTTTAAAATATAATATATTTCATATGGTATTAGATATTTCATATGGTATTAGATATTTCATATGGTATATGATCATAGATCATATATTTATCATGATAATATGATATCATGTGAATGGTGAAGAGCACAGCAATGGGTCAGGTGCAATGTCTGGTAACTCCTCTATAGTCTCTACTATAGGGAAGTTCTCCATAGTAAGCCCTTTGTTTGAAGCTGAGGAAGGCATGCTAATGTTTATGTAAAGTGTGTTGGTCTATATGGAATGTATAGGGACTGGGGGGAATTTGCTGTGTAATTGGTGCCTGTACTGTGGAGTCAACCTCTTGCATGCAGATCATGGTGCTTTCACCGTAGGCTGGCTGCGTGTGCTCTTTCCTTTCTCCTCCTTTAAAAAGAATCAGTGTATTTGCAATTTTATGAGCTGTCTACTTTTGGCCAGTTGAAAAGATGCTCTGCCTTTCCCTGTAGTATTTATTATGCTCTTGCTATCAGCCTCAAATCTTGTCTTTAACTTCTTTCCCTGGGTTATTTTTTTCAGCCTTGCTAGCGTAGAGATTGTTTCTGTCCAGAACAAACCTTGGGGGGTTGTGTTTCTAAATATTGCTTAAATGGATCTCAATTCATACACATTGTCTTTGCAGGGAGCTGCCAGGTCCTCCACCCTTCAGTGTTTCCCTCTCTTTGCTCACCCTGTGCTGGCTTCTCCAGTGTCCAGCAGGGATTCTGCCCAAACGTAGGTCCCAGGACAGCAAGGCAGCTGCTCCAGCAGCGTTCAGCATCCTCTTGGAGATCCATTCTTTCATGCTTTGTTCTTGCAGATTATTCTTCCTTGCTTTTGTTTGTTGTTCCTACCAGACCTTTTCTTCCTGGCCCACCCTTGGTCTGAGCCAGTGCTGCTGCCATCCCGGGGGTGGCCCTGGCTGTGCCCGGGAGCGATGCCGTGGTGTTAGACGGCTCGTTAAAATTTCATGAGAATCCAACACACTCATAACACAAGGACAGAGCTGAACGGAGTCCAGTTGTCAAAATAATACCAAGCCAATAAGCATGGCATGGGTGGAGCTACTGCAGCAGGGGTAAAACTAATTCTGAATGAAGACCTCTTTATTAAACACACCGGGCCTGAATGAGTTGGGTGCCTTGGCTTGCAGCAGACTGGGGAATTCCTTGATGTTATTAGTGCACACTGCAAGATCCAGCGTTTTTCTGTTCAGTATGTAAAGCCAGGATGCTATAGGAAAGGGATTGATCGGGGGCTGGCTGTTATGAATTTTTCATGAGCTGGCATGCGGGGCTGAATGGCTCCGGCGCGCGTCGGTGTGTGGCTGGCAGGCGAGCCGCATTCACGGGGAGGCTGCTGACACAGAAACACTTTGGCGCATTTTCAGAGGGGAGAGCTGGGCTGATAAAGGGTTTTCTGACAACCCTGGCTTATCATCCTTCCATTTATGCTGCCGTCGCTTCAGGCAACCCTTCCACTTGGAGCCCAGCCTTGTGAATGAGCGGGGCGAGCGCTGCCGATTTATCAGCGTTTTTAATCTGCGGCGATGCCGGCGTGATGTGTTTTTGTTGCATTTTCTGAATGGTGAGAGCTCACGTAACGTCTGAGCTATGACAGCAAAAGATTCTTCTAGGGAACTTGCTACTCCAGAGTCAGAGATTTACATACGGACTTTCAAAGAGCAAATGCATTTAGAGCTGGAGCTTCCCAAGCTGCCTGGGAACAGACCTACGTCTCCAAAGATCTCTCCTCGCAGCTCGCCGAGGAACTCTCCGTGCTTTTTCAGAAAGTTGCTGGTGAATAAAAGCATCCGCCAGCGTCGTCGCTTCACGGTGGCACATACATGGTAAGATCTGCTGGGTATCAGTGTGGGTTTACAGAGAAGTCTGTGTAGCTGTGCTTTTAACGGGGAAAAATGAGCCGAGATTCATTCACGGTGCTCCGTGTGAGCGTTGGATGAATAGAGCAGAAGGCAGCCAACGTATGTATAATGCAGTGCCTCGGCAATTGTCATTCAGCTTCTGTTCCCTAGGATAAATCCAGCCCATTATTCATGTGTGCCATGGTTAATCTCTGCTGAACAAAGGCAGCAGCCGGTAACTTTCCCAGGCGTTGTGTTGTTGTAGGTAGAGCACATGAATTCATTTCACAACCTTCAAGACATGTTTTTTTTTTCTTTGCCCCTGGCAGCTCTGACTGCAGATGACAGTACAGCACAGACAGGGCAGTTTGGAGTTAAATGCTGGAAAGGGCTTTAACTTCACTGTGAGGGGCTTTTGAACAGTTTTTTCTGGCCACAAATATCCCTTCTTTCAGCCATTTTTTTTCATGGGAGCTCCATCTAAGTCGTCTTTTCCCTCCCTTCAAATTACCCCCAACAGTCAATTTGCATGCCATTAGTTTATTGTGAGCCGCCTCTGACTGTTTAACCACCTGGTTAATCCATGCCATAAACAGTAACCAAAATATGTAATTCAGAAAAATCTATGAAAATCTCATAGGTTCATTGCCTCAATTCACTCTCTGGGTCTCGTACAGCCCACTTTTTAAATTCCAAAAGTCTCTATAAATATGCACCAGTTGACTGTGGGAATTAAACCAGCAAACTTTCAGTAATGGGAATATTTTTGAAGCCTGCTCACACACAGCTGTATCCATCACCTTCCTATTCCATAGCCTGAATCAGAGGGGAAAGGATGAGAACATCCCGTTTGTGTCCGTGTGAGCCAGTTGTTTTGGGCTATCTGAAATAGCCATCCTTGTCTGCTACTTCTTAAAAAAGAATGTTATTTTTAAATAGTTTATTGGAGTCATGCTAAAACATTTCTGAGCTGTATTTACTTCTGAAGTGACATTAATTACTTGTTCAGTAGCTCTTATGGTTGTTCTGTGCTAAGAAAAATAAGAGGAAAAACCGTAAACTTCGCTACCAGGGAACTGTATTGAGCAGAACTGAGATAACTGACTTTTAGATATTTTTTTAAAACAGTCTGAAATGCATTTGGGATGTAGCAATGTTCAATTAATTTTGGGATTCTAGGATCAATCAGACTTTGCTTTCTTTCTTTCTTTTTTAATCCAGGCAGTAATTACAGGCACCCAGCCTGGTTACGTGCTGCAACGGCTTCACTGTGCGCTTTAGCTTCCTCCAGCGTCTTAATTGGTCTTAGTCAGTAGTGTTTAAGTTTATTCACATTAATTCCCTTGCACATCTGTCAGATCTCTCAGCACTGAAGCAGTGGGGTGCTGCTCATCTTCCCCCCACTGGAATGTTTGGAGAGATGTGTGCTGTGGGGAGGCAGTGCTGCTGGGAAGGATGTGGTCAGATGCAACACCAGGTGTCTGCATTATCTGGTGAAAAAAACCCAATAAATATATATATACACACATATACACACACATATTTATATATGTAACTAATAATCTCTACTGGAAACAATTTGTAAAGGAGGTGGGATTACTCTAGGGTCGTTTTTCCATAGATTGATGGAAGGTTCTTGTGCTCTTTCAATTTTTTTTGGAAACTTTTTAATATCAGGTGGCTATGAACTGTACCCAAGTGTTTTAACCTCAAATTAGAAGTAAACTATTGCAGAAATTAAGACAATCACCCTTGCAAGGACAGGCTTCCAGCATGTACGAGTACCTGTTCAATGCAGTCAATACAGAGCAAATCCAGACATATTTTCAATTTGCTTTGGCATGTTAGAAAACAGGAGGGAATTTGAAGTATTTCAGTGCAATACAGCATTGCATGGGGACATCTCTCCAGCTCCATGCGTGTGGTGGATGGTGTGCTTTCAGCTATGTAACTGAATTTGCCCATTAGTTGTAAATCTGTTGTGCAGGGCATGAAAACATCATCACCTGGGCTGAGCAAAAATGCCACTTATGTAAGGTGCTCTGTGGTGCTGAGCTGGGAGGTGGTGGCTGGGTCGCACAGGAGTTACCTGAGGAATAAATGGGCAAGAAATATCAACTACATCGTAATACCAAGTGAGGAGGTGAATTCCTGCTGTTGGATAACATATAGTCTATAACCTTGGTAGCCTTGTCAATTAGAATGGAATAGAAACAGCAAACTTCCTCGGGGTGGGGGTTAATGGTGTGGTAAATTATGGTCTTTCACCACCCTTATCATCACTGCTAATGTTATTACTTGATGAATCTTCTCTTCAATCTTCTGTGCCCCTTATTTTCAGCTTCCTGTCTTCCCTTGCTCTTCTCCTTTACTTCTTTATCCAATTGCCTTTTCTAGGCATTTTCCTTCTTTTATAACTGAATACATTTCAGCTTCTTTCTCCTGATTATGCTGATGAAATCTTCGTCATCATCAGTCTTCTCCAATATCCAGTCATCAGATCTTATCCAAAAACAAAAAGGAAAACAAGATTTCAGATTATTTGTTTCAAATAAGACCATGACTCAACTGCTTCTGTGCTTCCTCGGGACCCAGTTCTCAATGACAAAACATGACCAACCTGTCAACACAGTTGACTTCAAACATCTGTCAAGCAGATCCCTACCTGCTCTGAACCCCTTAACCAGTTTGCCATGGCTGCTGTTGCTGTGCCCAGTCTTCAAATGCCTCGTTCACATAAAATAACAGGACAAAAACACTTAAACCTTCGCTCTGGCTTGGCTGCAGAGCTTTCTCATGTGGGTCAGTACTGGCTAACACAGAAACAGCACGTTCCCTCTCCACCGCTCATGGTCTCTTCTCCCTCACCCTGCCCTTAGCCTGAAGACTTCCAAAGCAAGACTTTTATAAATAGCTTTTATTTTCTACAGGTCTGCTATCTCATTTTTTGTCAATGTTAATATCATTGGGTCTACACCCAAAGCAAGGTCCTTCTCAGCAATGGCTTGCAAGATCCTGAATGTCTTCTATAAAGTGTAAACATTAGTGCATGCTGCTGCTTATAATGCATTTTTATTTAAATATTAAAGATGATAGGTAATTCTTCAATAATATTTGTATTAACTAGATCACTTACCCAGTTTTTTAATGCATAGGCAGTCATTGGCTGTGCTGTGTGATGAGCACTGGCTTATTAATGAAATGATTTCTAGAATGTGATGTTCATTGTCTTTTCTTAAGTAAGACTTCAGTGGGTTTTATTCCAAATTAATTCACATTTAGCTTTCATCATTTTAGTGGGTTTAAGCCAGCTTTTTCTTCATACCTAGTTATGTAGTTAAAAAAAAAGACAGGCCAGAACAGAAAAGGCATACTAGGGCATTTTGCTGGTTTTTTCCCTTTTAGTTATCCTTCAGTGCAGCCAAAATGCAGACACACATTTGCTTTTTAAAATGCAATGTAAAATGTAAATCATATGCTAGCCTTCATTTTTTGAAAACCTGATCTGTTTTCATTACACGACAACCTTCAGTGGTGGAATTTAGCAAGTTAAATAGCATGGCACAATCTAGTCAGGGGTAGCATCTGAGTTTTTTCCGAGCCTGGTGAGTAACAACTGATGAGTTTAATTGCTTGAGGCTGCACAATGTACTGCAGGCAAATCAAAGCTATCAAGAGATGTCACGTTTCGTTTTGCTTTCTGATCGTTGTGCTTCTAGAACCAAATAAGAAAGACTTACCTGGTGGCAACCCCCACTTGAAACAGTGCTTCAGAAAATTCAGGTTTGGGAGACTGTGTACTTGAAATCTCTGAGGGTAACAGAAATTTATAAAGTGCATTTATTTCTTCAGTCATTTGGTCGCGTTATGGTGGTGTGTACAAGTGGCAGGACAGAACTCGAGTGGTGGAGTGGAGCTCCTGGTGGGACCTCATCCCTGTTGGAGTCCTTTTCAGCACTAAGCCCTCCCGTGTCCTGCTATGGTGAGGTGTCTTCTGCCTTGCACTGGCACCCTGGGCACCAGAGCCCCTCATCTGAGACCTCCTGGCCACCTTCATCCAGGACTTGGGCTCAAGGAATTGGCTTTGCTTTTGAGACAAAGCCAGTCTCTCACATCCCTCTCTGAAAGTACCGTATGATGTGCTTTTGGCCCCAGCTCAGCTTTGCTATATACACAGCAGGATGCATTTCCATAGTTCCAGAGTTGACTATCACACTTGGCTTTACTTCCATGAGCTGGTCTGCTTGTGTTTCTCACTGACTGTTGCTGTGATTTCAAGCCAAATAGGATGATTCTCTTGCTTTCTGGAGTTTTTCTTTCAAACTGGGACTGGCATTGGGCACAGTGTTGCTCCATTATCTACTGAAACTCTTAGGAGAATCAAACTGAAGTGAGTAGGGGAAAGGATGGGGGAAAAAAACGTTCCCCTCAAAGATGTTCTCCCATCAGTCCCAGGGAGAGTTCCAGTGAGTGGCAGGACGGATTCCAAAGGACAGGAAGGTGAGGAGGGAGAACTTGAGGCAGGGGAAATAAGCACATGGAGCAAACACAGAACCAGCTGTGCCATCTTTGCATCTGTTCTGACTCTGTATCTTGCTTCTAAACCCTGTCTGCAACCATGGAGGACAGAAAGGAGAAACTTCTTTCATCCCCCAGCCACTTCTGTGGGAAAACATGGTGTTAAAATACTCACCAGCTGTTAAAGACTCAAGCACAGTACAACAGATTATTGTATTAGTGATAATTTGATTTTGAGAAATTCAGCCATTTCTCCGAGAGGGGGGAAGAGAGAGACAATGTTTCCCTTCTCAGAGAAATAAACACCATTTCTAGAATTTGTCATACCCTCAAGTAAGACTTTAATGTTTACAGTGTGCTACTCTGAGGGTACAGATTCAGAGAGGTTTCGTGGCTTACTGGGGTGGCTGAGACCTGCCTAAAGAATCCATGATCTCCAACTCTCCTACACAGGCTTAACTACTGAGTTAGCTTTCTGTGCCAAAATGGGTTCTTGAGGAAGCTTTACTGTTGAATTCAGCTTTGTGGAAAGCTCTGTTGATGTGTGAAACTCGCCATTGTGATAGCATCTACAGATTTGGGCTGTGTGTTTCCAGGAGGTACAGTTTGCTTCTTACATGCTCGAGTTGCTTGCCAGGACAGACTGATAAACCACCAGGATGTCTGCCACATAATTTATGCAGTGTAGATTAGCATCACTGCAGATCTATACATTTTCTGGTCCATCGTTGGGTTTTTTTTTTATTTTTTTCAGCTTTTTTGCTTCTGAGTAGCCACAGCCAGCTCTCCTTGGTGTTCTCAGTGTTCTCCCTGTCTTACCTGGCACTACCTGGTGAGACCATCACATGGGTGTTCTGCGTCACACAGTGTGAGTTTGGGGGTAGCTGGACAAGTCGGGTTTGTAGGTTCTTCCATCATGGTCATAGAATGGACATTTTGCACTAATCAGAAATTAGTTTAGGGTAAAACATGGATGATGTTCTTAGCAGAGGTGAATTAAGGCAGTGCTACAGAAAATGCTCTGCTGGTTCTGTGGTGGGCAGACTTGCAAACATAAATTTGGAGAAGCAGAAAGAAGAGAGCAGATTTCGGAAGTTACAGTGTGAAAATTGCAGTTGCTCTCAGTTTCCTATTGGCCTGCCTGAATGGGTAGGATATATATATATAAAATGTAAATAACAGCCCTGAAATCCTCTCAGGGGATACTGTGATTTTACCAAGTGTCAGGAGATGTTGCCTGGGATGAAAGTGTTTGGATCCATGTCGTTCATTACACCTTAAGATTCACTTCTTGCCTTTTCTACTATATTGTCTGGTAAAAGAAATGTAACTTTTTGTGTTGGACAAAACACTTGTTTGACCTACTGATATCTCCTGGTAAATGCAGACCTTCTTGTGGTGTAGTGAGCTATAGCATGCTCACATTTTCCACATCACTAGGATGGTGCACTTAAATAGGAATCAGGTTTGACCCAGATTGCTTTGAGTTTTAACTCTTTCCAGTAAAATGAATTGCCAAAAATGTGAGAAGAACATGGAGTAAGAAGGCTGGCAAGAGTCTGTAGGTTGAAGTTGACCATTAACAGAGTTGAGGAGGGAGGAAAGAGATGCAGGTAGGAGGAGGGGGCAGTGCTGAGGGGCCAAAAATGGCCAATTTGAGGTATATTTTGACATTACAAACATCAGAGTAGGAAAAAGAACTGTTTCAAAGCTTCCCAGTGGTGCAGAGAGGCTTGCGTAGCTTCAGAGATGGGGCCCTACAATGAATGATGGAGTTGAGATGGACGGCCAGAGTGAGACAAGGGGTTTACAACTGCTGGGACTGGGCTGTCCAAGCCTGCTGCCAGACGTCTCCACCAGCCTCTTTATCTCAGCAGCTTCCCTCCCTGTAGCAGCCACTGCCAGCTGGCTTGCTGTCACTGGCAGAGAAAGCACTGGAGACAGGGAATTTTTTTTTAATTATTTTTTGTTGTTGTTGCCATAATAATCTGCTACATTAGGAAGCTGCCTGCTTTGCTACTGCCTTAAACTTGTTTAGACTACAAAGGGAGAGCTTTTATGGGTAGAATTAGGATGCCTGCACTCACTAGAACTGAATCTACCTGCATATGTTCAACATAACATTGTTTAAAAGCCTTCTGCTTTTTTTTTTCCAAGTCAGCAAGTTGCATTTTATCATGAAGAGCAATTTACTGCAGCTTCCTCCACGACAGATTTAAATGTGATGAAGGCCAAACATCTGCACAGCAGTTAATGGAATGAAATGAGAACCATTTTATCAAGTTGCCCTGAATCAATCTGTACTCATGTGGAGAAAGTTTTTGTTGCACTTCCAGTAGCTCCATGTGTCCAGCATTATGCAGTTCAGGTGTTGCTAAGATAATGGTTTTTCATCGTGCAGATGCACCATGCTGCAGATCTCAGAAAAGGAGTCTTATTCTGAATAAAAATGCACTATAGGTGGATCCCTGGGTACGTATATACTGAATCATTTCCATTTCATTGCATATTTGCCTAGGTACAGTACCTTCTTAGATTCCTGTTTTAGTGACTCCTGACATAGTGAGCTGCCTAGATGTTGGCATGGAGAAGCAAGTACGTTGTGCCATCTGTAAGCATACCTCCTGGAAGGAAACATAAGGAGGCATTGATCTCATTTTATCAGTAGAAGAACACAGAAATAGATTGATTTTTCTCTCAGCTCAGGCACAGCTTTTATACTGAGACAGGTTGACAGAGGGCAAGTACAACAAAAATGGTGAAGAAATTACCCCCTTTCATCATACTGGCGTGTAGTTTTTACCATAATATCATACCATTTACTGTATGTTCTTGAAATGTGCAGAATATAGATTGTGAATGAACAGTTGCCCGCTGCCTTTTCAGTATATAAAGAGCCACAGAAAGAGCTCTCTGAAAATTAGAAACATTTTGTGCTGCTACTTCATTTCAAAAAGCTTTAATGACCCCCGCCGACATTGTACATGTGCAGGTAATAATTGCATAATGATGGACAACTTCATTAGGTTAGAGGGAAAGTTTTCTTTCACAGCAATAACGCGAAATTAGCTCTTCCATTTTATTGGATTCATTACTGCCAAGGTAATTGGAGGGTCTGAACCTGTACTGAGCCCAGTGTGTTCTGGAGCTCAGGCTGCAGAAATGAGGTATAAGGGAACGCAGCACCATTCAGAAGGCATTTGGTCCACGTAGGTTCAAGGGTATTTTCAGTTCTCTGTTCCCTGGAATGACACACTAAGTCAAATCATGTATTATTAGACCTAATCATGCAGTTAAGACTGAAGTTCTGTTTGTCAGGTGCTAGGTACTGCAGCGTTTCTCTTTTCTAAGCAGAGAAGACAAGGTAAGGGAGAAAGAGGTAGGGAAATGCACAAGTTGAAAGCATCCTATCCCGTATTGCTTAGATAAGCAATCCTCTTGCTTATCGATGGATTCTTTTGGTTTGTATTTTTTCTGAGGGAAATGGGGAGAGAATGAAAAAAAAAAATCAAATGTAATATATGGAAACACAAGAAGAGGTTGACAAGGAATGCAGAGCCAAGGCAAAGAGGGTGGAAGAGGAAGAACGGCTGGGCAGGAGGAGCTGGGCAGCACACTGATCCTGGGGGAAGCAATTTCCAGATGAGTCTGCATCGATTCTAATTGACATGATCATGATGACTAGTTTGTCACTAGCATGTCAGGCTGTCCTTAGGCAGTCATAGCTCTCAGAGCCAGCTGCTGGAATTAAAGACCAGTGCCATCGGAAAAGGCAAGGCTTTGAAGACCTGGGCCAGTGTTCTTCCAAGCCTTCCAAATCTGACCCCTCTGAAACTGCTTTTGGAGGAAGTTTTGTCTGTTTCTCAGGTGAGGACCTGAGGTTGGTAGCCCACACATCTTTGAATCTGCCAGTGGTTGTGAATGAATGCATTGCCAGCCCCAAGGTGGTTTGTAATACAGCCATCAACTTCTCAGTTAGACTTCAGGGCCGGCTTTCAAATCTTTATTAAATCATCCTTAAGAGATTTGAATGTGTGTTTCCCGAAGACTTGCAAACATATGTGCAGACTATTACTGTTCAAATGTTGCAGAAAGCAACATGGGGACTAATTTACCTAGCTAAGAAAGCAAAAGGAAGTAAATCCAGGTCCTGGTGCTATTCATACAACACAGTAAAACTTCTGGGAAAACAAATGATGTTCCCAGTGCGAGATGCTTCTGTTCCTTATCTTCAAAAAGTAGAATTTTATCCTGAAAACTCAAGTTCCCATGGATTTTCATAGGAATAGCATTTGCTTTTAAGAGGCTTAGGTAGTGTACTCTGGCAGAAGTATTTGCTTAAGCCACACAGGTCCATGTTGCTGAGAAGCTGTGCTGGAGAGCCTTGAACAAGCGTCTGCTTCTGGTGTCTGTGCTGTAGCTCTCCCCGGGCACTTAGTCCAGCATTTGGAGTTCCTTCTCTGCCCAGTGGTGTAGATGTATTTAATACCAGTGTTTTCCTATGAATATGCTAAGAGCGCAGACTGGGTAATATAACTTCTCTGAGTTTGATATCTTTGTTGGCATCTGTTCTTGCAGCTGCCTTAGATCAGTGGATGTTGCTCCTCTGGGCATGTTTCTGTGGGATTCCCTTACCTCTCAACTGGGAATGTGCTCCTGTTTCTACCAAAGACTGTTCACACTGCAGCTTTCACAGAAACAGAAATAGCAGCATAATGACCATCAATATGAGTAGACTGAGTTGGAGCAGTGTTTCCTCTGTCATGAAATCAAGCTGTTGTTATGCACCGCAGATGGAGCCACCTCTCTGCTCATGGGTAAATGGTGTGGTACCCACCGGGGGGTCTGCGTGGTGGCTGCTGCTGGAGTGACTGGGAGTCTGGCTGTAGGAGTTCACACACAAGTGTGTAGAGTTTTGCACCTGGGGAAGAACAACCCCATGCACCAGTACAGGCTGGGGGCTGACTTGCTGGAGAGCAGTGCAGGAGAAAGGGACCTGGGGGTCCTGGTGGACAGGAGGATGACCATGAGCCAGCAATGTGCCCTTGTGGCCAAGAAGGCCAATGGCATCCTGGGGCACATTAGAAAGGGGGTGGTCAGTAGGTCGAGAGAGGTTCTCCTGCCCCTCTATTCTGCCCTAGTGAGGCCACACCTGGAGTCCTGTGTCCAGTTCTGGGCCCCACAGTTCAAGCAGGACAGGGAACTGCTTGAGAGAGTCCAGCATAGAGCTACAAAGATGGTTAAGGGAGTGGAACATCTCCCTTGTGAGGAAAGGCTGAGGGAGCTGGGTCTCTTTAGCTTGGAGAAAAGGAGACTGAGGGGGGACCTCATCCATGGTTACAAATATGTAAAGGGTGAAGGTCAGGATGATGGAGCCAAGCTTTTTTCAGTGATGACCAATGACAGGACAAGGGACAATGGGTGCAAACTGGAGCATAGGAGGTTCCATGTGAATCTCAGGAAGAACTTCTTTCCTGTGGGAGTTTCAGAGCACTGGACCAGGCTGCCCAGAGAAGTTGTGGAGTCTCCTTGGCTGGAGACATTCAAACCCCACCTGGATGCGTTCCTGTGTGATGGACTCTAGGTGACCCTGCTCTGGCAGGGGGGTTGGACTGGATGAGCTTTCGAGGTCCCTTCCAACCCCTAGGATTCTGGGATTCTGTGTGGCTGGCTGAGGGTCTAATTCCTGTACATTAACATGCGAGTCCTCATTTAAAGAGTTTCTCAGCCCATTTGCCTTTATCTGTCCCCTCTCAAGCGAGATGGGCAGGAAATCAGAATGTTTCTATAAAAACCAGATGAGGCAGATCCTAAAGAGGCTCATTTTCCATAAGTATTCCTTTGATACAATCATGAGCACTTTCACAGTGTATACAAGGGCTTGATTTTCTGAGGGCTGTCATAACTCTATTGCTCCTAGCACCCTTGTGCATCCCTTATGGCACACAGCACCGGAGGGAGCGGTGTCTTCGCTGTGTCCCAGCCATCAGACTGGGCTGGACCTTCTGGGGTGCTGTGCCTCTCCAGCCATGCTGCCTTCCCCAGTTGTAGTTTACTTTGCAATCATTTCTTTGGCTCTGTTCTCATCCCAGTTGCTCGAGTTCTGGTTTTGGGAGGGAGGGATGTGGGATCACAGAGTACTGTGGCTGGGAAACGCGTGCTTTCCAGGTTGAAGCAAAGAGTTTTGAGTTATCCCGTTGCAGAGGTGGGCTGGGTTTACTGGTGGTTATTGGAGTAAGTGGATAGCATTCTGTATTTAAGTATTTCTTTAGTGGTTGACTTAAGCAGGAAAGTTTTCAAAGAAAACAGTAATTATACACATCTCTTAACTAGGAGCACTATAAATTAATGATGGCCGCAGCCACCCTAAACTTTTGAGATCTGTGTGTCAGTCTGTTTTCCAAAGCTTCTCTTTTCCCTTTAGGCAATGTGTCCTTTTAAAGCCAGTCAAGGTCTGCATTGTCCACCTGGATCCCCTTAACAGAGTCTTCTGTTGAGCTGCTGGAGGTCGGAGGTGGAGCATGAAAACAAATGGCTCTTATCTTTCCAGCATTTGTAGACTGAGCTTGCTGCTTATTTCTCCAGCAGTTTGCTGTTAGATTAAACCATTGTATGCATTCAGGGATCATCAAGTTGTCACAGTGCATTCCTAGATTGTGGTGAGGCAGCCCTTTTTGTTTGACCCTGAACTCCTTCAGTTCCAGATGCAATTGATGGAAGCAGCAAATGTTGCATATTGCTGAATCATGCCACTGAGATGTTATTTATTTTTGCTCTCAAAGACAGCTGGTAATAGATGACACATGATGTCCTTGCCACAAAAACCTCCACAGCTCAGCTCCCACCCCCCCTGAAAAAAAAAAGCCCAAAGAGCTCAGTTGTCATTTAACTGATATATTAAAGACAAATATCCTTAGATGATGAGGAGAATCTACGAGGTCTATGAGGAACAATCCTGCTGTCTTAAGAGGTCTCTTCCCCATCACATTGGCCATGAGATGCAGGCAATCACATGGCGAAGAAGGAACAGACAGAGGGGATGGTACAGGATGGAGAAGGGATGGTACAGGATGGAGAAGGGAACACTGGAAGATACACGTTGAAAGAGAAGTTGGTGTCAAGAGAAGCCCATGTGTCTCTAAGTCTGGGATCTATAGTCAGCTGCTGCCTTTTCTTCTGGCTTACAGAAGTGCTAAGCTGTCATAGAATCATAGAATCATTATGGTTGGAAGAGACCTCCAGGGTCATCAAGTCCAACCTTTATCCCATCATATTCCTAACTATCTCCCTAGACACAAGGATGTGCTCTCCCACTCTCTGCCTACAACCAAAACACCCTCCTAAATCACCAAGACTTCTGGCTTTGTCCTGTTTTCAAGAAGGGATTGATGAAAATCTGCACTACTGTACTTGAAACCTGCCTCCCTGAGGAAACAGAAAAATCTTTAAACGTCAGGCTCTGCTATTTTTACAGCATAGCCCAGAAGGAAGCTCTTGCATTGCTGCATGCATTCACAATTGCGATACACTGCGTGCCTGCCCTAGACAATTATTACCATTTGTCTTGTGCTTGTCAGTTGTTATTTTCCAAGGGAAAAAAAAAATTCATGCCAAATTGTAACTGCTTTCAGTTGGTCAGCCTATTGTGAGCTGAATGTGAATCTTCTTCAGCTGTGCTTGGAAAGCATTGAAATAGTTTTGAGAATAGTCCTCATGCTTTGGGTTGGCATTTCATTTACTCAGATTCTGTAAGCTAGGACTCCACGGAAGGCTGAGCAAAAAATGTCAGGACTCTGCTCTGGGAGATAGTAATATTTTCCAATAGGTTGTTTTATTGTATTCAGAGCATATTTGTATTGTTTAGGATTCACATAATATTAACCACTAACAATATCTGACAGCACACTCCCTTTGTAGTGTGCTCGTTCAGAATAGCCTCCAGGTGGGCTTGAGAAATGGGTTTGGTTTTAATGGTTGGTTAAAATAAGTTAGTATGAATTAAAAGGGCTTAAATTGATGTTAATTCACAAAGTGAAATTTGAAAAATATTATGAATTAAGGTCGTGGATCTATTCTGTAATAATAGGTGTGGAAGAAGTTACAAATTCTCCCTGTGGCCTGAGCTGACAATTGCATTTCTGTGTCGCAGGATTCCTGTCGATCCTCATCTAGATCACTCCTCGCTTACCATCACCTCTATCACTGGGACCTCTCAAATATCAAATCTGGATTTTAACTCAGCCCTTCTGTTAGTTGGCTTATTCTTACTTGTTAGGTAGATCTCAAAAGAGCATTAAAATTGAGAATCCGTGATCTTGCTTCATGGCAGGAGGTAGTTGAGCACCATAGTGAGGGTTGGGTTTTCAACTGCAGAAATCGTGAGTATGGAAGTGAGCTCAAAAATACATAGGGCTGATGTTTTAAGAACTCGTTTAAAGTTGTGTGCATATAAGGCAAATATTCACATATCCTCAAGTGATGCAATTTATTGGTCATACCAGTCAAAACTTGCAAAATGAGGAGCATAGAGTTAAGCTTTGAAGTTGTCTCCAAGATAAGCGACAGGATGTTTGAAAATGGTGTCTACAGGAGAGCCACTCTCCCCCCAAGCTGGTGACAACTGGAGGAGTCAACCTGGAGATTTTAAGTCTGAGACATGTAGTTGGATTGGTTTTTTAAAAACTTTATTGATTCTCATCCAAACAAGCACTGTATTTCATTGTTAAAAATCTGATTTCCAAGTTGTTCAAGATAAAATTGCTCTCATGAGAAAGAAAGGTCTTGGCTAATTTCTGATTTCTCTTGTTAATATGAAAGTAAAAAGAAATAAATTCAAATTACTTCGAGACTTCAGGGGAAATATTTCCCATGTAATAAACACCCCAGGTTTGTTCATTCAAATGTACTGGGGTGGAAACCGTGGTGAAAGAGCAATTGCTCGTTGTAAATGAGTGGCAGCAGTCATTGTCAAATCCCAATTTTTTTCTTTGTAGACTGAACGGTCCTGGGTAGTTGTGATACAAACTTGAAATGGCATTGCCTGAGGCAAATAATACCCTGTCTAATGTATTTGGTTTTGCAAAGATAACAAGCTGAGTTACATTTTTGCTTTCACTTGCATTAATGGTTCAAGGAAAGGGAAGATAAGAAACTGAAACAGATTATTAAAGCTGCCTTTTATTGTGCTATCACTTAAGGTAAAAGCTAGTGATGCCTTAAGGAATCTTTTTTGGGAAAAAAAAGTAGTATTTAGTGCTATATAGAGAAAAATAGAGTATTAATGTATTTTTTTTTGATTTACAGCAACTGGGGGGTTTGGCAGAGCATTTGGTTAAATATCTAATGAATAATTGAGGGTCACTAATTTAGGAACCCTGTCATATAAAAGCCAACTTTCAGGGCCTTAGACAAAGAGAATAAATACACAGCATTTATCTAAACAATGACCAGCCCAGGAAGTTAGTGTGGTGGGAGGGGATGCTGTGATAAGCCTGTGAATCTTTGATGGGCATCAGCTCTTGGCTGAAAGAGGGAATAATTTGATTCCAATAGATTTTATTAACTTTTTATTTTTTTTCACTATTAAAATCTCTTACCAGAAGCAGGAAGCCTATTATATTAATAAACCACTAAGTTATATAAGCAGAAGCATTTTGATATAATCACACGGGTGGATTTAGGGACCTTCACTATACTTTAATTCTGTGAAATGCTTTTGTTGAACCAGGTATCTGATGCATTTTTGATGCTGTGCCTCTGCCAGGCACCATACAGGACTGGGAAACAAAGGGGAGAATGTTTCCCTGATGAGCTTGCAGTCTTAATTAACGAGACTTGACAAAAACAATTACCACAGATAAAGGCTAAAAAGAGATAGAAGAGAGAAAAGTGAATCTCAAATAGGGACAAGAATTAAAGCAGAGGTGTTTATGTTCAGGGATACCTTCACTGAGAACAACAGACATTAATACCGACACTTTCCAGGGCTGCAAATGGGCTGGCTTCATCCTGGGTCTCTTCTTCTACATGTTCAGAAATTTAAAGTTTGGATTTCAAAGCCAACTAAAGAATTTCAGAGACACCCAAGAAGGTGCATTGCAACGCGTCACCTTTCCAAGCAGACACATTTTGAAGGAATTTAGGGTTTAAAGTAATAACAGAAATCTCTAAAACCAGCAGCGTGTTGCAATTGGAAATAACTTTTTATTTTTCATTTCTTTGTGACCCTGGTGCAGGCAAATTTCTGACATTCCCCATTTGATGTGAAGGCCCTGAGCTGGGAATCCTGCAGCTTGTAACAATTGAGTAGGCAAGGCTGCTCTGGGGCAGGATTGTTCACAATAATTACAGGTTGCTTTATCTTAATGAAAAGAAGTAGCAATGATCACTTCAGATCTTTCAGCACCCTTCAGCTGGCCTTATTTTGGTGACAAACATCTTCTTCAAGTTGTTGATGTGTGCTGGTACAATTGTGGGTTTGGGATACAGATTTATATATTTATTAGTTTCTTTATAGGAAGCAATAGAGATGCGAGTTTATTATGGTGATCTGTTCTTTCACGGGGCTTACTGAGTCTGTTAGGATCTAGGAACCAGGAAACTGTAACGGTGAGAATTTTGTGATGTTGAAAAGTTGATCTCTGCAGCTTCTTGCAGCCAAAGAGAGCTTGGTTTTGTGTGCTGGAGTTAAATTGATGCGATAGCTGTGACTGGTTTTGTCACCAATAATTCTTGCCTCGAGCAGGTTATTAAAAAGGGAAAATGAATGAAAAACAGATCTGCTACTGACTAGGCATTTTTATTTGACTTTCTTAATGTTAAATTAATTGTTGACAGAGATTATTTAGGTAGATTGGTTTTGTGCTGTAGTTTAAATTAAGCCATTGTGGTATTACTTAGCATGCAGAAAAGATCCTTCCAAATTTTGAAAAGGTCACTGCTGTTAATCATTCCAGGAAGGCAATAAAATATTCTGGTAATGACTCAACTGAAAGGAATAACCAAGATTAAAAACTTTTTAGTGCTTAATAAGTGTGATATAAGGGGGCATAGCAGAGAGAAGCCTTTGCTGCAGTGGAACGCTGCTGGGTACAAGTGTTCGCAGCTACTTCGGATTAATTCATGTTGTAAACCCTTGTGACAAAGGTATTCAACTAACCACGATGTATGGCTAAGGAATACTAGCTTTTAGGGGGTTAGTTGGTTTTGGGGATTTTTTGGGCTTCCTGCCACAATTAGAAAATTGGAAATTCATCATGGGTTAGAGTATGGACTCCTCATGTTTCAGAGGTGTTTGCTAATAGGTGTTTGTGGCTGGGTGTGATTCTGATGACCTGCAGAGCTCCCAGGGACTTCAATTTGAGTAAAGTGAGAAAATTCTGCATCTTGAGACCCTGCTTCTTCTCTGGCCGGGTGCCCCAAACTGGAATCAAGCTGTATATGTTAAGGTTCTCATCAACAACATTGGTATGTCTTTTGTGCTGCTGGAAATGGCGTTCACTTTGGTAAGGTCCTGGTAAGGAGGAGGCAGTGCAGACCACAGGAAGGTCTGAGCACATATGAGTAATAGGTACCTGATGCAACTATTGCTCTTCAAGAATTATTACAAATATATTTCCCATGAGATAATATCTTTATTGAAAAATTGCCCCAGGTCTCATAGGAACGAGATCCTATTTTCATTTTAAGCCTGTTTAATTTTTCATCCTTTTTGTCTTAAGGCACCTTTCAGGAGCACAAAATTATGTTGGAAAATAATCCACTAACCTTCTCTACAGCTCAGTATTTATGGTAAATAGGATTTATAGATATAGTACAAATAAAAGAATTAAAAAGCTACAAAGTAACTCAGAGTTATTTGTTTAGTCATGCTGCTAATGAAGCCATGCCTTTCCCTCACCCCCAAAGTCTATGAATCCCAAATAATGAGGAGTTCCTTCAGTTTACAGAAGACATGAGCAGAATAAGTAATGCAGGATTTAGCATAACAACATTTATATATTGTATTTTTGAATGTCTAGCCCATGTTTAATTGTATTTTGTGTATACCCAATGATGGGCATCTGTTATTGAGCATTATCTTCTGCATGAGTGAAACGATGCTCTGACGAGGCACTCAGCATACTCTGTGCTCACCATCTACAAGGCAAGAGGAACTCCTCATCCAGCACAGATCCTGCCCAAAAGGTGCACGGGTTCCTGCTTTGGTGACCTGCTGGGCTGTGGAGTACACGGAGGAGTAGTCCTGCAGGTCTAGAATAAATTGTCCTTAACATCAGAGCTTCAGCTACCTGATGGACTAGTCATATTTAGTAAATGTTGTGGTTTGGAGGCTTCTTCTAACAGCCTCTGCTTCTACTCTGCACTTCATCCCATTATTCCTAGCAATGCTTTTATCTTTTACCATGCTAATGTGTTTTTTTCTTCTTGCATTAATACCTGGAAACAAATGTTGACAACTATTTTAGCTATAACATGCCTAGAAGATGACTGTTTTCTTATTTTAATCTTTCTTTATACAAACCTATGGGGACTTTTATTTGGGTTTTCTATTTCCTTTCAAGCCTCTCTGGTTTACCCATAGCACAGACCGTCATTCCAGCGTCGGCATTGTGTTTGCTTCTCTCTGCCTGGAGTACTCATTTTTAGTACTAATAACTTAATCAGTACTAATCGTGCTAATCTTTACTGATAAACAGGGGAATTTCTAATGTTTAAGGCACATGATCTAAAGAACCCGATTTCATTTGAGTGTCCTGCTGTTCCTGCATCTCTCAGGCTAATGCATTTTCCTTCCTGCTTAGCTGAGGTTTTAATCAGCTGGAGCATCTATTTCTTGTTTTTTTATTTTATCAATCTGTCCAATGTAGAGAGTATATGAACCAGCATTCCAACTGGGGTGGGATAGATTGACTTCACATTTCTAATCTTTAATATTTATAAGCATGGGGGACATCTTCATATCTATCTTTGAATATATTTAAGATGTTGGCTAGCTTATTTAGCTTTTAAAACATTTTTTTTCCATTCCACTGCAGTAATCCTTTGCTGAAATGGTTGGGTTGAGCCGTTTTGATTGGCGTGACATGTGTGGGCCTCCTGCTGCTGTGCTTGGATTTATGTTATATGCAGAAGATTAATCTCCAGGTCATTAAGTTTAAGTCTTCTGAGGACAGGCTGAGAGGAATGTTTTGTGCTGAATGTTTCTGAGTTGCTGCTTGTGCAGAAAGTGCTGTACCAGCACCCAGGTGGTGGTTCTCCTTACTCTTCACCCATGTCTTTTGATACACAGTAGTCAAAGTTGTATGAGGACAGCAGGGCTCTGTTGTTTGTCCCTGGTGTCCAATGGGAAGCGGTAGCATTGGTCTGTACTGCTGATGGAGAGCAGCAGGATGGAAGTGGCTCCTTGTTCCCTTGGGACTTCATCTTGCAGCTAGAAGCATGGTTGGTGAACATGGTTGGGTCTGAGGAGCAGAGTTATTGCTCAGGTTCATTCTTTGATGCTTGAAGCATGGTTGGTGAACATCATGGTTGGGTCCGAGGAGCAGAGTTACTGCTCGGGTTCATTCTTTGATGCTTGAAGCATGGTTGGTGAACATCATGGTTGGGTCCGAGGAGCAGAGTTACTGCTCGGGTTCATTCTTTGATGCTTGAAGCATGGTTGGTGAACATCATGGTTGTGTCTGAGGAGCAAAGTTATCACTCAGGTTTGTGCTTTGATACTTGGGGGGGTGGTGTTGGATAACTTCAGGGCCTTGGAGTCTGGAAGCAAGACCTCTAATCACTCCAGAAGCTCAGTGAGGAGCAGGTGCTAGGGGCAGGTGAGCTCGGTGTCTGGAGGGGCGCAGGTAAGAGCAGGCAGGAGGGCAGAGCCAGACCTTACCTATGTAGAGTATCAGGTTTGCTTCTCCAATTTGGAAGCAGCACTGCTTCTGCTTCTCCAGCCTGAGAGGCCCCTCCTATGCAGTGTGTCTGGGTCCTGTCCTGCAGAAGAGCCCCTCACCGTGCCGTCTGAGGAAGCCACCTGCCATCAGGCACATGGAGGAGGTGTGTGGCTGCTGGAGCACTGAGCTCCCTGCCAGCTGGAGGGGCTGCGGAGGTCCCAAGCATGGAGCTATCTCGAGGCAGGTCCCGCAGGGACAGTGAGAGGAGGGCAGCAGCTCCCTGCAGAGCTGCCAGCTCAGGCGATGGAGAGAGGCTGCACAGGACTGTCCCACCCGGGGAGCTTAGGGTGTGGAGGTGCAGGACAGTCCCTGCCACCAGCTGCAGGACAAAGCCCTGCACGGTGCCACGTGCAGGAAGGGGAGAGGTTCTCATGTGGGCCATGCCTGAAGGTAGAACTGAGAAATACTCTTCTCCCTAGCACCGCCTCCAACTCGCTGCCCTCACCTCCACACCAGCCCCAGCAGTGTTCCTGCTCCCCATCAGACCACCCGTGCTGCTGCCGTGGACCACTGGCTGTCCTCCACCACCCAGTAGCTGTGAGCTGGCCCCACAAGAGACCCCCAGTGCTCTGCTCCAACCTCACATTAAGGTTAGAGCAATCCATACCCGAATCCTCCTGGAGCTGGGGTGAGCCCGGAATGTGAGAGGCAGTGTTGCTCTGGGACGTGTGCATCTGCAGGACCGTGTGTTTTGACAACTCCCATATGTTGCCACCTACGTAAGGAACTGTAATTTCTGCCTGATCAGCCTTAATCCTCCTCGGTGAGAACACGGATGTTGTGCAAGGCGCTTTACTACTGACCAATCTTCCACCACGCCGCACGTCAGCGTTCCAGATCTGTCATCTCACTTCTGCTGTCTGGTGATGTATTTGCAGGATCTGCTGTTCCCAATGTGCCAGGACCACGTGTGTTTCCCAGGAATGTCTCAGCTGCAGTGTGTCGGGCAGGGGGCTCGGGAAGCTCTGCCATGGGGAGGCTCTTTGGAGAGCCCAAACCCATCCTCTAGGGATGTACCTGCCCAACACACGTTGTCTCCTCATCCATCCCCTCTCCTGCACTGAAGGGTTCACTTGGCCATCCGTCACTGGGAGATTATCCCAAAGTACAAGTCAGATCCAGGAGAAAAGATTAAATTGACTTCTTTTTTTTTCCTTTTAAGCTGAATTCATCCCAGGTTTTATTTGTGGGTTTGTTTTTTTCCTTTTTTTGCTGGCAGCCCAGCATTGCAGGGCACCATGCTGTGATGGAGGCAGTAGCAGACAGAACCCAGGAGCTACACCAGTCGCTGTTTAGGTTCATCTACTATTTTTAATTGGTCTTTTGTCCCTTAATAAGCTCTCCATTATCCCATGGACCCTGCTGTTAAGTAGTGCAGTGTGAATACTTTGTTTCTCCATTCTCAAAGCATCTGTGCATAAAACAACCACGGTTAAAGCTGTGATCTCTGACAGAGAACCATGGGATTGTGGGGAGCTGGATTTTATGATTTTCAGAAAACAATTTGCCTTTTGGTATCAGCAGTCCTTCAATTAAAGCATTGAATTTTAAGGGCTGAAAATATCGATGGAGTGTCCAGATGGCGTAAAAGTGAAAATTGTTTCAGTTTTCTTGTTGAAATAAGAATTGGAAACGTGGCCAGTCCAAAAATGTGAGTTGCTGTGTGATTGTGGGCAGTTGATCATCGCTGGTAAAAATAAAGCTGAAAAACAGAAGGTTGTGCCATAAACCACAATTCTTTGTTCTGCTTCCAACACCAATTAGCCAAACCGCTGCCTCGTTTGCTGGGGTGGTTTTTGGTGCCTGATGATACACTTTTAACCCACCACGGCGTGAGGGGTAATGTGCAGTTTCCAGGGTGTGTTTCATTTGTATGGTTTTTCTTTTGAAGGTTCATAGCCATGAATTTTAGTAGTTTTTCACTAACAGAATTAATAGGTATTGCAGGTATGAGAGAAGTTCTTTACTGAGAGGATGGTTGGGCACTGGAATGGGCTGCCCAGGGAGGTGGTGGAGTCACCGTCCCTGGGGGTGTTCAACAAACGGGTTGATGAGGCACTTGAGGCCATGGTCTGATGGTCTAATGGTCAGGAATATGATGGGATAAAGGTTGGACTTGATGACCCTGGAGGTCCCTTCCAACCATAATGATTCTATGGTTCTATGTATTGCATCATTTAATGAATGTTGTGGTCAGGATTTATGGGCATACCTAGTTCTTGACCTCCAGTCAAAACCATGGAATAAAGATTTGGTGGAGGCTCAGTCTGTCATAACCACAATTAGGAATTTCCACCAGGCTCTGGTGTGAATTAACTCGCCATATATCATGAGAAAAGAAGGGGAGAGGATGAGAGTACGGAATCTTGGAGAGTTCTGCTTCATGGAGGATTTCCTCTGTGTCCCTCCTTGGTGGAGTGACCATCCCGGTGGTGTTGATCATGGTACCACTCAGGTGAGGAAAGATGCAGTGCTCTGCAGAACTGGCTGCTGTCTCTGCTGATTGTGTGGAACACCTAACATCACCCAGTGTCACCTTCTCTGGCCGAGAAAGAAGGGGGAAACTCTAATGTATCCTGATGAACCCCTGTTGCCCACCCCAAAGTGGTGGGACATCCTGGCAGCAGAGTCACGAGAGATTTACTGTTTTTATTGAAATGTATTCATGGGTGATTTTTTCCCTTGGAGAAGCATGACTGTTCAGATGATTCACCGTTGCGTTCTTGTAGGAATTTCAGCTCCACAGAATAAGCAATCACAATAGCAGGTACTCGTGTTGCAGCTTGTTTACTTGAGAAAATATTCATCAGACAAATTGTAATTCATTAATCTGCATGCATCTTCTCAGCTATGATTGTTAAATGAATTTGAGTGTATTTTTAACCAATTTCATGGTTATGAGCTGCGTGTCAGGTCTGTGTATAGAAGAAGTATTGAAGAATACTTCCACTAAAAAGCCTGTACTTTTGCTGAAAAGCTGAGCTGCTTTAATATTGAATTATTGATATTAGGCCAACAGAGTGGATAGATACTTTTGCCTACAGCACTAGAAGCGTATTGTTTTGTGCATTGTCATCTGTTACAATAATAATTTGCTTGTTCTTGCGACACAGCTCTCTATTTGGCTGGCTGAGCAATACTTTCACTTGTAATCTCTGTGTCCAGAAAGGCAAATAGAACATTAGACAAGCCTGCGGAAACATCCTCGGAGCAAATCGCCGGTGTTTTCACGTTACTTTTAGGAGATGTTACAGAATTTCACCGTGGAAAAAAGTGTGGTAGACAGAAAGAAGCCAGGTAAAATATTCCTCCCAAAGGCGTTGGCTTTTGTGGTTGTTTTTAATCTATATATAGAGTCACAGCAAAGCAGGCAGCTGCATTTCTAGCAGTCCTCCTGGTGGTGTGGAGATGGCTCAATGCGGTATTGTCGGGGTTGTGTAACAACTGGTGCTTTTTCAGGCTTTGAACACAATGCTCAGTGTTGCTGTGCTGAGCAAACAAGGCAGGCAGGAGGTTCTCTGCCCTACTGCAAGTGATGACTTTATAGCTGCAGGAGTGTGGCCGGTTCAGGGACTTCCCTTCAAGAAGAAGAATTGGAGAGAATCTGACAAAAATGGCAGAAATAAAAGTTGCTCATCAGGAAAGGTTACAAATTGCTGGGTTTTATTCTATTACTTCTATTTTAGTCCTATAAAAAGTTTCAGGAGAAGGAGTTTTCTTCCCATGACTGCTGCAGATAGGGCAAGAGGTGCTTAGCAAGTCCTGCAGGAAGGAATCATAGAATCATTATGGTTGGAAGGGACCTCCAGGGTCATCAAGTCCAACCTTTATCCCATCATATTCCTAACCATTAGACCATTAATTAAGGAAGATGCTCAGGGTACAGGCATTCAGCCAAGCTTCAGTGGATGGGTGATGATGACCTGAACTCCATTGCTTGGGCAGGCTGTGAGGTCTCCAGCCTGGATCGTTTGTTGAGTGAAGCTTGGAACCTTTTGGATTTAGTTGGACCTACTTTGGACTCTGGGAAGAGACCAGGTGACTTCCTGAAGTCCCTCACAGGGATGTCTTTCTGTTCATAAGAGGTGTGGTAGATAGTCAAGGGAACTTCTGTGATGGCACCGAAAGATCTTCTGTGACCATGTAATATGTGTAGTAAAATAAGAGGAGTGATTATAGAGAACATTTATCTTTAGGTAGATAAATGAGTAGGACTTATAAAGTCCCTTTTTTGTGCAGGCGTGTAGGTGAGTAGAAATCTCATTCTACTGGATAAAAACAAGAGGAACAAGACATCTGGTAACACTGCTGCTTCTCCACTCCAAGTCATTGTACGAAGCCTCCCACCTGTGTGTTGGTACAAGTGGCTCTAAGGTGTAAAGGCTGCATCTGCACTGGAAAGAAGCTGGCGAGGGTATGTAAGGCAGTGAAAAAGGGAGATTGTAGCGTCCACAAGACTGCTCTGCTTTTCCTTAAAAATCTCTCTGTTGGGCTCTCTCACTGCTGATCTTGCAGCTACCCTGTGCACAGTGCAGTGGCTTCTTGGTAATTGCAGTTGAAGTATGTCCTCTGTGCCCACTGCAAAGACCTCAGTCACCCGATGTGTGTCTGGTGTTTGAACCATGGGTCAGAGTGGAAAATAATTGCTGGAAAGATTGATGATTGTGGTTACATAAGACAGCTCAGGTCACGTATCCCGTTTTAGTCGCCTCTACGGTCAAGCTGTGGTGGTGGTGAACACGTCAGAGATGTTACCAGGATAACCTTCCAACCTTCCCATCCTCAACGTGACTGCTCCCTGGGCAGAGGTTGAGCTCTGGGACACACCATGCAAATCTCAAATCTTCCAGGTCTCCTCAGTTGGCTTACTTTGTTCATTTTTTCCCTCTTTTTACATAGAGGTGCTGCTGTGATCCCTCCTGCCTCCCTCCTCCAAATATTTATCATCTGTATCATTGGAAAAGCTGGATTCCAATAGCAGACCCTCCACGGTGTGCATCCTCTCTCCCTGATGAGACCAAAGTCCTCTCTCCAGAGGAAGGAGATGATCTGTGAATTTAAATGTAGGTCCTGAATTAGAGAGGAAAAAAAAGGGCATACTTGAACAAGACACTGCAACATCTGCTGTGGACCAACAGTAGGGAAACTCTTACCAGCTTTTTAGGTTCTACATGAGAAAATAATATTATTCTTCTGCAACAGGCTGACTTGGTTTGGTCTTGAAGGTCTACCATCTTGTTGACTGTAGGAAAAGCTATTGTTGATGTAGTCCAGTTTTGTCCATGTTAGTAAATAGTGGAGGCTGGATAAGAGCAAATTTGGAGAGAACAGTGGTGAGGAACCAGTGTCCACAGACATTCATCCTCAGGGTTCTGCTTGGGGCTGGTTCCATAAGCTGAGTGTCTGTTAGGGGCTGGAGAGCCTTGAGATACACCTTCCAGGTCAATGTAATCTGAGAAGCTCCAGTCTGTGCTCCTCAAGGCTGCCCAAGACTGCAACCAAAATGCAGTTAATGGGGACAGCTGGGAGAGTTGCTCCTGAAGTCAGCTTCCAGTGTGAACAAGAACAGGGATGTGGGCATACACCTGGTGACACTGATTGTTGGACATGAATCGTGGTCCCTTCCAGCAGAAGACACCTTTATCTTCTGCTTCAAGCAGTAGTGATCTATCACTGCACCTGTTCCTCCGAGTAGGGTCGGTGAGTATCTGTGTGCCTTGCATGGTGGTGTCCATCACCCTTATTTCTTCTTCCTCACAAGTAACATGAAGGTTTTTTTGCATGGTACAGAACGTGGACAATAGTGTCATGAATGGCCTTTATACTCTCACCTCAAGAATTGTAACTGAAACAAAAATAAGATGGGGTAGTTGGCTACAAATCCACAACTACCTGGTTACTATGGCAGTTCGTCAAGGGCCCATGGCAACAACACAGTCTGTATTTAATGGCTGATGCTGGACCTACTACCTTTAAATTAGGTCAGTAAGAGGGAGGAGGAGCAGAGAGTCTGGTGGAAGCCTGCATACGTACACATGCTTATCACCAGATGTGTCTGTAGAAGGTGTATAGAGAGGAGGAAAACCCCCAGGGTGGTGAGGCAGGAAGGAGATGTGGTTGTTCATGTAGAACAGAGCATGTACCATTATTAAAAAACAAAATAAACAAATAAGATCCCTCCAAAGAGGAAAGCTTCCATCTTGTTCCTCCCTAAACCACATCCAGGCTGTTTATGCACTAGGAATCAGTTTATTTTTTTTTAATCTATTGTGACTCTGTCTTGTCCAACACTTTAGTGAGAATGAAACTGCTTTATTTAAATTATTTAAATGAGGTCCCGTGAAATCCTGATCATTATCATTTAAATACACATTTCTAGTTGGTGAATGGTCCAACTTGCCCAGAGGAGTTTTCACCTATTTGCATTATTGGTGAATGGGTCCAGCTGTTGCCTCCCTGCCCAAATCTCATTCGTGTCTGACTGCAGAGGTGAGGATGCTGTTGTGAGTTCTATATAATCTCATTGAGAAGCTGAATAATGTGTGTTTATATTCTGTTTACCATCCGTGCCAGAAGAGAATTTTTTCCATTCTTTTTTGTGCCATTGTTGTTTTGGAGGATGCTGCAGTCAGGCAGGGAAGTGTGAGGGGCTGGGAGTGCAGGCACCAGAAACCACAGGGATGCTCAGGGCAGGATTTCAGCTCAGGGTTATCCTTCTGACTGAAATATAAATCTTTGTATCGTTAATCTAATTCTGGGGTCTTGTCTTGCAGAATAGAATAAAAGGCAGCTCTTTATGTTAGCCAGGAACACTTTATACAAGATTAATTATAATTTTGCAGATCATTCCTTACGCCGATGCCAGCTGTTCTGCACAGGGTTGGATATACCTACCCAGGCTTTGAAATACAGCATCACTGCATCCTTAATAAGCTTTTATTTTGCTTCTAATGCATCTTGCGTGGCAGTTGGCAGCCTGGATGAATGTAACCACTTAGGTACCAGCCTCAGTAGCGTATTTCTTGATTGTTTTATTGTTAATTTAGTAGGACTTGTACTGTGAACCCCAGTCAAGCCATCCTTCCTCTGTATCAGTGACACTTGTGCTCTACATGTTTTACTATGAACATTAATTTCTGTCACTTACTCTCAGGTTAATAGCTGCTTTACTCACGGAGCATGTTGTATGTCCCCTCGCCTCAGATTTTGTTCAGTAAGATGAAGTTGTGCAATTTTCACTTAAAAAAAATAAATTAAATATTAATTGGGTTCTGAAAGTTACCTAACATTTTCAAGGATTGAAACAGAGATAATTTATTTTAGCAGCCAGCATCTCTTCTTGCAAGCCTCTAAATGTCATTTACATTCTGGGGAACTGTAAGGTTGTAGTATAGTATAGTATAGATCTCTAATTACCTGAAGGGGGGGGGTTGTTGTGAGAGAGTCCTCACCCCAGCAATGCAATGTTTGGGTGAGGAGCCTTGTGTTGGGGTTCAGGTCCCTGCAGCCAAGGGGTTCTGTCATTGCCAGCTCCAGTGCGTCAGCACAGCACAGGGGACAGAATCCATCCCCTCTGCACTGGGTACAGTACAATTAACCTCCGTGTTTCATGTTCTCAATGAGATGACCTAATGAATTTATTAATGAAGTGGATTCTGTTCTGTTCCTGGGAGAGGCTGCTTTGCTTCAAAGAGTCACTGAGTGCTATCAAATCGCTGTCCCAGTCGTGGCAACCCTTTCTGCTGTGGTCTGTCCTTACGTCTTTGCTGGCTGTGAATGAGGATCCTTATTTCTAACCAAATTATCCAACTTTCAGATCAGCAGGATCCTGCTGTCTGCGTATATAGTAAAGTTCAATGCAAACCAATCAAGGACAATAGCAAATGATTGCCTGTTTCTCTGGGTTAGCAATAATGAGAACTAATTCAAAGTATCTCTTGATTTTGGAGAATGGATTATGATTTGTGCCTTTTCATTGGAGTGGATTCTCTATAGGGAGCAATTTCTGGATGCCCCCTTCTTCATTAAGCAATAATTTTTACCATAGGCATAGGGAGAACACTTAAGACACCTAAAACCACATGCACACAGGAAAGGCTTTTCAGTGTTATTTGTAGTGCTTTAGAAGGGAGAGCACTGGGAGTTTTGACCTTTAAATATATATATAGGGTCCTTTTTTGATATTTAAATTGGAGCAGTATTCCTTTTTGATTCACCTTCCTTGGGCTTTAGAATAGTTTTGTGAGATGTTTAAATGAAAACTTGAGTGGCTTTAAACATTAAATATCTGACAAAGAAATCAAAGCTGATGTTTTCCCTGTGAAGAGACGATGTAGAACCCACAATCAGAGCAGAGGCAGCAGCGTTGGGGTCTGCAGCTGCAAATAAATCAGAGAAGCCTGAGGTATTAAGAAATTCCAGCAGAAAGATCTGAAACGTGGTTAAAAGAAGGAAGAGGATGGAGTGGGGTCACAGAAGCAGTGAGGGGCATGCTGAAAATTTGAATTCCTGTGCCTTTTCTGTGTTCTGTGGTCATGCACCCACTAAATAAGGTAGCAGCACTCAGGTACTGTTTCCATGCAAGTGCTGTGAGAAATAAATACTGCACTCTGTGTTGGGTTGTCCCGAGGTGGGCAGTGCATACAGAGAAAATATCCTTGCAGTTAGGGCACTGCAGTCAGCAGGGGCTGATGAAGGAAAAGAAATGCCTGCCAATGAAATAATTCTTTTTTAAAAAAGTATTTATTCAGATGGAAATCTCTGTCCTTTCTTGCAGTTTTGGTGTGTTTGCCTGCTTGGACTTTCGAGTCACTTTAGTGACATGCCAGAAGTTATTCAAACACTGCAAGCAGTGGGAGTTACTCCTCTTTAATCATCAGAAATCAGTAGATTGTACCTTGTGGTAAGACTTGAAATCTAACAGCATTAATTTCTGGTCTCCTTGCATAGTATCTGATTCTGCAGGAGTCTTAAAACAAGTTTTTGTAGTATCTCCTAAGGTTTAGAGTGCAGAATGTGGATGCTGTAGTGATGTTAGGATGCTTTGCTTTCAGTGAATCTGACTTTTCTTGGCTTAATTTCTGTAGAAAGTTGTACTTTCTCCAGTGTATATCCTGATTTCTTGATAAAGGAAACACGAGAGGAAACCACAAAAGGAAAAAAAGTTATTAAAAAAATCTTGGGAAACTTTCAGGACCATTGGCAGCATCTGCTCCCTCCAGCGCGCCGTCCTTGCCCACCTTGGACCCGTAACTTGCTGCCACTCAAGGATGGCATGATGTGCCTCAAGTCTGTCAGGTTCTGGTGGCTGGCTGGCTGAAAGCTTGCAATTCAAGCAGACTGTAACAGAAATCGAGGGGTTTTTCTTTAGGCTGTCTTCTTTGGGCTCCCATGCCAAAGGATGAGCCTCTTTGAACACCAACACGTGCCAGGCGTTCAGCTGATTGATTAAAAAACAAGTAAAGGGGGAAAAAACAGCAGAAAACACACACGGGGGAGTTTTGCCCTTTTCAGACTTACTTGAAAAATCCTTGGTTCTAACTCTTGATACCGTGGTGGAGGGGGTGGCCAGACTTGGTGAAGTTTATTCAGTCTCAAGCCGTTTGCCATGGATCTGCCAGCCCTCTGCACTGACATTTAATGGCTGTCAGTCGCTCATTGTTTGAAGAATAGTGGTGGAGGGAAAAGTGGTAGTCTGGTGATGGGAAAGCAACCACTGTGTCAAGAAAATGTTTGAAATGCTGCGATTTAATTATTGCCTTCTACCGTGAAAGACACGGGTGGGAGTCATTGACTCAGAAATAACCCCCAGAAAACAACCCACCCCAAGCCAAACTCTTCCTCAGTTCTGATTTGAAAACAGATTATAGTGAAGTTACAGGAGTATTTGGTAATGTTCAAAATGAGAAAAAAACTGCATAATGAGAAAAAGATTGACTAGAGTAATCTTCTCAGGACAGGCAGACAGGTAAGAGAAAAGGGAATGTCTCTTGAAATTCAAATCAAGACTTAAAATTGCATACAAGCAAATATTGTGGAGGAAAAAAATCCTGCGAAGCCCAGCTGATGAGATTTCTGCCTGAATAGGTTTGGTTATCCATATTGGAAATCTGTTTGTTGGTTATTAAGCTCGGTAATGTTTTGGCGATGTGAAAAATGAGTTGCTTTGTAGTTGTAAATGGGGAAAAATAGGATGTGGAACAGGTTTAAATGACACCTCTGGGGGGAAAAAGGTTCAAAGACCTCTCCTAGAGCTTAGAGAGATGACCGAGTGTCCCTACAGCTGGGAATATTGCTCGCATGTCCTTTGTTGTGTGAAATAGGGACTTTAAAAAATTACAGAATAATAAGCACAGCTCGGAGTCTGCTCAGGAGCCTCCACAAGTGCTGAGTAACTTTTTTAATAAACAAAGACCATTAAAATATAATGAGGAAACGAGGGTTGTGTACCAGTACTGCTGTACTGAGAAGGGTCCTTGGTGCAAACCTGCCTTAGGTTCCTGCCCATGCCATTAAAACACGGGGCTGCAGAGCCCCCGCAGTGCTCGGAGCATCCCTGGCTGCGGGCAGGGGTCAGCCTGGGGGTGGGCAGAGGGATGGGAGGTGATGGTGGCTCAGCCCTTCCCAGCCAGCCCTTCTGTCAGCAGGGAGAGGCGAGAGTGATGCTTGATGCAGCATTGTTGTAACCATGACACTAAGGACGTCATCCCGGGAAAATAGCAGTCGGAACAAAGCTGGAGCGGCTCCGCGCGAGCGTCCTTGGCAGGGTGATGCCATATGCACACTGCTCACTTACATACAGGTTACCTAGCCACTCTCAGCTACTTTTGGGCTTTTTAAAAGCATGCTAAGAATTAAGATTGGAATTGCAAACCAACCCCCAGGCTCGAGGCATTGCTTGAGTTTTCAGGCAGGGACCATTGTGCATTCCAGGCATGAGCAGGCTGCCCCGCGCCAGCCGGTGGTGGGAGAGGAGAGTGAGATGGGCACCGGGCAGGTTTCTCCTCAGCATAGCTTTGAATGGCAGCTCTAGGGATTCAACAACCTTGTGCTTATTTGGTCTGACCCTCAGCTGGGGAAAACTGCTGAAAGGCAGAGCAGTTGGGCTGGGCTGGGCTGGAGGAGCATCAGTGCACAGAGAACGCTATGGAAGTGGTTTCATGGCCATGTTGAACCCAGAGTGAACCTGCAAATAAACACACTGGGAAGGGAGGGCAGCAGATGTAAAAACAGCCTAAAGGTAAAAGAAAGGGATGAAGTAATGCCAGCAAGGAGGGGAAGGACAAAAGGGTTGGAGGCTGGAGGAGGAGCGAGGAAGGAGGGAGACAAAGCAGGGCAGGGGGTCAGCGGGGCTGACGTCAGGCGCCGTGGCAGCTGCCTGTGTGGAGCCTGAGCACTGCCAGCCTGACCTTCCTCCTCTCTCCCCATCGTGTCAATGGTCCAGGCTGCTGCAGGTTTTCTGCACGGTTTTGTGTCTAAAAGCCGGGAAGGGGGTGGAAACAGTAAGCTCGGGAAGAGCATCCAAAGACACAGTCCGCTCGGAGTTGTGTCATGCGAGAGACTGGGGTGAGATCCCTCTGCTCAGGGAAAGTGGGGCTCTGAGAGGCTCCCCCTCCTCATCCCTGCCCTCCTCCACCCCATGGCTGCCGTATTTTCCCCTTGAGAGAGTCTACCAGAGAGCACAGATTGCACGTGAGGGCTTTCATGCATGCAGTGGCTTGAGAGTTTGTCACAACACCACTCACAATCAAATTTTTGAATTTTTTTTATGTATACCAAGACCTGTCGGTGCCGTTTCAGTCTCCCCTGGAGTGATAGGAAAAAAGAATGTGATATTCCCTTATAATCCCATTCGTAACGCTAGAAAAGTAAATCCCTCTTTGTTTGTGGTGGAGTTGTTTGACAGGAGGTCGGATGCAGGAAGGTATGAGAGAGGAAGGTAAATGATCCTGTGGGAATCCCAGGTGTGCTGCCGGGCTGGCGTTACCTCCCTGGGGATCTGCAGGATCTGCAGCTCTCTTGCAAGGAGTGGCTTTTTTCCCATGAAAATTGAAAGTTTACAGATAGTGAACCAAATCAGTGAACAGGAAGATTAATTGCTATTTTGGACGTTTGACCTCTTTTTCAAAAAGAATACGGTATTTCTGCTCGTAGATAAATATTATTAATTGAGCTCTTTCCTGCTTTAAATAAATTGTCAGATAGTAAAGCTGATGTTCAGCATTTCTGTCTCTTGTATGTAGTGAGAGAAAAATGAGCTGCAAGTTTTGAATAATTTTCAGGTTATTTTTTACTATTGAGCAAAACTGAGGAAAATTTTACTTGACTTCAGGGAATAAATTCAGCAGAAATACTAGAGAAATTAAAATTTCTTTGACCTCTTGTGGGCTTTTCAAGTCTAGAAACTGGCTATCACTTTGGAATGAAATACTCAGAATCACAGAATCACAGAATTCTAGGGTTGGAAGGGACCTCGAAAGCTCACCCAGTCCAACCCCCCTGCCAGAGCAGGGTCACCTAGAGTCCATCACACAGGAACGCAGCCAGGCGGGGTTTGAATGTCTCCAGCCAAGGAGACTCCACAACCTCTCTGGGCAGCCTGGTCCAGTGCTCTGGCACTCGCACAGGAAAGAAGTTCTTCCTGAGATTCACATGGAACCTCCTGTGCTCCACTTTGCATCCATTGCCCCGTGTCCTATCATTGGTCATCACTGTAAAAAGCTTGGCTCCATCGTCCTGACCCTGACCCTTTCCATATTTGTAACTATGGATGAGGTCACCCCTCAGTCTCCTTTTCTCCAAGCTAAAGAGCCCCATCTCCCTCAGCCTCTCCTCATAAGGGAGATGTTCCACTCCCTTCATCATCTTTGTGGCTCTGTGCTGGACTCTCTCAAGCAGTTCCCTGTCCTTCTTGAACTGTGGGGCCCAGAACTGGACACAGGACTCCAGATGTGGCCTCACTAGGGCAGAACAGAGGGGGAGGAGAACCTCTCTTGACCTACTGACCACCCCCCTTCTAATGCACCCCAGGATGCCATTGGCCTTCTTGGCCACAAGGGCACATTGCTGGCTCATGGTCATTCTCCTGTCCACCAGGACCCCCAGGTCCCTTTCTCCTACACTGCTCTCCAGCAGGTCAGCCCCCAGCCTGTACTGGTGCATGGGTTGTGTAATGGGTTGTGTAATGGTTTACATGCTCCCTTTTAAGCTAAAGGTGTGTTTTCTTGCATTGAACTTATGTTGAGAAAATCCAGTCAGTCGTGCGAGGAGTTCTGCACCATGTTCCATGAGGCTGCTTCCAATGAGATTCTCTCAGCTGAAAGAAGCATTTGGATAAGTTTTTCCCAGTGCACTTGAGGGCTTCCATATCATCTCCAATAGTTCAAAGCCCTTCTTGCTGCCTCTTCATTGAGTGATAGGTCTGACTCATCTTCATCTTTAGCTTACTCATACTTCATACTGAAACAGTCTTCAAAGGAAGGAGATCTAGAAAAACTTTTCTACTCCTGGCAACACCCACAACAAAGACTCGAGTCAATATATTCAACACAAAATAATTGGCATAAAAGGAATCAAAGTGTGATTTGGCAGAAGGTGTTTCAACCTGAGAAGAAAGGTAAATCCTTCAACTAACAGCACAACCAGGACAGCATTGCCAAAGACAATTGATCATCTGCATCAAAGGCACTGCCAGTCTTCTTGTTCTGTGCCCTTGGATCAAAGTTTCCTCTATCCATAAATTGTCTTCACTAGGAATCATTGATGAGTTTTTCATCAGCTCCCTCACAGTCTGCAAAATGCTGAAGGTTTGGAGTGAAGCAGGAAGAGAGGACAGGGGGCGTGAGCTCACCGAGCAATGTCCTGACAGCAAAAGAAGTGGCTGTGGCATTGATGTTCACCAGCGGGTCTGCCTGATGCATCCTGGCACTTGGCTTCTGTATTGTTGTTGGAGGCAATTACTTCCAGCCCTGGTGGAACCCAGCAGGAGACTGCTGGAGTGAGGAACATCCTCAGCGCAACTCAAATGTGTTTGAGCTCCTTCTGTTGAGCAGCAGGCCATAAAATGGTAGAAGTGCCTTGGAGGCTTCTCAGTCATCAGCCTGGGAAGCAAGTCCAAACCTTGAGAGTTTTCTGAGCTGCCAGCATTGTCTGGCTGTGTCTAGATATGAGATATGGTGTGTCATGGAGGTGACAGTTCTTATTTAGCTCTGTCTTGGAACTTCTCTGATTTTTCTATCGACGTTGTGTATTTCCAGTCTTAAGTTTTCAGCTAGGACAAACTCTTCACTAAAATCCAGTGTATATTTTAGGACATCCAGCATTTCCCATGACTTGAGGCATGGCAGCAAAGGCAGTAACCTTCCCCTTACTCTACACATTGCTCTCCATTTGCACACAGGTTGATTCCAGTGGGATAAGAGAAGTATTTATTGCTGTTACTGCTGTATGCCCTTTGTCATCAGTTCTTAAATGACATTTTCAGCCATATTTCTGGTATCTACAGCTTTAAAAACAAGCTATATTTATTCAAATAATTTCCCAAGGATACGTTGGAGTGTGATTTGCACTACTCCATCTGCTACCTGAGGCGGAGGAAGAGAAATGCACTTTAATAATGAGAAAATTAAGAAGACAAGCATATGTAGTTCAGAATTTGTTTGGGTTTTTTTTAATAGTTTGGGGCTGTCAAAGCAGGACTGAAAGCATTGTGATACTCAGTAAGAATGGACAAAATCATGCTGATATAAATCAGGGTGTACCGAAACAGTTTGCTATGGTAGATTCTCCATCACAAAGTGGAGTTTTATAGGAGTTCTTCCCTCTTATATCAACAATTTAAGATAAAAACCCATTCAATTTCTTGGCTGGCTTTTTAAGTGTAACGTGATTGTATAAATTTGTAAAAATGGAACGACTGGGGGCTCCCAACATGGTTACAAAACTATCAGACTGTGCTATTTTTATTGCATTTTGAAGTGAAGCGTACAGCTACACCGAGTATTCTTTTTGTTACAGAACAGACCCACTGGATGTTTCTATTTGCCATTTGTAGCTGTAGTTCTTCCCTAGATTCCACCATAAAAAAGGGCACATTCTGGCTCATGGCCATCCTTCTGTTCACCAGGACCCCCAGGTCCCTTTCCCCTTCTCTGCTCTCCAGCAGGTCAGACCCCAACCTGTGCTGATCCATGGGGCTGTTCTTCCCCAGGTGCAAACTCCACACTTGCCCTTGTTGTATCTCATTAAGTTTCTCCCCGCCCAACTCTCCAGCCTGGCCAGGTCTTGCTGAATGGCAGCACAACCCTCTGGTGTGGCAGCCACCCCTCCCAGTTTGGTATCACCAGCAAACTGGCTTAGTGTGCACTCTGTTCCCTCATCCAGGTCGTTGATGAAAATATTGAGTAGTGCAGGTCCCAGCACTGACCCCTGAGGGACTCCACTGGTCACAGCCCCCCAACTAGATTCCATCCCATTGACCACAACTCTTTGACTTCTTCCTTTCAACCAGTTCATAATCCACCTCACCACCTGATCCTCCAGCCCACACCTCCTCAGTTCAGCTGCAGGGATGCTGGGGGAGACAGTGTCAAATGCCTTACTGAGACCAAGATAAACCACCTCTGCTGTGAAACCAAGTTGTGTGCCATCTTCAGTATGTCCTCCCAAGAGAAGAACTCATAAAATGTACATGAAGCCTGCAAATGGCTTAGTTTCCCTCCTGCCCACATTTTTTTGGTCTGAATGTTGTGTTCTGCACGTTGCTGGGGGAGTGCAGCAGGGTCAGCCCTCACACTGTGCAGGCTGATGTATTGGATCTGGCAGCTCCGTGGCTTCGGGGGTTCCTTGGGAACTTCACTGTTGAAGCAGGTGACCTGTTGATAAAGCAGAATTAGCCTTTTGTGTGCCTTCAGGATCCTCCCCCCGAAAAGAGGGAGAGAATGTCCCCTGCCTTTGAGTTTTTACGGGTTAGCTATTGATTTCAAACATTCAGCATCACTTGAAAGCGATGTAAAATGCAAAGCAACTGGCTCCCTGCTTGATGCATCAGGTCAAATGTGTCCTTGGCCCTACCTACCACCCCTTGGAGAGGTGGCACTGAGGCTCATTTGGCTCGTACAGATATATTATTGACTTCCTTCTGATGTGCTTTAGTCAGAGGTAGCCAGGCAGTGATCTGTGTGCAGCTCGTGGTTCAGAGGGGACGTGGATGCTGTCTGAGTGCTCCCTCCTGTCCCACCACCCTCTGGCTGACAGCTGAGAGCTAATGATGCCACCGGTGATGCCACCAGGTAACTCCTGGCACGAGCTCAGGTTAGCATAGAGTTTAAACTTTTCAGCTACTTTGGGGAGTTTCGTGTAATGCAGAATATTACCTAAGCAAATAGATCCTTTCTATCCTTCTCTCCACCAAGTACCCTTTATTTTTAATTTTTTCCACAATTAAAAAAAATTAAAAGCCCTTTTTTTTTTTTCCCCTGTGCTGTCCTTCCCTACCTGTGATGGGCTGAGCTCTTTTCAGAGCCATTGCTAACGCAGATGAGCCAACACATGCAAACAAACCTCAACTTTGACTGCTGACTCTTTATATTCTGGTTTCGCTTGTTTAAATATTAGTGGCCCAGCAAAGACAGTGAGCTCAGCTGAGTGCCACCTCTTCCATTTTTCTAGCTGTTTTAACCGGAAAATAAATTTGTCTGATTAAAACAGGCAGAGAAGGGTCCAACCACCCTGGAGTTCCAGGGCTGCTGCATTTTTCTGGCTGAGGTTTGTGAAGCGAGCGCTGACACAGTTCACACTGCCATGGGAACAGCACTTGGATAATGCTTTTTAATCCACTGTAATCAAGTACATAATCAACATAATTAATTTCTATACTGCTGCTCTCCTTGCATGACATGGAAAGCTATCAGAAATTGCTAAATTGGTCCTAATTTGGGGGGAGTATTTTCCTTAAGTGTGGTAGGTAATTTTCTTTTTAGCTGGCTGCTAATTGCTTTTATCTTTACATTGATGGAATTTGCTTTACCTGATGTTACCTCCACCCGGCTGCTTGGAGATTTAACCATGTAGAAATTCTGCTCTGGGACTGACATGGCTTTCTATGTTTTAATGGGCAGGACAGTAAGTGTAGCCCGGGATGAAACATTTAAAAGCAGAAGAGAATTTCACTGAAGCCCGGTGTGGCTGTGTCGCTGTCAACTGGAGCTGAAATACTGACCCGTGTGTGAAGCAGGAAGTTTGTGTTGTCACTTGATTTTATTGTTTGCTTTAGTCTAATGATTCTGAAAGTTTAAATGATCATTTCTGGAGGTTTATGACTATGCTAAAGGACTCGAGGTGTTCTCTGTGGTGCCCCATGGGTGATACCCAGCGTTTCTCCAGCTCGCCTGGATGAACGGGTTGGATGCTGGTGCAGTGTGGAAATAAACCCCTCCTCTCCCCATCTCTGTGATTATTTGTCACTAATGGTTAAGTCTTTGCTGTTTCTTTTGTCCCTGATGTTCTGGTCAGCAGGATGCCAGGGTAAGGAGGGAGCGCTGAGGGCAGCAGTGGTGCCCGGAGCCTCGTGCTGCTCCTTCACGCCATGGAAAATCAGCCCCAAGGGCTCTCTGGTTTATTTTTCTCAGTTTGCTGAACTCAGCAGCTTCGGATTGAGCCCAGCACTGGGCACAACCGACTGCATCCTCGTCCTCAGATTCCCCATGAAACTTCACCGAAACTGTGAACTCCAGCTGGGTTAATTAAGCACTAATTTTGAAATTCTTTTCATCCAGACAAAGGAGTTTGTTCTGCTGTCACTGTTGCAGATGCAGCCTGTGTCGCCCAAGTTGTTTTGTTTTTGCTTTTATATGTCCCTTTTATACTGGAGAGGGGGATTATTATAGTTGCCATTACCATGGAAACAATTACCATAAAGTATTGATCGACCAAGATAGATTAGTAAGCACAAAAGGATAGAGGTGGTCTCTATGGAAACATGGACACTTAGAGCTAATTTTTTTCTCAAGAAAATAACTATTGTTTCACTCCCTTCCACAAGCTTCTAGTCCAGGTTAAAATCACTTTGTAGTTTTAATTAAAATTGCTTATGTAATCACAAGACTGTGTTTTAATATCTTTAATTTTCTTTTCATCTCAAGAAAATCTCTGGACCAGACCTTCTTCTAAAAAAAGAGGTCTCGCATCGTTTGCACAGCATTTTTTCACATTAAAAAGTAGCTGGGATATATCATTGATTGTTAATGAGAAACGGGTCAACAGACTAGACCATTTGCTTCTGACAGTTAGCATTTAGTGGGGGTTTGTGTTAACAGCCTGGCAAAGGAATAACAGATCTGTCATGGCTTTGGGTGGCGCTGGGACTTCAGCGTTCAGTAGCGCTTTGTAGTGTAGCTGTTGGTCATCCCACCACCTGTTGCCAGATCCAGGTGAGGATTCCATTCACATGCACAATGGAATTCAAATGCCTCAGCACTCAAAGCACACCCTCCTCTTCTCCTAGCAGAAGTGGATCATATTCCTCCCAAAAGCTGCAATCACTCGAGTTCCTTCTGTTTTGGCTTTGGCACCAAAGAGAATCTCAACATGTTTGCCATGTGGTCACTCCTGTCAAGTACTGTCTTGATTAGTAAGAGCTGGAGTTGAGCATCTCCTCATACAAAATGTGTAGTTACTCAGCTTGAGAATACCCAATGCTTAAGCTGGAGAGTTTTTTAGTCACTTCTCAAACTCCTCTGATGGAATGAAATGGGAATGGGGGCCTTAATTGTTTTGTAAATGGTTTTGATGCTCAAACCTCTAATAGCAATATTTAATTCTTAAAGCAAAGAGCAGTTTCATTAAGCTGTGTTCCATGTCTCTCTAACCACTTGTATCTTCTTTTTACATTTTATTGTAAGTAGTTTTTGCCAGTGCTGGAACTCTCTGGCACTTTCTGGTTTGCCTCTCCTTGGGTGAAGGTGTGGGTTTGGCAGCAGCTCATCATGGTTTCCATGTGCCTCCTCTCCTAATCTGGAGCTGAGTTCGTGGAAATTGGTCTTAGCACTGTGGAGATGGGACTTGGAAATAGGTGGCAAAGGAAGACAAGGAGAAGATTTTGAAGGGTGATCTGATAAACACCAGGTTATGTGATTTTATTCTTTGTTGGTTCCTCGCCCCCCAGATGTTAAGAAAATCTTATTCCTTTCTTTTCCCCTCTGGGAAGAGATCAGTATTGCTGTTGCTGAACTTGTTCATACATTAGTCATAGTCTCTGCTCTTCAATAAATGGAATATAAAGCACATTGTCCAATTTGCTGTAGTATGTGCTGCTTAACTCCACGGGACAGGTCCCACCTGTGTCCACGATCACTTGGTTGCTCCAGGTCTTGGCTAACTGACTCTGAGAAGACTGTTCTGCTTTAATGGATATTCTTTTACTTGACTGCCTATAAACCATTCAGGGAGTGAATCTGTTCTCAGGGCATGTCAATCCTCTGAGAGGGACAGAGAAGTGTCCTTGTAGCTGGAGATGTGTCAGTGTCCTCTGAGGGACACGTTGGGTGCAGAGGGAACGTGGTTTTGTCAAGGCAGCTCGCAGTTGCGTGGTCAGGGGTTCTTCTCTCAAGCCTAAGGAACATGACATGGAGCTTAGAGCCTCATCAGGGTGTTAATTGCTAGCTGATCCCTGATGGCCATGGAGCAGGGTGCTGTGCAAGGGTCATTCTTCCTAAGTGTTCACTCAAGTTTTAGCAGTCAGATCATGAGATTTCTGTAAACTGTGTTCTAAAGTGACAAAATGTGGAGGTTCTTATTACTGCAATGTCCTGCAGTTCTCACGTTCCCAGCTGCACAGCTTTGGTCACACTGGTCCAGGTAAGGAGGAGGTCAAAGAGGCTGTACAGGTGGGCCAGGGCAGCCCTGTGATCCCAGTGCTGGGGGAGGCTGGCTTTGATGGAGTTGCACCTTCTGCTCTCACTAATTAGCGTGAGTTTCTCAGAGCAGGGATTTTCATTCCCAAGAAGTTTGTACCACCCCAGCAAACAATGACATCTTTCTTCAAGGATTGAACAAAACAACGATGCTATTTGGGCTGGCTGTGCAGGAGTGTAGGGCCATCAGTCCTCTATTCCACTGCGCTGCTTGCTCATAAGCACCACATTCATTCATAAAATGTAAAAAAGGAGATTATATGGAAAGATAATAATCCAGTATAAACATTTTTTTTCCGTGTACGAAGAGCTATAATTTAAAAAATAATGTCACCCTGTGCTTATAGATAGCGAAGCCTTCATTACAAACGATGTAATTAAAGGCATTCAGTATTTAGTTCCGTGTCAGATTTTTTTACAAATAGCTGGTTTCAGTAGCACAAGTGGTTTGTGTTGTTTCTTGCCATAAAGTATTGCTTGAATTTCTTTTTCCACTTGTTTGTATAGGTTTACAAATTTAACAGCCCTGTGTAATATTTATGACCTTTCAAGGGAAGCGGAGATTTTAAGCTTTATCATAAAAATATAAATGTATCTAGAACACCGTTCTTCACGAGAAATTCCATGTGTCATCTAGATGTGAATTACTGGAATTTGGTGGCAATGTAAAAATACTTGGCATAAAATGCAGAGAAGGGGCAAATGCCAAAAAAAAAGGAGAAATAGCCAGGCATCTGCTGGATGCTGAGGTTCAGCTGTGGAACGAATTCTGTGTGAGACAAATGTAGAAAGGAATGGAAAAATACAGGGCTCCATTTGAATTCAGGATGTTCGCTTGACTTCTCTGTTCATTAGTCTGAAAATAAGTAGGATGGAAACGATCTCTTACCCGGTCAAGAAGTGGAGAGGAGAGCTGAACACTGTTGCATGAGACAGGGATGTCCTTGTCACTGCCCCCTCTTCCCACTGCTGCCCCTTGTCCCCACGGCTGCCTCCTGCCCCAAACCTGCCCTTTGGTGTATGGGTTGTGCAGAATCATCAATCATTTGGGTTGGAAAAGACCTTGAAGATCATCGAGTCCAACCATTAACCCAGCACTGCCGAGGCCACCACTGCCCCATGGCCCTCAGCACCACATCTCCATGGCTTTGAGATCCCTCCAGGGATGGGGACCCCACCCTGACAGCCCTTTGGGGCAGGAATTGTTCCTCACATCCAATCTAAACCTCCCCTGGGCACCTTGAGGCCACCTCTTCTTGTCCCATTGCTTGTTCCTTGGTAGCAGAGACCGACCCCCCCTGGCTCCAACCTCCTCTCAGGGGGTTGCAAAGAGCAAAAAGGGCTTAACTGGGAGCATTGGGCTGTCAGATAAGGAAAATCTCATTGATTTTCTGCATTTTCTGTGTAACACTTTGCTGCTAGTGGTTATTATTACAAGTGAAGTGCAAAAAATCCTTTCTGCTATTAGATTTTTCCATCTTTGTGTCCTGGATTATCTGGATTGCATCTCTTAAACTTTTGAAAACTTTTATAATTTTAGACTTTTTAAAAAAAAACAAAGAGAAAAATCTAAAATAAAAACATCCAGGCACCCTAAAGGTTCTTCTTGGTCATGGAAAATATTTTTTTGAATGCACAATGACTGTCAAAATCACTTTGAGAAGTTACTGTAACATGGACATTATGCTGTTGACACAAACATGCTTAAGAATTTAAAGAATTACAACTGAATGCTAATTAGGTTTTGATTAAATTATTTCTTTGGACAACACTTTCTGTTTCCTGGGGGAAATGTGCACTGATGATACCAGCACTGGTAAATATTTAAGAGTGTATTTCTATTTTAAAATGTACTTTCTATGCAAATTCTATTATAAATAATCAGACTGGTTTCATGGAAATGCTTGAGATTATTAGGCAACATGGCTTATTGGAAGTGCATGGATGCTGGAGCCAAGGAAAAGTGTGATTAAATCATTCGTTGCCCTTTGATAGGCACATTGGATTCTCATAATAATCTTGAGTTTCATTTCCTTTTTTTAATATATTAAAACCAAGAGCTCATTTCTCTGGCTCGAATATGTATTCCAGTGGTTGGCATATTTTCTCAGGAGATAAATTATAGATTTTATAGAGTCTTCTCTGTCAAAAACTCATAAGGTCACCAAACATCAAGGTATGTCATCCAGATAAACTAAATTCAGCAAGTTTATAGTCAGGATTTCTGGATATAAACAAGCTTCATTATTACCCTTATTGATTAATTTTTTGCCTCTAACACGTGAGGGTGTGTTAAGAGGATCATTTCAAGAGAGGTAAATTCAAGGGCTGGGCTTTGCATTGTATTGTGGAGGAGCTATGGCAGGAATTGTGTTTGCCTTACCTGACAGTTCATTCTGGGGTCTGGGTCTGCCCCCTCCCAGCCTGCATCCCTCCTCCTCCGCTGTCCCTGTGACCCTGCAATGTTTTGCCGTTAAATTATCAAAAAGCAAGAGGTGAGATCTAAGGGGACACCTGGTACAATGTAGACTTCTGAAAAACAAAAAACCCAAGTAAACGGCTCACAAAAATGATTCTTCCCTCCTAGAGGGGACACAGGAGGGGACTGACCACTGAAGAACTCATGGAATCGAACACGTAGGGTTAAAGTAAACACTGAGAAAAGGGGCTTTGAATTCTAAAATTGCAATATAAACAAATACTACGGAGTTTGTTAGAGAAAAAGGAGAAAGCTGAGCTGCTACGGGGTGAGCAGGGGTTAAATGTGTCCAAGGGGCAGGTCCGAAGCTAAGGAAGCAAGCGTGTTTAAACAGACAAGAAGGAATTATGAAGACCTGCCAATGTAATCTGGAAAAGTGAAGAATTTTGTTTAGTTAAATCACACGTCAGTAGGTGGATGGGGTTGCGTGGTCTGGTTGCTTGTGCTGTCAAGGCATTGGATTCCTTGACCTTGAGCAAGGTCTGACTCTTTCCTCTCCTGTGTCGACAGGGAGCTCCAAAAACCTGAGTGTGGACGACAAAAATGATTTGTCCAAATTTGAGCAGAGACCAGAAAGGAGGTGGGGCTTGGAGTTTCATCCATTTTGTGGCTGTTTGCCTCAGCATATTTGGAAAGGGCTTGGGTAGCATCTGGTGGTGGGCCATCCATCAAGGGAAGGGAAGTTGGTATCGGGACTGCCCAAGAATGAGAACATAGGGAACAGACCTCCTGCCCTGGGCTGGTGGGAGCTGCCGTTACTCCTCACCACTCGTTGGGTGGCCAAACCCAACTTCATACAGATTCTGGGATGCCATGGCTTTGAACATGCCCTGGTGGCCAGTTTCTCATTCCAGAAGCCTGGATCCCAGCAGTCTCATGGGGATTTCACCTCCCCTCATTTTTGATTTCCAAGAGGAATTTCTCTGGGGTGGGAAAGGACCAAATTGAGCAGGGTGACACTGGTGGTAGTCCAGGCTCCAGTTGGGTGCAGACTCACACCCTGATTCTGTTCACATCCCAGGCAAAGGCACTAGCAGATCTCTGGCACAAAGTAGTCATAGGAAACCTCGGCTTTCTTTCCAAATGACCTGCAGTGACCCTATAGCTTCCCCACATCACTATTTCTAAATACTTGTTTTAGAAGCCAGCTGTAAGCTGTTCTCACATTCATCACTTTAATCTGGGCTGTGGCTTTCAACTGCTGGGGCCCGAGACAGATGTATCCTTATAAAGTAATGGTGCTCTCCTCTGATTAAATGCGTGCCTCTTCAGTGTAAAACCAGGAACTCACCCTGAAAACACCGCGCGGGAATTGATTTTTAGATTTAGCTAAATACTCTTAAAAGATTACCTTTTTCTTTTATGCAGTTTTATCCATTTTTTCCAAATTTTAGAATATTCTTTCCTATCTCCCTTTTTAAAACCCAACATAACGTGGTCCAGAGCTGACCTTACCAACAGATGCTGTTTCCCATTCTGCTCTGCGTTGTTCATGATGTTTATATCTCAATTATTTCTAGCAGTGTGCACACAAATACAATATTATTCCTGTTTGCACTGTCACAAAGATGTTTGCTTTCTGTGCTGTGTCTTTGCGTGGTCTGGTTCCCTTCATTAGCACAGGAGATGTTAAATATTTAGTGTTATATAAATAAGTGCCTTGATAGTGCGTCAAACATTTCATCAATTAAATTTCAGGCTAATTGAAGAGAGCTTGCAAAAAAAAAATGTCAGGCTGAAGGAAAGTAAGTCCATTAAGGTAGGAAAAGTGGCTTTTAAGAAAGAATGCAGTGTCCTCATCAGCTACAGAACAATCACAGGCTCCCAGATTGGATGTGATGATTTTCTACTCTTCTTAAGCTCCTCTCGATGTGGAGTGAGGACGGTAACTTGCTGGGGATTCCCCATAAAGAGGAATGTACAAACCTCCTCCTTTCCCTCATGAAACAATCGGGCTTTGAGGAACGGCTGAGGGAGCTGGGGGTGTTCAGTCTGGAGAAGAGGAGGCTCAGGGGGGACCTCCTGGCTCTCCACAGCTCCCTGAGAGGAGGTTGGGGTGAGGGGGGGGTCGGTCTCTTCTGCTGTGCCCACAGTGAAAGGACGAGAGGGAACGGCCTGAAATTGCAGCAGGGGAGATTCAGGTTGGACATGAGGGACAATTCCTTCCCTGGGAGGGTGATTGGGGGTGGGAATGGGTTGCCCAGGGAGGTGGTGGAGTCCCCGTCCCTGGAGGTGTTCAAGAGGCGTCTGGATGTGGTGCTGGGTGCTGTGGGTGAGTGGGGATGGAGGTGGGGGTTGGGCTGGGTGAGCTTGAAGGTCTCTTCCAACCTTGATGATTCCATGAAAACATAGATTTATTTATTTATTTTTTTTTTCTTCATCCCAGGGTGTGTTTTCTGCCTTTCAGATTATGGTATCATAAAGGGTCATTTTTTGTAACTTGGAGTCATTCAACTGAAGTAATTTCTACTCGTGCTCGAATGTGCGTGGTCAATCCCTGCTTTAGCTGGCAGACTGGTGCTGGCAGGTGAGCAGCACAACTTTCTGCCCTCCAGCACATGCAGTGATCAGCCTGTATATATGTTGGTTCAGATGTGATGCTCAGATCTCTTGGGGAAATTGTGCTTAATATTGAGTTTCATTCTGCAAACCTTTTCCCAGGAGGCAGGGATCAAGAGCAAGTTTGTTCTGCCTGTCCCTGATGCTGGTGAAGAAGAGGGGACATCTTAACAGTAGGTGGTAGAGGCTTCAGAGGAGAAAGCCCCATCAATTTGCCATCCTCCATCTCTCTTATGATACCAAGACTGATCCTGATGAATCTAGTTGTAAATATGAAATTGCTATTGACATATTTCACAGAATCCCAGAATCCTAGGGGTTGGAAGGGACCTCGAAAGCTCATCCAGTCCAACCCCCCTGCCAGAGCAGGGTCACCTAGAGTCCATCACACAGGAACGCATCCAGGCAGGGTTTGAATGTCTCCAGCCAAGGAGACTCCACAGCCTCTCTGGGCAGCCTGGTCCAGTGCTCTGGCACTCTCACAGGAAAGAAGTTCTTCCTGAGATTCACATGGAACCTCCTGTGCTCCAGTTTGCATCCATTGCCCCTTGTCCTATCATTGGTCAGCACTGAAAAAAGCTTGGCTCCATCGTCCTGACCCTCACCCTTTACATATTTGTAACCATGGATGAGGTCACCCCTCAGTCTCCTTTTCTCCAAGCTAAAGAGACCCAGCTCCCTCAGCCTTTCCTCACAAGGGAGATGTTCCACTCCCATATTACTTTATTACTCCCAATTACATATTCCACTCCCAATTACTGCATATTTGTGCAGCACTCGGCACCAGTCATGAGGATCTAACCAGTAATCATTCAAGTGCGTGTTTAATCTCGGGAATTAGGAGAGCAAGCGGAAATTATTTTGCACAGTAGAGATCTGATAGAGCAAGAGGAGAGGACCAGTGATATGATACAGGAAGGAGCTGAATAGGTAATAACAGATGAAAGCCAAGATGGGCGTGCAGACGAGCACAGGAGAAGACAGAAGATGCGTTAGTGTGTGGGCTGCTGGTAAATGTATATTAGTAGGAGATAGAATACTGGCGTCTGGGGCAGAGGTGGCAGGATGACAAGGCAGGTATTTAAAGCTGAAAGATGAGACTCGTGGAGAGATTTTCTTCCCAGATTCTTGTTTTAGTACACTGTTGGCATCAGAAAGAAGAGCTGCTGACGTGGAGCTGCAAGCAGAGCTTGCCCCTGGAGCTGGGACTCCACACGCACTGCGGCAAAAGCCGGCGCCGCGGCAGGCAGGGGAAACCCAAAAGTTTGTGATGGGGACAGAGGATGTGAAGTGCAGGACTTGGGGGTGACCAGAGGAAATAACAGCGAGTCAAACAATACAGTTTCATGTTCCTCTTTTCTAGAAGAAAATATACACATTTTCTAGAAGAAAATATTAAAAATTTGTAAATTTATGGCAATGACCCAAAAACTTTTCTGCAGTGGGATACGAGATTGCTTGGGGCTGATGAGTTGGTTCGTGTTGAGGCACTGAAGGCATCAGCCTCACAAAGCGAGATGTTCCTGCTGCTCCTTTGTGCGGCTGTGGGTAACGAGCTCAGCCCACACTGCCACTGGTGGGCTCCAGATTAATGGGTTTGTTTCCTTCTGGTGTCAAAACAAGGACAGTGAGAACAGAACCTCTGCCCACCACATGAAATGGAGAGAGGAGGGAGAGCACGAGAAACTCTTCAGGCTGGGAATTCCTAATTTTAGCACTGACGTTACCCTTTTCACCACCACCACAATCTGGTGGTGCTTGGGAAGGACCTAGATGCTCTCGTCGTGTTTCTCCATGTTTATTCTGAAAGAAGCCTGAACAGGTCACAGAAAAATTAGGTCCTGAAATAATCAGCCCCTTGATATAGTGTCTGAGTAGAGATGGCATCTGCAGCTTGCTATTATTTATTGTTCTTTCTTGTAACTTGTGCTGGAGCTGTAGCAGCTGGTGCAAAATGTTGGCTTCAGGTATGAATTGTTTGTGCTGTTGGTCAAGATTTTGGTGGGTTTAGTTAGGACAACATGAATGCAGATGACTGGCTCTACTTTTAATCTTGTTTGTTTGTTTATTTATATATTTATGGCCTTTTTGCTGCTGTTCATGTGGGGGCCTGAGTTCTCTCTTGCTGGGATGCCACCACCTTCATGGTTGCAGAAGGGCTGTGTGTAGTTCCTCCTCCTCTTTACAGGAGCTTCAGAGGACCTGGGCTGTTAGCTGACAGACCCACAGACACAGTGTGTGCTGAGGTCTGATCCCTGGAAAGAAGTGTTCCCAGGTGCTCGCCATGCCTGGTGCTGGTGTGGCTGGAACTGTGCTGGTGGGACCATTTCTCACCCTGGGAGAGGTGGCTGCTCACGACGTGCTCTGTGCACAAGCGTGGAGCTGCTTTGCCATAGGAGCAAGTCAATGCCTTGCAGCAGAGTTACCATTTCTGGGTTTTCTCAGTGTTATAAACAGGATTTTGATGCTGTCTGAATCAAACCCAGGTAGAGCAGAACTGTGTTGCTCATGGTGGTGGCTGCACTGCCCCAGTGAATCAGTTTTTCACGAGGTTAAACATATTCATGGTGCCCATTATAAAAAAAGCCTGGGTTGAATATTGCAATATGCAGAGAAGTAACCCATTTTCTATTTAAAGATTAAATTTAGCCATTATTAGGTTTAGCAGAATTCTGCCATTAGAAGCATTAGGTAGAAAAGATACTCTTTTATATTTTATTGAGGCCTTCAGAGAAGTTTTTAATCTCCAGCTGAAACTCTTTCATCTTTCATGAAAAAGATGTCATTAGATAGCCCTGCAAGCTGCAGAGAGAACCTCAGACTTGATGCCTCTGCTTGTCTCCACACCACGCCAACCCATCAGGTCAAGAAGCTTTAATTCCAGCCCCTCCCCACAAGCCTTGTGCTACACAACCCCAGCTGAAGCTTTTTTTTTTTTTTAATTCAAAGCAAACCCTTTCATGTCTAAGTGTGCCAATTGCTGCTTGCACTTCAGTGGAAGTCGCGGGGTTATTTTTGGGTTACTTCAAAAGGAACATTTTTAAAATGACAGGATGCTATCCCTCCGTGACAGTAAATTGAGAAAGCCCAGGATGTACAGGGTGATGGTGTACAGCACCTACAGATCATTTCCAACATCTCGTGTGCTTACCCATTTTATATTTGCCTTTGAAATGCAAGAAGGAAAGAAAAAAAAACCAAATCATAACTGACAGGCTGTAAATCTTTGTGAGGTTTTCAGTTGGTGCTGTGAAGTGTGGTTGACAATGGATATTTCACACAAGTTTTTAAAGGGATTTGGTAAATCTGGTAGAATAAATGGCCCAGAGACAGCCATGGGTGGATGTGCACCCTGCTCTGCCCATGGGGTATGGCATGGGTTACGTGACAACACATCAATAGTGCTGCTTGGGGGCTACTTTATGTTAATTTTCCCAGGTTTTTCAGGGGATACTTTATAATTGGAAATGTTCGGCAGATTCGGGAAAAACCTGTTTGTGAGGGAATTCCTATTCTTTTATGTGCATCAGGGGAAGTTAGTTCCGTCAGGGGAAGTTTAGGTTGGAGATTAGGAAGAAGTTCTTTACTGAGAGGGTGGTTGGGCACTGGAATGGGCTGCCCAGGGAGGTGGTGGAGTCACCGTCCCTGGGGGTGTTCAAAAAATGCTTTGATGAGGCACTTGAGGCCATGGTCTGATGGTCTGATGGTCAGGAATATGATGGGATAAAGGTTGGACTTGATGACCCTGGAGGTCCCTTCCAACCATAATGATTCTATGTACTATACCCTGATGGGCTTGTCAAAAGTGAGTGTTAGATGGGGCAGATAGGAAATACCAGGAGCAATGAACAAGAATTATTGAGCTATGATGTGTCAGGGAGAAATCCTATTGACAAGTGTCTGTGCCTGATACTTGTTAGCATGTGAATCGAGGATGTGTTTCAATAACACCATCTTTGACCGTTTTATTTCCTCCTTGCCTGCTTAGTTCAGCTCTTACAAATAAAAATGCTTTCATTTTGAATTATAAAAGTATCATTCTAATTTACTATTCCGAACTAAATTGCTCTTTCCTGAAGAAATCCATCGCATGCTTTTAGAAGTGATATTAGAGATCTGAATTTCAGGTTTTAGTTTGTCGTATTGCAGCTATAGGGAATAAATTTCATAAAGTGAAAGTTTACTCCTGTGAAATACTTAATTTAGATCCATCTTTTTCAGCTCTAGTTTCAAAGCATTGAGGTTTTTTAAAAACATCTAAAGAAATAAAGTCTCCACCTCAAAAGAATGTTTCTCTTGTATAACATTGCTTAATTTATGTATCTGTTTTATCAATTCATAGAATCATAAAGTGGTTTGGGTTGGAAGGGACCTTAAAGATCATCTAATTCCAACCAAGTGGTTGGGACATCCCTGCTTTCTGGGTAGTTGTGCGTGTTTGTCCATCACCTCTTGAGGCATCGTGATGAACTTCTCTAATTCTGTCTCATTAGCAGCACTCATTGTTCATCCTTCCAAAGAGATTAATAAACATGGGTTGCTCTGACATCAGCTCTGGCATGACTCACACGCATTTGCATGCACAAATGAGGGCAGATCCGCTGGGTTTGGGGTTTGCCAGTCCTTCCCTCCAGCTGCCCCATGTGAGCTGTTAAACCCAGGGGAAGGAAAAGCATCTCCTGGATGAAGTGTTTGCCGCGTTTTCTTTATTTTTAACAAGTCCTAGAGCAAATGCAGAGTGTTTTCATTGTGTGCATATCAAGTAGGAGACACTTCTAGACAAGCCATGAGTTGATCTTTGTTTTTCAAAATAGAAATTCTTATCTTTCTAAGTTCAAGAGGCTCTTCTCTCTCCCTCGTGTTTCCTTCTGAATAGCAGCTCTGTGTGTTGAGGAGGAAGCAGACAGACTGTTGAGTCACCCAACTGTTCCATAGCCCCGAGTTTTAGACAGAGCCGGTGGCCCTCGTGGTCCCACAGCTGCTGCCACCCTTTGCACGCCCGCAGGCGTTGTCCATGCGCGGGTCTGCGCTCTCCATCCGCACAGCGAAACGGGGTCATGGAGCAGGAGATTTCAGTTCCTAGTCTGGATTTCTGTGAAGAGGATTGCTGTGGATCTCCACTTCCCAGAGAGATGAAGGAAGGAAAAATTCTGCGTAATGCGTAAGAAGTAGGAATTTATCCAGGCACAGCAGGTGGGTGGTAGGAGCTAACCTAAGTTCCCTGCATTCAGGGGGATTATTAATTCATGCCAAAAGTGTTAGAGATCTAACTTGAGTGCATCTCTAGTATGTACAGAGGGAACATATACCTCCTGCTTTCTTTTTTTAGACATATGTGGTATTTATCTGTATCACAAAGAATTCTGTGTGCTTTAGCAGAGCAATTGAAGGACACTCAAATGACTTGTGCCCACATCTGACGTTATCAACTTGTGGTCATGGGAGAATCATGTACATTGAGACATGTTCATTCACCAGAGTCGGCCAAGTCAGGATCTCACCTGATGATCAGGCATCAAAGCCAGTGAACAAATAATATGGAAGGTATGGAGCTAAGTAAGGGCAGCTGCAGCGATCCACGCGTTGAGGTTTCTCATGGAGCATATGTCCTTACTGGTGACACCGTAACTGATGTGTTGCATGCTAAGCCTTGTAAATTTAATATTTCAGGTCAGCCTGATTATTTGCTCCATTCATTCCCTTCATACCTGATGCATTATTCATACATCCTTCTTGGAAATACCTGGTGGCAGTACTAGAAGAATCAATTACCTTTTTAAAAACAAAATCTTCCTATTGTGTTTTTGAAGGGTATTTTTTAGAACTGTAATGTGATTGGTCACTAAGCCATTAGTATTTTTTTTTAAAGTCGGTGTTTTTCAAGATGCATGCTTTCCTCATGAAAAATGCATGTGTTTTGATAACATAAATTATCCCTATGCTTCAGCTCAAATTAAAATCAATTCCGATGATACAGTGAATATTTAAAAAGTCTGTTGTTTGTTCATAAAGAGCTGATGGGAATGATGAGTACACTTTTAAAAACAACAACAGTTTCTGGAATGAAAATCAAATTCCAAGCAAAGGCAAAATAGCATAGATTTAATCAACAACTAGAAGAAGAAAATAATGAGACATCTAGGCTAACCACTGTAGGAATGCAATAGTGCTGTCAGTTGTATCTGCTTGCCCATGCCACAGTCCTGGCTGGGTGCTGAGTAGGTAGAAAGCAGCTCAGCAGAAAAGGTCTGGGGGTCATGGTTGATCCACCAGCCTGCCCTCGGAGCAAGGGGCCCAAACCAGGCTGGGGTACTGATGCCAAGGCCAGCAGGTCAACACAGTGTATCAGCAGAGGCTGAGGAAACTGGGTTTGCTCAGCTTTGGGGAGAGAAGGGGAGATCTCATTCCTGCCTCCAGATGTCTGATGGGATGGTGTAGGGAAGACAGAGCCTCTTCTCAGAGCAACAGTTATAATGTGGGAAACTCTGACTTGCTGTAAGGTATAAATGTTTTGACTGGGAGGGTGGTCAAATGTTGGGACAGAGGCCAGAGAAGCTCTGGGATCACCATCCTTGGAGATGCTCAGAATTTGACTGGGCAAGGACCTGAGCAACCTGGTCTGCTTGGACCTGCTTGCACAGAAGGGTTTGGATGAGACTCTTTCAGAGGTCCCTTCTGGCCTGAACTATTCTGTGAGTCTGTGATTTCTGTGGTCCAGATGGATTAGAGCCCTTTCTTGCATATTGGCCAGCTCAAATATCTCGGGAAAAAATGTAGATACCTTGCAGCTATGGAATAATCTGATTTCTTACTCAAGAGCAGCAGTGACACTTGCAAGTCCCTGCATATTGCCACTAGGAATAATCTTCTTAGGAGACCACTATGAAAAGAGGAGGAAGAAAGAGGAGAGAAAAGGGGATGGTACAATGATGAACCAACTTACCCTCTGTTGCAAACATTTCGGGTGGGTGTAAGTCAAATGCAAGATTTTCAGCAGGCAATGAAGGAGTGAATCTTGGCAAAAACCAGTCAAAGAGTTAATGAATTTCCATACTGACCCATTCAGGTAGGCTTCCTGGGATTTCCTACATCCAAAGTATTTCACGGTGTCCTGGCAGCCCCGTGTCCAGGGAATTCCTGGGCTATGGGGTAGCGTGTCCCCACTCTCGCTTCCACCTTAAATCTAGGAGGCAAAGTGTAGTAAATCCCAATAGTTTTCATTTATGCATAAAAAGCAAGCTGAATAATATATTCCTCCTATTGCATATGAAGCTAAATTTTGTATTAAAATTACCATCTAATGTAAGAATATGTAATTATTTAGAGGATCTTTCCAAATTAAGAATGCTGCCAAGGCAAGCTTTATCCAGGTGGTAACTGAGACCTTCTTGGTAAAACACAGAAAAATCTCATCCCCTTAAATCATTTATGTTATTTTAATTTCTTTGTGTTCTTTGAGAGGAGACTGTTTTCAGAGAAGCTCCAGAATTTAATTTGCTGACTCCCACACACGGCGCAATGCTATTGCCTCACCAGTGGAGCAGGTTAATGTGTAACCTGGAGCAAATCAACCCCTAATAAAAAAAATGAAACATTTTGTTTTGCTTGAAGCCTAATGCTGTTATCTGAGTTGCCAGGGAGGGTATCAGAATGTCTTCCACCGTCTTTTTACTTCTGTATTAGATTTGCCTCTAGTGAGGGGGTATAAATAAATTTTATATGTTGGTTCCTAGAAATTAATATCTTTTTAAAAGCCTGCCTTCTGCCACCTGGACTGCAGTCTGTGCGAAAATAACTTCTGTAGCTCATGGCAACAGCATTTTAATGGCTGCTCGCCTGTAGTTTGCCCAACAACTTTTAATTCAGAGCTGACGTTGTGTTTAGCTGATGGCAACTCTTCCTCTCAGCAAGCATGCGTGGCTCTCAGGTCGGTGAGGATGACTCAGTGTCCTTCATGCATCCTTCAGTGACCCGATGCTGGAGCAGCAGCATGTCCTCTCCTTTCAGGGCAGGCAGCTTTCCTTCCTGCATTAACCACAGCAGGAATCCCATCCCAGCCAAGAAGCCTTGCTAATGTAGTCTTGATCAGCAGGACAGCTAGAAGAAAGCACTTGTGTCATCACATTTAGTTCTTTGCAGAGACAATCCGAAAGTGCCTGCGCGCCATCGCTGCATTTTCCAGCACCCTTTAACAAACTTCAAACCTGCTGGAAAGGGCAGAGCCTGCATCTGTGTTTGGCTTCAGGAAGAAAGAAGATGACACTGAAGATGTCATCAGTGTCCTCTCTGCAATTGCAGAGCACTTGGCCATGTAACTTCTGGCTGATCGTGTGGTTGGTGACTGTACAGAAGAATTTAACTCTCATCTTCATGACCTTCCTTGACAATTTGAGCTGGCAGGAGCATTTCTCCCTGGCTCCAGGTGCCGTCTGTTGACCCCCTGCATGTTTGCCTGCTCCTAAAAATGTCATGGTCCCGAGTGCAACTGCACTGTTGATGTCTGTACTGCAGAGGGAGGCAAAATGCTCCTCTTTGCTCCCCCCAGAGCATTATCTTCCTTCCCCAGGCAGACATTGGTAAGCTGGGGTTCTCTAGAAGATCAGCTCAATAGATGCTGATGTCCAGAACTGCCATTGCTGGCCTCACTGAGCTCACACATTGCCAAATCCTGCTGGGTTTGGACCGTTAATATAGAATCTTGGAAACCATCTCAAAGCAAAAAGACACACTTCCATAGCTGCATTGCTTGCTATGCACAGCTTAAAGATGAAATAGAAGAACTGAGAGTTTTTTAGCATAAGCATTATCATGTATTTGGGGGGGAAAAAACCCAACAAACCGAGTACATTTAATTCTTGGTTTTGAAAATTTGCAGTCAAGTGGAAAAATAAAATCCTAGGGGGGGTATTAAATGACTGCTGTCAAATAGTGCTGCACGTGAGAAATGAGAGGGTATTTCTGTAGAACTATGCCATCACCTCGCTATTTGAAAAAGCAGTTCCTCCTTTTAATAAATGTTACAGCTCTGGCAGCAGGCAGAGTCCTTTCAGTCTAGCGAGGGGTCAGTTTGCACCTCTCCTCCCAGAAGAAGGCCTGGGGTGGACATGTTTTAAGCTCTTGAACTGTCACAAGCCTGACATGGGTGTTGTTCCTTTTGGAATAAAGCAAGGAACAGGGCTCGGTGACTCTCCTTTCACAGCTGGGGCACTTCCTGAGTTGCATTTAACAGGAATCTGGGGAAAGGGAACTTTCTTTGTCATCTTCTTGATTTGCTTTAATTCAAGTTTTGATATCCGAGTGTTGTGCATGTTGAGCTTTGGGCTAGCAGAAAGGTTCATGGCTGTGGTTTGATTGTGTTGAGAACTGTGATTTTATCCATCTTGTGAAACACAGTGCCCATGGACAATGCAGTGGCTTCATGGAAAAGTAATTACAGCACCTATGTACAAAAATGAAGGCGTGTTCTGCTGTCTTTCTGGAAGCTTCTTGATGTGTGTTGAGGCTGGAGCCTTCATTTAGGGAGTGAAGTTTCTTGTGGCTTTACCACCGTGGTATTAATTCCAATTGATTATATATTAGGAAGAAATTCTTTCCTGTGAAGGTGGTGAGATCCTGACACAGGTTGCCCAGAGAAGTTGTGGATGTGCAAGGCCAGGTTGGATGGGTCTTGGAGCAACCTCGTATGGTGGGAGGTGTCCCTGCCCATGGCAGGGGTGGCACTAGGTGAGCTTTAAGGTCCCTTCCAGCCCAAACCAGTCTGGGATTCTCCAGTACATGCCAGTTGCTTATTTTGTATAGCATTTCCTTTGATTTGAATGAGGGGAAAAGAGACACCAGGATCTGAAGGATTTCTTAAAAACAAACCCAAAAATACACACTTCACATTTCCACTGGAGATTCCTGGGTAAATCCAGCCACTGCTGCTGCTCACTGTGTATTTTTATCCGAGAGCTCTGTCTCTGCAGGTAGCTGCGGGGGCAGCACCGTAGCACAGGTCTCCTGGTGGAATCCCACAAGCCACTTGCTCTCAGCAGATTCCCCGTTCAGCATTTGGTTTATTTACCAAGTGCATTAAGCACCCACGCAGATGTCACCGTGGGTTTCTCGGGGAACATTGTGTTTGAAATGTTTAGACGGTGCCTTACGTGACTGGCGGGGTGCAAACAGCTCCTTTCCAGCCATGTTTCTCCTGGTTCAGTTGCACCCGGTGCCTTTTTAAAGCTTTAGAGACAGTAACTAAAACTGCAAAGATTTTATTGACTGGTTTTCATAGGATGGCTCTACCTGCCTCTGCTGGGTTGTGATGGACACACGAGCTGACTATCTTGCCACCAGTGAGTGCTATCAAATGTACTCAATGGAACGGGACTAGTGCTGGGCTGTAATGATGAATAATTATGACTCTATTTTAAATTGCATTAATTGATAGCATAAAATTTCATTTGCAAGGGGACACTGAACTCACCCGCAGGCTGGATTTGCTCTGCAAACCTCCCCCCTCCTCTCTGTGGCCTTGGGACTGGTAACTTCAAGCACCTTTGGCCAAGCAAATGAGGTGCTCAGAGGCAGAAAGCTGCAGGTACTCCCGTGGAGCTTGCTCTCAGCTTCTTCTGTCTCAAAAAAAGAAATTAACTATTTGTGGTGCAGCTGCAGAACTGCATCTGCCCTTCCATCACCCTGTGCCTTGGCCTGGAGGAGACTGAGAGGAGACCTTATTGCCCTCTACAACTACCTAAAGGGAGGTTGTAGTGAGGCTGGTGTTGGTCTCTTCTCCCCAGTTGCTGATGACAGGATGAGAGGAAATGGCCTCAAGTTCCATCAGGGGAAGTTTAGGTTGGAGATTAGGAAGAAGTTCTTTCCTGAGAGGGTGGTTGGGCACTGGAATGGGCTGCCCAGGGAGGTGGTGGAGTCACCGTCCCTGGGGGGGTTCAACAAACGGGTTGATGAGGCACTTGAGGCCATGGTCTGATGGTCTGATGGTTAGGGATATGATGGGATAAAGGTTGGACTTGATGACCCTGGAGGTCCCTTCCAACCATAATGATTCTATGATTCTATTGCTCATCAACAGCAACATCTCAGCAACATACCAAGAATATTGCTAGTGTTCCTTTCCTTTGGGAGGAGGGTTTAGCTATTCACCATATCTTCAGATCTGGACCTTTGAAAATGAGCTGGTGGTGGTTCTGGCAATTGAGAGGTAGAGATATTCCAACAACTTGCTTCACCAGTTCCTTCTCCCAAGCACTGCTGGGTGTTCCCTGAAGGATACAGATCTGTGACAACTGCTTATTTCCCAATATACATTTTGCTCTTCCCAAAAGCTTCCTTTGATTCATCTCTGTCGATGACCAAGTTGAACAGCAGTGCTGTTTCTTCTTTGCCAGACCACCACGGGCCATAGCTTAATGTTATTAGCAGTACTCCTGTTTTTAAAGTTAAAGCTTCTAAGGACATTGATCCTTGGTTCTTTCTGAAGAGCAGTGTAGTATATCAATAAAAGTTAGATCTTTTTCTTGGCCTGGGGCTGTCTAGGCACCAGTCTGGCCTTACAATCCTTAATGATGTTTGCTGCTGCTTTATTTTTGTTGCAGTAACAGAGGTGAAAAGTATTTGGTTCTGCAGAGAAAATCCTTCTTTTATAAAATCCCACAGAATTCCAACCTCAGAATTTACTGATTGGGCATAAACACAACTGTCAAAGCCAGAAAAAAATTGTTTCAGAGGTCTGTAAGCTTTAGTTTGGTTCCCTTTTGAATTGGCTCAATGTACTGAGTCCTTGCTCAAGTCAAATCCACTCTTTCTTCTTCTTCTATGATCTGTGTGTGCTCATAAATATGAGCAGGAAAAGAGCTCTGAATTTTTGCAAGTATCTTGCTCAGAATAGCAGTGATAATTCTCAGAATAATAATTGCAGAGCAGCAGGGACATTTAGGAAAGTTTAAAGATGTTGACGCATGTTGGTTTAATATGCAAGAGTGTGCTGGGAATTACTGTTCCTTTCCCAGAAAGTAGGGTACGTCCATGGTTTTCCAGAAAATCCCTGGATTGCCTGTTTTCACTAGACACTGATAAAGTAATTTTTCATTTCATCTCTCTTGTTAGGTGCTGATTTGGAAAATATTTTGTTACTATGAGAGAAACTTTCAAACAGATATTTCCCTCCCCTGTATTTGTATATTCGTGCTGTGAAGATTTAAAATTAAAGCTGTGGGAAAGGGCAGGAGGAGCCAGCCCAACCCCTTTTGTTTCAGTTTGCATGTGGTCAGCCTCAGGTGGTCACGTTTTGTGACTGCCTGCCAGGAGAGGATCGTTTGTCCGCAGGACAACTTTGGAGCAGGTGCTCAGCTCAGGAAAAAGTGCTTTTAAAAATCGGTCTCGTGTGACTACCTTGGTCATTGAACTCTACAGGAATTAAGTTACTTTGGAATTATTTATTTTTTTTCATTTGTGCTTGCAAAGCCATAGGTTGTGCTGCAGCTGGGCTGCTCCTCCACCCAACTGGAGCATCTACGTGGAGCTCAGGTCCAGCTGCTGCCTGCAGTACTTGACAGGGAGAGAAAAAGGCAAAATCCCTTTGGTTTTTTGCATTTCTAAATATCGTGGTTCTGATCTCAGACCTCTGGCCACCTTCCAGAAAGATGAAGTGCTGTGAAAAGCCACAGAGCAGCTCTGCAGCCCGTCAAGATGAAGAGTGCTTCTCTTGGTGGGGTGAAGTCAGATGAATCTCCACCAATTCTTTCTCAACTGGCTTAACTAATATTAACATCTTATGAGCTCTTATGTATTACTTAGCTGGTACTAAATAGGATTGCCATAAGTTCTGGCTGTGATCATTAATTAGTCATTGGACTAATGGTCCAATGGTTAGCAATATGATGGGATAAAGGTTGGACTTGATGACCCTGGAGGTCCCTTCCAACCATAGTGATTCAATGATTCTATAGATATTCAGTGAATTTTATATGCAGCACACATTAGGATGTTTAAGTTTTATCCTGATAAACCAGTTCCACACCTTACATCAACTGGCATCCTTGGGCAGTTCCAGGTGTCCCGTCTATGAAGTTTATGCTTGCCTGTAATGTGTAAAGTTTATTGTAAGTATGAAAGTGTTGTTTAATTCTTGTTTTCTCTCACACCTTCCAGTTCACATTAAATTATTAGTTTACGTATTATTTTGCTGCAATGCAAACGAGCTCTGCTTCATAATAAGAGTGGAGGCTAATTTTAAAGGTATGTATTTGCTGCTGCTGTCATTTTGATGCTTTCCTAGTATGTGATTTTCCTGGTTTTATATTACTCATGTTTGAAATAATGAATGCTAATGTCAAAAATTTGTCACAAACAAAAAATAGAAAAGGTTACAGTTTATTATTGCATTTGTTTAAAGATTTTTTTTCAAGATTTAACTTCAAATACCTTTTAATATTGTTAAAGCGTGGTGGTAGCAAATTGCCTTTCTAGCTTTCAAGGATTATCCAATTAAGATGTAGTGAGCTGATCCCTGTTTCAAAGCCTGCCATCGTTCACGTTGTGGCTTGGGAAAGTGGCTGCCCCATCCCTGGCAGTGCTGAAGGCCAGGTTGGATGGGGCTTGGAGCACCCTGGTGTGGTGGGAGGTGTCCCTGCCCATGGCAGGGGGTGGCACTGGGTGAGCTTTGAGGTCCCTTCCAACCCAAACCAGTCTGGGATTCTGGAAGTGTATCTCTGTGTCTCAGGGAGATTGACAAGGAAAGCATATCTTGCTTCATCAAGCTTCTTCTGGACCTCTTTCCCAAGAGATGGTTTGGATGTACTGACCTGACCAGAGGGTCTCCAGCTCCAGGCTTGGGATTCCCTCTTGGGAAACTGCATCTCTGTCCCAAGCCTGGGCAGCTGCCAAATTCCGTGGGATTCATGTGCGAGGGGGCTGCCAGGTTGATGAAGCCAGATTTATGGATCCCAACAGGTTGGGGTGGGAACTAGGTAGGGTGGTAAGTAAGACTGTGGACTCTTGGATGGATGCGAAAATAGAATATTAGGCACATGAAGAACCTCACTGGTGAAAGAGAAATTACAAATTCACAGATTGGTGTGGATCGTTTTCTTGTAGTTGGCTCTCTGAATTGATATCCTTTTAGGATCTGTTCTTAGTCACGTTTTTAATATTCCTATTACTTCTCAGTATTAAAGCATTGCAGCATTTTATGGATGCTAAATTTTTATCTTTGTGAAATTCATCATGAACTTCTTCATGAGGTACCAGGACAATGAGTGAAGATGGGGCTTTAGAGTGCTCAGTGCATGTGGTGTGTGGAAGGGTCCATTTCATGTGAGTGGTGGGGAAGTTGTGCTTGTTGAGTGAAATTTTCACGAGTAGAACTGGGTTTTATTACCAAGTATTATCATTGCTTCAGCGTGCCCTACTTAATGCTACTTGGTGTCCTGCAGACATGTAACCAGTTATGTTTAAGTATTTGTTAGCAAAATATGGCTTTATCCGAGTGGTCACCTTCAGCCAGATCTCCCAGCTATTGCTGATGGATCAGTCTCTCATTTTTTCATCTTTCTCAGGCAGCTTTCCAGATATTCTAACAAGAACTCATTGAAGTCCAAACCAATTAGCCATACTGGCTTCCCTCAGGTAAAGGAAGAGTTAAAATGTGATGTGTGGTGAGAATAACATAGCTGAAAGCACAATAAATTACTTTCCAGTTTCGAAAGCAGCGAGCTCAGGGAGGAGAAAATTCATAATGAAAAAGTTGGAATAAAATACATATTAAGCTGGGTTTTTTTTTAAAGCAAGCTGAATTATTCATGGGAAGCTGAAATCCCACGGAGGGGCGACTGTGAGATTAATAACCCACTCAGCCTTGTTAATGTCACTGGAAGCCCCCTCGGTGGAATTCCTGTCATGTACAATTAGACAAACATTAATCTATATGTTACTGTTTTCTTTAACAGAAGTGACATGCGACTTGTTTGTTTCTGATCCTATTAACCAGATATAATTTTCAGCTAATATCAGACATAACAGTTTTCAGTTGCTCTTCAAATTAGAAAAAAATTATATATACACTGACCATGAAACCATTCTTACATCTAATCACACCGGCGTAGGGGTTGGTGCTTTCCAGATGTGCTTCTGACATGGGGGACTTGGAGAAAAATCAGGTTCAGTCCAAGTTTCCATTCTCCAAAGTTGAGGACCAAATACATCTTGCAACCAAGACTCCTCACTCATGCTGGGTAGAGTTGTGAAGCCCCAGGGGTTTTCAGATGTTCACATTTGAGATTTTGGTGGAGTTTTTGATCCACCACACTAAAAAGTCACCACACTTGGTGACTTTGTGGCGTGCTGCAAGACCAGAGACAGCCGTAGTTGCTTAATCCTCTTGACACAGGCTGATCTTGTTGCTGGTGCTCCCAATGAGGGGTAGCTCTGTGGTCCACACTGCCCTCCACTACTTTTATGCATATTGATGACTTCATTTGACTGATAACATGACCTACCTGCTATGTCACCCGTAACACCAAGTCATCTGTTGCAGAGCAGAATCCAATACACCCTGGAGACTGGAGGAATGAGAAATATTAAGCAGCTCAGCTTCCCATCATTCAAAACAAGATAGTTTTCACAGCAGCTGCTTCCTGGTCTATGTATTTTCTCTGACAACTGAGGCAATTTTCTGTCTCAGCAGGTAGATTGTCTCTTTGCAGTATGCAGAGCTGTGCACAGCCGTTGTTTAGGAGGAGCTGAAGAGACAGAGGCATGATATTAGGATCCAATGCCACCCTAAATAAGTGGATCTTTTCCCTCTGAGCAGTAGGGGTTGAGCTGCACTTCTAATGAAGTATTTCTTAGGCAGACAGAGAAATGTCATTTATCAGCCATGAATTGCCTCATTTAGGGAACTAGATCCATCTTGGAATTTTCTGCTGTTCGCTTGCAGAATAGAGAGAGAATTTAATAGCTAGCCTGCTCTTTGGGGAGAGGAGCAGTACATGGCATGCTGCAGCAGTAACTGGTATTGCAGCTGGCTGGGAGCGTGGGGCTGGGGGGGGTGTGTGTAACACCCGACCACTCACACCTTGACATTTGAAAAGGTCATTGCTTCTGAGTTAACTACCACTTCTGGTGTGGAGCAGTGAGATCCCAACACCCTGTACATGCAAGGGTCTTGTCACACGTTTCCCCAGTGCCTGTTTGTGATGATCACAGCCCGTGCTGGATCTGTGTAGCCTTGTGGCAGTTCAGGGTTGGGTATTTGCTGTCGATCACGAGAACATGGGTCACAGTTCTGCAGTGACACGCTGTTTGCCAGGTGTGGGGTGAACAATAGAGAAGCACCAAAAATGCAGAAGATGTGAGGCTACGTGTAGGAGAGGCTGAGGGAGCTGGGGCTCTTTAGCTTGGAGAAAAGGAGACTGAGGGGGGACCTCATCCATGGTTACAAATATGTAAAGGGTGAGGGGCAGGACGATGGAGCCAAGCTTTTTACAGTGGCGACCAATGATAGGACAAGGGGCAATGGATGCAAACTGGAGCACAGGAGGTTCCATGTGAATCTCAGGAAGAACTTCTTTCCTGTGAGAGTGCCAGAGCACTGGACCAGGCTGCCCAGAGAGGCTGTGGAGTCTCCTTGGCTGGAGACATTCAAACCCCCCTGGATGCGTTCCTGTGTGATGGACTCTGGGTGACCCTGCTCTGGCAGGGGGGTTGGACTGGATGAGCTTTCGAGGTCCCTTCCAACCCCGAGGATTCTGGGATTCTGTGTAGTCTTGGCAGAGTCATTCAGCCCTTTCGTTTGGAGGGAGGAACCAAGCACACCTGACTGAAAAGGGAGAGGATGTATTCTTCCCAGAACAACTTAAATAGAAAGGCAAATGATGCTTCTCTTGCCCACAGTCACTTCATTGCACAAGGTAGGAACCCTCACTCAGCCTGCCCCTACCTATTGTGTTTGTAATGTCAATGTAATTCTAAATCCTGGTCTTTAGCAGGAGGAGTGCTGTAGGTGTAGGAGCAGATGGCCTCACAGCTCTCCATCAGAAAGATGAGCAGATTTCTTTCAAGGCTGTCTGTGATAACTTGTATATTATGGGAGCTTTAGTCATCTCAAACAGTTTCTGACTTACAGAAGCAGTAGAGTTCATAACTTTTTCAAGTAGACTACAGTATGATCTTCAGTAGGGTGTTGTTCATCATCATCTTTTCCCCAGGTGATATTTTGTGCCCCAAAGGCTGTTTATGTATTGCCCTTGACTGAAAGGGCTGTCAGGGCCTGGCCCAGGCTGCCCAGGGCAGGGGTCCCCATCCCTGGAGGGATCTCAAAGCTGTGGAGATGTGGTGCTGAGGGCCATGGGGCAGTGGTGGCCTTGGCAGTGCTGGCTTAATGATTGGACTTGATGATCTCAAAAGGTCTTTTTCAACCAAAACAATTCAATGTTTCCATGATTCTAAATATATGATACAACTAATTCCTCATTAATTAATAGAAATACCAGATTTACTGCTGTTTGTGGTAATATGTGGGGATCATGTGTGAAAACACAGATACCTCCCAAATGCAGAGCCCAGCAATCTCATTCTGCTGATTCAGCAGTAGTGTCTGCATGCACTTGTATCTGTGTTTGAGAACAGGAACTGAAATTCAACTGAAGTTTTTGCAGGGGCCTGAAGTGACAGGGTGAGGGCTTTTAAGCTGAAAGAGGGAAGATTTTGTTTAGATACTATGAAGAAATTGTTTGGTGTGAGGGTGGTGAGAGCCTGGCCCAGGGTGCCCAGAGAAGCTGTGGCTGCCCCTCCCTGGCAGTGTTGAAGGCCAGGTTGGATGGAGCTTGGAGCACCCTGGTGTGGTGGGAGGTGTCCCTGCCCATGGCAGGGGGTGGCACTGGGTGAGCTTAATGTCCCTTCCAACCCAAACCAGTCTGGGATTCTGTGATTCTTCTCTTGCCTTCCCTGCCTCCTATTGCTCTTCATTTTCCCCCTGTAACTGATCCCACTATAGGTTGTCCCCTCCAGTCTAACAGACTGCTTCTGATGTTGTGTGGATAATGTAAGGGCATTTGGTCCACATCAACTTCCTTTAAAGTATAACCTACACCCATAAGAAAATACAGTACTTTGGTGCAGAGCTTTGCATTTTCAAATGTGGGGATTCAAGATTCATCTCTGCATCAGCTCTTCTCAGCAGTTGTGATTCTTCTTGGGGCAGTGCTGTGGTCACGAAGAGGTTAAACCTCTGTTTCAGCAAGCAACTCAAGCCCATATTCAACGTTAAGCACAATAATCTTTCTCCAGAACAGCATTCAAATTTCCTTCCCTGTGATTTACCTCTATTTGTTCAACTGATTCAGCTCACAAGTGTCACGACACTTCCTTTTATTGAAAATCACTCTATTTATTGTGGAAAAAACCCCACAGTGTAATGTTTAATCAAAAAGACGTGATGGTTGCAGAATAAATCTTCCTCATTTTCAAACATTTATACAAGGAAAAGGAAAATCTGTGAGAGAATCTCCAGAAATACAAGGGCTGTGAAATGGTTTCACTCCCAGGTTCAGTTTTGCTGTAAGAAACATGAAGTTAGAATTTTGTAAATCTTGTTTTTAATGATCCACTCCCCAAGTAGCCTAGGAGTAGAATTTCACAGAAAGAGTGTTTTGATCTGTTATAACCTGTTCAGTGCACAGCAAAAATACCCTGTAATTTGTAAAAGTCTAAAAATTAACAATAGAATTAGAGTGAAACATGATTTCAGATTTCTAGAATGAATAATTCTGTAATTCTTTAGAACGTCTTAGGAGAAAATACCAAAATCCAATTTAATATGGAATTCTTTTCCATTTATCCAGATAGATATTTTTTTGTAGAATTCAGTTGGCATCTTTTTAATTGAAATGATACAGAGATTTTCTACAGGAAAAACTTGAGGGAATCATAAGCAGAATAGATTTGGCCAGTTTATTCTAAACTGAATTATCCAGCTCCTTTTAACTAAGTTCCTCAGGCCTTGCTTACATTTCTAGTGAAAGAACCTACCTACTTTCTCTTGAAGTATTCTCCCATTGTGGACATGTTTGTCAAGTCTGTGGCACTGGGGCTGCAGTAACAAATGTGGGTGTTTCCCTTTGGTTCTGCTGGTGAAAGCAGAGCTGGTGAACATCTGAGCACTTCACTCTTTGGGCCACTCTGTGTTCTGGCTCCTGGTCGGTTAGATCATAGAGTAGAACTGGGTTGGTTGGAAAAGACCTTTAAGATCACTGAGTCCAACCGTTAACCCAGCTCTGCCAAGGCCACCACTGCCCCATGGCCCTCAGCACCACATCTCCACAGCTTTGAGATCCCTCCAGGGATGGGGACTCCACCCCTGCCCTGGGCAGCCTGGGCCAGGGATGGACAACCCTTTGTGGAAGAAATTGTTCCTCAGATCCAACCTAAACCTTCCCTGGCACAACTTGAGGCCATTTCTTTATGAATATGAAGATTTGGAAAGTGGATGGTGTGAAGACCAGGATACGTGTGTTTCTTGACCCTGCTAGCTGAAGCAACCAACACTGGTACAAGTGCATCTCTGGTGGTCCAGCATCTTCCTGGGGTGTGAGAAAGGATTTGACTCCTGACTGCAAAACCCCTATAGCTGAGCCCATCAATCAAGCAATATTCTATTGAGTTTTACACGGTGGTTTATGGCAGAGCAGTAAGTTGGCTAGAAGTTGGTGCTAACAATAGTGCTTCTTACCAGAGCCCAAGGAAAGTACTGACAATGTATGTGGGGGTGGTGGTACCTGGCAGTGCTTCAGCCTTTGTGGCCAAATGTTGTTTACAAGAGGCACTGACAACAGCACGTGTGTGGTTATTCAAGGTTTAAAATGAATAAATGTTACCTCTTGACTCTTTCAGCTTTGTCAGTCACGTAAAGGTTTTCTGTTAGTCCTGGTGCAGAGTATAGCTGTATCCATATCTACCAAATTCTTTTCAATGGGCAAGAAATTGTATTTCTCAGCACAATTCATTGTGTTTATTGTTTTGGTTGATACGGAGTCTTCCTACTCCAATAATGGAGAGCAGTACGTTTTCATTGTGTTCTACCTCTAGTAAAATCGTTGCTGTTTAACATCTTGCTGCCTCAAAATAGCCAGACCTTGGGCCTAATTACAGAGTTTTCTTTTGCTTAAGATTGTGTGCGGTGGAGGTTGAAAGAGTTTGTTTCCAAGGAAACAAATGCACTGCACTTGCCTCGTATCCAATGTTTCCTGTAAGAAAATGCCGTCACCGGGCTCTCGGGAGAGGAAAGTGTCGGGAGGTAACGGTGGCCCATGCAGAGCCTTCTTCTGAAAACACCTGGGGTTGTGTTCTCCTGAAACTGGGAGCCTATTTCTCAAATCGCTGTTTGGCTGTGTGGAAAAAAAGTGTTGTGGTGTCAGCATCTGAATTGTGGCACCTCGGGCACTGGAGCCCCGGCTCTGCGGGGTTTCTTCTGCTCAGGTGTCCTAAGTGCTCTTGAAAGAAGGTGCTGTGCTCCAGGAGCATCCTTCATCGTTAAAATAGCACAGCCACTGTTTTATATTACGTGTGGCTTTGATTTTCCATATTAGATAAAGTCAACATGTCTTATGGGGAATGGCTGAGGGAGCTGGGGGTGTTCAGCCTGGAGCAGAGGAGGCTCAGGGGGGACCTCATGGCTCTCCACAACTCCCTGA